>JAJUBA010000524.1:1072500-1672500 GCA_029620275.1 Acrossocheilus wenchowensis | reverse complement strand
TCAAACGAGGTGATATGCTCGCTTATGAAACCAAAGAGTCATAGAAAGGGTCATAAGAAAGCATAGAAGTGTCATGCTTTATTTAGAGTTAATAAGTCATGCTTGGACAGAGAATGTATGTTCTCTAGAAAGTGGTTAAACGGACAAAAAATAATGTAAAGGTTCAAATTAAGTTTAATATTGTTTATTTTTGATGTTACTCAGTCAAATATGTGTTCATATGCTTGATAGGCATACTGTATTTGCAAGTGAATATGTTTACAGTTGTTCGTAAACAACAGGGAATGTTATAGAGCATTTAAAAAATGTTATTCTGAGTAAAAACATGTAATACAGCAGTTAATGCGAGGTGAGCAGATAGATAACACACAGAATTGAGACGCTCCATATGTGATTGACTTTATACTGTCATATCTTTTCTTGCAGATTTACATGCAACCAATCTTATTAAATGTGTTCCACCAGAACACGGTTCCTTTCTAAATGTGTAACACGAGCTACTTATTTTTGAAGTAATTGGGCTATGTTGGTGGTTAGATTAGCCTGTTTGTAGCTAGCTAAATTAAGTTCACTGTAGAGCAGGACGGAATGCATTTGTATCTGCTGTAAATTATGGTGTTCCAGTATAAATGGTGATTACCGCATGAGGCTGCTGGTTTTTTGTTTTGTTTTTGCGCGAGGTTGCAGTTGCGATAGCTATGAAGATTGTAAGTTACCTTATCGCTACATTAGTTCGCTACCCTTTGCAAAATGCTCCTCAGTCTCGACCTTAACATTTGTCTCACATATCAGTAAGCTATTACTCTGACATGTAGGTTGAACGGTTCTCAAATCGACTTCAAGTAAAGCATACAGTTTAATGTACAGTAATATTAGTATCACTCAGCTCAAGTGGCGGCAGTGCTAAGCCATAGCTAAGTGTGAGCCTGTAACAGCCTGTTTCAAGACGGAGAAACATCTCGCGTTTAGCTGTCAGCTGCTTCAAACATTCGAGTGCTGAAATGAAGATTTACAGTGGTTTATTTGCCCAGACTAAGTTCCTGTAACATCTTAACAACAGTCCTTGTTGATTGTAGACCGTAGTTGTCGCTCAAACGTCTTTTAATCATATAAAGGTGTTTATCCTTGAATGGTGCACTGCAAAAAATGCTTTCCTACTTAGAGTTTTTGTCTTGTTTCTAGTCCAAATATCTAAAAATTCATAAATCAAGAAGCATTTTCTAGACAAGTAAAAATTATTGTCTTGTTTTCATAAAACAGTCAAAATTAGTTGTTTTAAGGAGTGTTTCCTTAAAACAAGCAAAATAATCTGCCAATGGGGTAAGCGAAATAATCTTATTTCAAACCGAAAACAAGATTATTTTGACTTAATTTTTTCTGGAATTTTTTTTTTTTAAATTTGATTTAAGAATGGGACTGGAAACAAGACAAAAAAATGTAAGAAAAGCATTTTTAGCAGTGTGTAACATTGTGTCCCTATAAAGCACTTTGACTTGCCATTGCGCGTGAAATGTGCTACGTGAATTAACTTGCCCTTACTTTTAACTTTTGCCCTGTGTCTGTGTGTGTGTGTGTGTGTGTGTTGCGGGGTGGGTGGGTGGGTGGGGGGGGGGATTTGGGGTTAGTTTGGTTTGTCACCTTTTTCACCCCTGACGAGTTTGCACCCCTGATATAGACATGGGCCTGAAAACATTCAGTGACTGGGGTTCAGTCATCAAAAGGCACTTCAGTTAAGCCGTCCATCCCAAGAAAGACTTAGGATATAACGAGTAAGAGTCAATAATTATTGCAATTAAGACACAAAAAAGTGCATTTACCAGTAATAAATTAATACATTTTAAATAAATCTTGTGTGTGTGTTTTTTCAGGGTGTGCCAAGGCCAGACTCCCATTTCTGCCTGACAGCAATGTCGGGCAAAAGTTAAACAATGCAGCTAAGAACAAAAAAAAAAAAAAAAGACGACTTAAGATGTTGTTTGGTGTTGTTCATTTTAAGGAATTTGTATGTGTTGTATTAGTATATGTTGTAGTATCCTATACTGGAGTGTTTACAATTTACTACAGTAATGGCTAAAGAATTAGAATTACCACAAAGTACAATTTACTATAGTACCTTTAATATAGTATGGTTCAAAAACACTGAAGTAATTACTATAGAAATGTTATGGTGCAGTACTTGAACCATGAGACAGAATCCACATCTTGGTGCTTTGAGAAAAGGTAAACTTCTCCCAAGGTTTTATCATTCTCAACGGGGAGGTGATGGAACAGGAGATGTTACTACAAGCAGTGCATCTGTGTTTCAAACTGTTCTACATGTATAACATCATCTACCCAAAGCCCTCTGCTCCCATTCAGGAGTTTTTGCAGCGCACAGTCTTTAATATTGAAAATGTAATATAATCTTGAAAATATGTCAGTGTTATGTGCACGTTTGTGTTTTGAATTTAATATTTTTTTACACATTGTAAATTTATTTTGTAAACATTTACTGTATGACTTTACTGTACTCGCTAAAACTGTTTTACATTTCAAAATATATTTGTAAAAAAAATGTATTATTTGCATATTAAAATAAAAAAAATCTGTATTTGAAAACAAAGTAGTTTTATAATGTAGTTTTATTAAGTAATATTATAAAAAATATTGATGTGAATTAATATAAATAATTAACTCAACTGTTGGGTAACTTTTAACCCAACTGGAGTATATCCAGGAGTATATCTATCGATATTATGATATTATATACCTATTTAAATGCAATTTAGTGATATTATATACCTATTTAAATGCTATTTTAACTCACAAATGCAACCAAAATATGTAACATGAACATTTATCTGAAATTTTCACATCCTGTACCTCAATTGGGACATTCACAAAAATTAAAAATAGACCTACACTTTTTTTTTTTTTTTTAAATAGTTAAGAAAATAAATAATTGGAAAAACAATTCTGGCTGCTATTATGGGCTCAGTCAAAACAATATTTTCTACAGATAACCAAATTATAAGCAATAGCAGAAAATAAATACAGTAGAACAAAAAAATGTAATAATCAAATGTTAAATAACTGCATAGTCTTCACTGTATAAATTAAATATAGATTAATCATTTTTGATGTTACAAAGGTTATTTAGTCAGGAGCAGTGAGCACGTATTTTTCTTTGACAGCATTAGATTTATTATTAGTTTGCTTTCACTTTAAGAACGAAAGCACGGATTTATACTGATACACAATACTCATTGAGTATGCAGTTTCGGATGCAGCCTAGGACTTGGCAAAATCAGGATGTGCAAAATATGAACTAATCGAAGCAAATATGATCTAATTGAAGACTGTAACTGTGTGTAGATAACCAGGTCCTGTGATTGGACTAAATCAAGACAACTTACCGTGAGTATCCTGATAACGACGATGATTGATGATTATGTCATTCATCTGTGCTATTCCTAAGAAATAATCTCATCAATGTAGTGTAGCAGCAGAAAAATACTGATAAAATAATAATAAAAAAATCTTTATATATCATTTTATATCACTAACAGACGCTCATATCCACACAGGCGCAACGATACTGACGCCTTCACTTCCAGGTCAAGAAGCTGTCAATCAAAAACTCAAGAGCCAATGAGAACACACCGCTGTTACCCCCCTGTTGAATCACCGTTGAAACAACGTCAAGGACCATGGTTGAATCAACGGTGAATTACCTTTCGATTTTGCAAAACGGATCAACGTTGATATTGTGACGTCGTTTCACCGCGGAACTAACAACGTTGATTCACCGTTGAAATCGCGACGTTGTTTCACTCTTACCTTTCGAGTTATAGTCTTCTGTCAACGTTGAATTACCTTTCGATTTTGCAAAACGGATCAACATTGATATTGTGACCCTGTTTCACCGGCGTACCTTTCTACGGTCGATCGTCGTTCAATTTCCAAGCAAGCATTCAATTTGGAAATTGTTAATATTGCAATTTAGCTGAAACGTCAACACTGAGATGTAAACTATGATTTTCGGCGCATATTTTGTGTTTTCAGTAACTAATAAAACTTGCTGTACATCAATCGGACGGCATTAAAAAAAATAAAGAAAATGAAAAAAAAAAAAAAAAAAATTCTAACAATTAGATGTCCGTAAATCTGCAGTGATGAAATGCTTCATTTTCTAAAGAAAAACTTTTGAACAATTATGCCAAATGGAAAAATAAATAAATATACAGTATATAGTAACACTTTCACAGAATTTCTTGAGAAAATTCTCAGTCAACAACAAAGCACTTTATTAAGGGTTTAATGATATATCAATGCAGAGAGGAAAAGCTTTTCATTCTAATTTCATACACACTGCAAAGATTCACACAATATATATAAATAAATAATTATAAATATAGTTTGGAAGCTTGCTCAAGTCTGTTTGACCAAAAATACATAAACCATCCCATACAGAAGTCACATAGATCGAAATATATTTTTAATAACTATATTTTGATATATTTAAATATCTTAAATTCAAATAGAAGAAAATATATTTTATACAATATATGTAAATATATTTTGAAATATATATTAAAAATATTTTTAATATTTGATTTTGGCCGCTTTTTAATATTTTTCACATATATTCAATAAATATTTTTTATCGGAAATATTTACATATATTTATTTCTTTTATATGTAAATACATTTAGATATCAGACTATGTAAATATATTAATTTGCAATATTTGTCCATATATTAATTTCTAATATTTGTTAACATATTAGATTTCTGTACATGTAAATATATTAGATTTCTATAAATGCAAATATATTTTAAAGCATTAAAATATTCAACTAAATAAACTTAAACATGCTTCATAGAATATATTCCCGTTTACTCAAACTATATGTAACTAAATTAAATCTCCACACATGTAAATGTTTTCATTATTGAGATTATAATTTGCCCCTTCATAATAAATAGAATACAAACAACATTTGGACACTGAAAAACTGAAAAACTCTCCAGACAATGTAACTTAAAAACAGCGACAATATAAACTGACTTTATATTAATAAGAGTACATTTATCAACACCAGTTCAGCATGAACCAACAAAATTATGAATGCTTATGATGTGTCTGGCACATAAATGAAAGATTATCCTTCTGTAAGCATCCAGAGTCAAAATATTATGCACAAATATGCAAGTCTTAGTAGGCATTCAACACACTGTATTTAAATATTTAAGATCCATCATTAACAATGTACAATTTCTCAACTAATCACATTCTCCTCTATTCAACCAGTCAAATTGGTGTTTGGTGAAGAGTTTTTGGCTCAAGGTCTGCATTTAAAGTCACAGCAGAGGTGTTCAGCTTGGATCAGGACTTGGCTTTCTGCAGACCGGTCAAGTTCTTCCACACTGACTCAATCAATCATTTCTTTTTGAACCTTGCCTTATTCACAGAGGCATTGTCATATTAGAATAGAAAAGGGTCCTGTCCAAACTGTTGCTTTACAATTAGAAGCACACAATTCCCCAGAATATCATTATATGCTTAAACATTAAGATTTGTACTCATGGAAATTACTAAAGTAGTCAAACCAGTTCATTAGAAGGGGGTGACCCAATACTTTTGGCAATATAGTGTATATATATATATATATATATATATATATATATATATTATATATATATGAAGAGTTCAGATGCAAAAGCCTCTAAGTGCCATCTAAAATGAGCATTTTTATCAAGCTGCTATGTTTAGGTTCAGTTATTTTACTCTAATGGCAATATATAGGTCATTTTCTATGCAATTAAAATGAAATAACTGAACATAAATGTAGGAGCTTGAGAAAAATGCTCATTTTAGAAGAAAATTTCAGATGGCATTTAGAGGCTTTTGCATCTGAACTCTTCATATATATGTATATGATAGAGTTTTCATTATATCTAAAAATCAGGTAATATCTACATGCACCTAACTCTAAAGAGAACACATAATATGCTAGTAGACAGCAGTCCTTGTGAGTGAGAAGTTTGGTGTGGAGGGTGGATCCGGAGCTGAATTCTGTCCAGGTTGTCACAACATCTCTTGATTTTCTGTCTTCACAAAAAGCCTGAAACACAAGTCAAATATTAACAATAATTGTTATGAATGTAATGTGAAGCTTTTACATTCACAACGATTGATCTTGGTGGTGAAGTGTGCAGAAAATTCTGCTGGACTGAAATTTAGTCTTTGGTGAACAGTTTTCAAGAGTGCAAATAAGATTTTAAGTTTTAACATTAGAACCGCCACGGGGTAAATTTGACCTGTGGCTGTTTTTCAAATGTACATAGCAGATTTTCAACAAAACATTCAAGTATTCCAGTCATTGGCTTTTACTAAAATTATGTAATTTACAATCCAATGTTGTTAAAAATTGTTTAGATAAACCAGATAAAAAAAAACAGAGCTTTTAGACCTATAAGCGCCGCACGGATCAAATTTACCCGCTATATAATGCATGTATTTTCGCGGTGTCATTTTCTTGACGCTTGTGTTTTAACATCATACATTTCTAGGCAATGCCTTTCACCGATTTAGTGGTTATCAGTTTCAAAAATAATGTCAAAATGACTAAAATAATGCGATTTATGGAAGGTAGGTATTAGAAACACTAAATGCCGTGAGTGATGGAGAGTCTGATGGTAAGTTATGCATCCTGGGTCGGCTCAGCATCTGACGGCTCATCTGACAGTGATCCAGACATCATATTTAGATGTTTTAGCCTAACGTTACTCATAATTGGTCAAACTTTGGTTTTATTATTTAATTTTTGTCTTGCCATATCGTTTATTGTCCACTACTGTGTTGCTATTTATTCTAGTCTGGCTATTTCCTGAAGAAAAAAAATCTATTACATCTATGATGTAATGAATAAAACATTTTTTTTGATTACCCGAAGTTTATTGGCGGTGTTCTATTATTCAAATTATTAATGATATAACTAAATAAATTAATAATTGGGCCTAGGTGAAGCTGTGCGCTTGAATTTGTCATAGCATCTTCCTATGCAGTGTGGTCAATTATTATTGCTCATTATTGTCTATTGACTATTTTAGTAATTTAAATAACGTGGGTTATCCTAATATATTGATTAATGACATTGTATTATAATATTACACCACCCAAATATTTACTACCTTCTAATTTTTGTAGTCAGTGCAGGCTTTTTTTTTTTTTTTGCTTACTGACCTTTATGGATTAGTGTAGGCTGCATTAAAAAGTCTTGAACATAAAACAACAGGGTAAAAACATAGCTGACGACTAGACATAATCATTTCATGACTCTAGACACTTCTTTGTGAAGACAGTGGCATAATACAGTGAAATAATATGTTCTTGAGCCATATAAAAACAGTTGCCATGTGTGTGGGTAAAATTTACCCGCTGGCGCTTTAAGGTATACAGCGACCTCTGGCGGATCTAGAGTTAAGTACTTTTCAGGCTTGTGTGAGGTTTCCACAAGCAACAAAGTCTACTTGAACAAACACTTTACTGCATTTAAAGTTTAGAAAATCAAACTTATAATTCCCACCTTCACCATCGATCTGGCAGATGACCATTACAGACTGTTTCACTTTGAAGTGAGGCACAGTCATGGTACTTGGTTCTGTTTTACCATTATGAATTTTAATTTCCAAGCACTTTTTTTAATTATCATCTGTGTCTCATTTTGAATTATGTTGTACCTCTCTGGTTGTAGTGTCCTCATGCAGTGTTAAACGAGATGGCCTTGTAAGACATACAGGACTCCACAAAAATATTTTACATTTATTTGATATATTTTTTAACATCTGATAAACTTTTGAATGTTTGAGGTTTTACTTACTAGTCAGATGCTCATAGTGTCTTGGAGATGTTCTTCGACAAGAGGTCCCCTTTAACTCTGCTGCACGGCCATCAGCATGGAAGACTATAGGAACATAAACAATCTGTCACAGAGCCAACAATAGTATACAATGTCAGGTTTATTAGAAATAAACTATGGCAGGGGTGAAATGCAGAAATGAGAGAGAATAATGTACAGAACATACAAAAAAATCTTAAGAAACGAAGATGTACGTTTTTGGGTTTTAAAGATGCATGATTATATAGGTGAAATATATTGGGAAAAATGCATATGAAGTTATTTAATATGCTTTCTCAGATCGCCTATGTTTCCAATATATCTATCAGCAGCATTCGAGGGATTTTTCTGACACTCCTAAAATCACAGTACAATTTTTATCAATATTTGTCTACAATGAAAGTTAGCTTCAGCCCATTTTAGTTCATGTAACTTTAAGTTGATTAACAGTACAGTGCATACTTTTAGGTTAAATTAATTAGCTTATTTCAATTCATCCATTAACAAATTGCCAGCAAAACATTTACAAAGCTATAAAAATCACTCATCTACACATAATCTGTGATTAAAATCCCAAACTTTCATAAATAAGAGCTCAAATCTATAGCTAGCTTACCTCTTATAGTTAGCCTCTGGTTAGCTCACGGTTGTGATGCTAACGGACTTTTTCCGATGACACTGAACTATTTCTGTAAAGTAAATATTCAACAGAAGCGTGTCAATTACATGTAAGAAAGTGTCAGGAACAGTTGTATGTATTATTTGTGTAATTTTAGGGACTAAACGTACCTGAAAGCAGTAAAAACAACAGTGAGAGACAGAGTTTTTTTGCTACTTGTTAGGTGAGTTGCCGGCCGGTTTCCATGGAAACTCAACATTGAAACAACAACTGTCATTATTTCAACCATATTTCAACGTTGAAGGTTGGTGATGTACCGGTTGTTTTTCAACCGTTAAGAATTAAACATTGTTTCAACGTTGTTTCAACGTTGAAATACGAACTGACCCTATTTCAACCATATTTCAACGTTGAAGGTCGGTCATGTGCCGGCTGGGCCCGCCCCCACGAGAGCTTTGTGCCAGAATGGCGAACGAAAACTTCAGAAGCGTAAATGAAATCTTCAGAATCGTAAACGAAAACTTTAGAAGCGTAAATGAAAACTCTGGAAGTGCATTTGTAAGTACAGATCAACGAATGAAAGATGAGAAAACAGTTGCAAAACCTGCAGTGTATTAAAAACGAGGTCAAAGATTTTGCCTGTAATTTATTTATTTTTTAGTTTCAAAGACATTTTATTCAGTTTCACTTGATATTTTCATACATTTCTTGAAAAATTACATTCATTTTATTTGGCACAAATCTAATTCCATACATACAGACCATGGTATAAATTAAGGTGTTACTCAAATTATCAAGCTTGTAATGTTAACAATTGAAATTCTAAGCAGCAGTCAAGCGTGGCATAAGAAGGGTCTAATTTATGCTTTCTGCAAGATGACAGACAAGGAATGTAAACCAGTAAAGTAGGTAAAATTACAGTTTGCTTGAAACGAGGGTCACTTCAAATAAGAAACTGGGCTGGCATTTGTTGCATGTATTTTTGTCTACAGAGGGATCAAACTAACAGATTTAAAGGCTGGTTGTGCATGGTGGGTTTCAAAGAGTGTTCCTGTGTGTGTTTGTTGTTGTATTTGTATTTTATTAAAGTGTCTTTGGACGCGAGTGGTGCGATGCACGCAACAAGAGAAACCCCATAATCACTATCGCCTGGATGCAGCGCGACTCGACAAATCTCCCGTCAGTAAAATGATTCCTCATTCTATTTCTGGCATAATCCATGCAACAACGGTTGCAAAAACCCGAGTTCTACTGATTCGTCTGCTTGCTCCGATCCGGCCCCTGATAGCACACGTACATCTCGGAGACGTCTATTTGACGTCTGCATTTACATCTGCAAGATGTATTTTTTAGGGTGTTTGCTCATCTGCAAAACGTCTATAGGATGTCTCCTTTTAGATGTCAAATAGACGTCTATTAGATGTCTTTAAGATGTTTATGATTTAGAGTGTATGTAAAACTGACATCTTACAGACGTCTGTCAGATGTTTATAGACAGCAGATGCTTTCCAGATCAACAGATCTTTAACAGACATCTTGCAGACGTACGTGTGCTATCTGGGGCGCTGCGTGCATGGCAGCACGTACTTTCAAATGCTGAAGATTCATCGTATAGACGTCGTATAGAGGTAAAGAAGACGACTCATTAACAACAAAAAACGTTCGATCGAATGCGATGTTTATCAGATACTACAATCTTTCACAGACGTCTCCGCGACGTACCTCTGCTATCTGGGCCTCAATGAAGAATTTATAGCCCTTGCTCAGCCTTGCTTCTTTATTTGTTGAATGCTGTCCAACTATTCTTTCAGCATCCTTGAACCTGAGTCGTGGCAATGTCGAGGGAGAAGCAGTGAAATAATGCTCCATGTTATGGAAACGCCATAGTTTCAGCTGTGATGGAAATAAGTTCACCCTGCACGACGTAGTTTCCGGTTGTGTGTGAAAAAGGCTAACCGATGGACAACTATGCCCAGGAAAAGACATCAGCAGTCTGGTGCAGAGAAAAGAAAAAGAAAAAAAGCCCAAGATGAAGCCTGTGCATCACTTTCAAGTACGTTCATAATCCTGTGAAACGTTTTTGGTTGTAGACATTGATAATGTGTTTTAATGTCGGTAATAATTTCACCACCACCATCTTCGCATCTTCATATTGTCTCTGAGTTTCTATGTTCCCTTACAAAAAATTAACCATGGTTTTACTACGAAAAAAAAACATGGTTCTTGTAGCTATGGTAACCACAAATTAACCATGGTTTAGTAATTTAAAATAGGCTAACTATATTTTTTGTAGTAATAAAAACAGACCCAAGTGAACAACAGCCTTTAAAATGACTTAAAATGCATTATATAAAAACAATGAGGCAATAATGATTGGTTAATAATAATTATATGGTTTATTTGAGTAACACTGTTAAAATACATAATGTAATACAAAATAAACAATTTATGTACATTACAATTACAAATGCCTGCAACGGGCACCAAAAGCCTGGTAATTGCTGTTGTTACGCTTACTGGATGATCATATCCTTGTTTAATGTTGACCAAACATTTAATTCAAATATCCACTTAATCTTTCATTTTTGGCCACCTTTTTTGTGATAGAAATTCTACAGAAATTCTCTATCATTTTTTCAACAAAAACATGTGGACATCGCAACCATTACAAAAGTTAACCATGGTTTTATCGTAGTAAGTGTGTGATTTCTGAATGCTTGAGACTATAAAATCAATCAGACAACTGTATCAATAAAATCATAGCCATAGGTGGGAACTGTCTAGAACCACAATTGTAATTTATAAATAATACAATTTAATTATTTACTTTTATATTTTATTAAAGTTCTATTTTGACCCCTATAGTAGCCTAGGTGTTTTTTTGTTTTTGTTTTCACTTCCATAATATTTGGGGGAGGGGGCACAACAGTAACTCAATGTGTTATAGACTAAATCATTTAGAAAAATGTACATGATTTATTCAGGTCAAAAAGACTTTAAAAGTACTCACAAATATTAAGTGTAATATCGTTACCATAATTATTTAAGTAGATAGCACATGGCATGTTTTACAGTGCATGCTCTACATAATTACTAAACAATTACAGACAACTTCTTAAAATCCTTGTTTTTATACAATATACTGTACACTTCCCTGTGTCAAAGAAAAGAGAAATGAAAAGGAGCAATTATGAGGAGTTCTGAATAATTAACTTTAACTGCATTCCATGTTTAACATTTTCAATTATGATCGTCATTTAAATCGTCTTTAACAAGGATTGACCTTCTTCATCTTTCTTCATTGGTGGCCTTTCGACATCATCTACAGAAAATTTTTATAGGAAACTAATATTTATAATTGCATTTTATCACAGTCTCCAGTGTGCAGAAACAGACAAACAAAAAAATGACATTCAAAAAGTGGTATAAAAGCAAAGCCAGTTTGACAATAATCTTACTCTGTATTTGTGATCCAGAGGCTTTGGTGATTTTAGGGTCACCAGAAGTATTCCTAAAACAGTTAAAATTACTGTTAACTAATTATTGTTGTATCGCATTTAAAACATAATCATCTGGTGCTGGTTAGGCATTTAAAAGAGTAGAGGTTGTAACATACCGTTCGGGAAGAGGTTTAGCTTGTAGCTTAAGAGGCAAGAAACTTCATTTAATGCTTATACATGAATATTATATTGAATTGAAAAAGTAAAAAAAGAGTATTTTTGCCTACCTTCAGCAGTCTCAGTGCAAAATGCAGAGAGTTATTTCTACAGAGATCGTACTCCTCATTACTCTTCATTCCTGACTTCACTGAAGTAGAGAATTCTTCAGGTATGCCAGACTTCAAACGGAAAACTTTATACAACTTTCCATTCAGAAAATTACTCATACTTTCTTTAATCACAGCGGCACTTTGCTGTGGCAGAAATAACGTTGAGACTTTTTCATACCATTTTGTACCTAAAGGGGCTGTAAGAAACAACATTTACTCTATTTTTACTTGAGCTTGCTCAATTACACTAGTATTTTCCGTATGTCCAAATGTATTTCTTGCCTGTTAACTCAATGACTTCATTGTTTCCACAGTAAATCCCAGCATGAAAAAGTGGGCTGCAATCCATATTCATGTTTCTCAAAATGAGATCACCTTCTCTTAGCTTTGATGTATCACTGTCTGAAATGTCACCCTCGCCCTCCATAACCTTGTCAAACTCCTTGTTGGTGCCAGATATCAGGAGTTCACACTCGTCCCAGGTAAGCATTGTGCCTAGTGGGGAAAAAAAAAAAAAGTTTGCTTCCTTGTTTGTGTAATATGGAAGCTCGTTTCCGCCACCTTGAGAAAAAAATATAATTCTGTAAGTCATACTAATGAGATACTTTCTCATAATTATGACTTAGTATCTCTTTATATTGAGAAACTTTCTCGTAATAATGACTTAGTTTTTCATAATAATGACTTAGTTTCTCGTAATAATGACTTAGTTTCTCGTAATAATGACTTACCCTGCGTCTCAATGTGCATACTATCCACCCTATCTGCCCTAAATAGTATTGAAAATGACTAATATCACATAGAATTTAGGATGGATTGTGTGCACATTGGGACGCAGGCTTAGTTTCTCATAATAATCAGAAACCTTTTCATAATGACTTAGTTTCTCGTAATAATGAGAAACTTTCTCGAAATAATGGCTTAAAGCACGCATGAGCAATGACGGCACGCTAGCGACATCTGCTGGTCAAAACTATGCAGGAACACCGCAAACATTGCTTGTTCTGTAATCTAAGTGTATAATCTGTCATTAAATAACGATTTCAGATCAATTATCTGCTTGTAGTCTTGTTAATTTGTAGCACTTACCAAGTTACTCTGCCAGATAGTTATGGCTTCAAACATTCCAGACTAATATTTCAGTTAAGAAATACAGGCATTTTATGAAGAAATGAAAGTCATTACACATATAAACTTAATGAATAGATGTTCATTTCAAGGATTTGTTAGTTTTATTAGCTGTCCCTTTCATGCATCACATGCTCCATACAGTAAGCCATCTCATTTCAAAAGCATAAAGCGTCGTTGTTCGTTACCACGGCAACCGCTTGGTCTTCAGTGTCCCGCTTCTTGCAGTACAAATGCTTAACGTAGCTTGAAGTACAAAGACAGATTGAACCAAATTCAGTACACAACTTAATGACATGCATACTGTACAGGCATTCAGGTGGACCCAAAATATGAATGCAACGCAAAACAGCAATGCTTATGCAGCATTTTTGTATAACGGTTTTCTAAAGAAAAACGCTTAACATGCAACTTTGGGTGTTGTGTTCAAATTCTGGGTTCTTATGCTTGCTTGTATGCATGATCAATAATACTGTATCCTGAATTAGTCATTGTACTTTAAGCCACATTAAGCATTTTTCACGTTCACATGTCCTGCAAGAAGCGGTGTGGGATGCTGAAGACCAAGCGGTTGCCGTGGTAACGAACAACTACACTTTGTGCAAGCGAGATGAGATCAGGCTATTATATAAACATTGTGGGCTTATGCATGTGATGCATGAAAGGGACAGCTAATAAAACCAACAAATCCTCGAAATGAACATCTATTCATTAAGTTTATATGTGTAATGGCTTTCATTTCTTCATAAAATGCGTGTGATTTTTGTTGGAATATATTCCTCTATATCTGTTTGAAGCCATGAACTTCATTGTCTGGCGGAGTAAAGCCTGGAATACACTATGCGATTTTTGCCCAGATTTCCCCCCGATTTTACAGCTGACAGATTCCACAGAAAATCGCGTAGTGTATGATGGTCACAGATTCCGATTTTTTAGCTTCAAACTTTGAGTCCATCAAGTCGGAGGATATCAAACATGTTTGATATTTTCAGCCGATTTTAGAACACATATGTTTTCATTTGTCATGCGTCTCCTAGCAACAAGGCGCACGTTTCTGCGTGAGGTCGTTGTGATCGGAACAACTTTAAAGTCTGGTAGTGTATTATCTTCAGTCACGTAGTGTATGATGCCCAGTTTTCCTTTGTCACTATTTATAAAGTCGGTAAGTGTATGATGCCTAGTGTTTTAAAAATCTGTTCAGATTTTAAAAGTCGTGTAGTGTATTCCAGCCTTAACTTGCTGGTAAATGCTACAAATTAACAAAAGACTACAAGCAGATAATTTATCTGAAATCATTATTTAATGACAGATTATACACTTAGATTACAGAACAAGCAATGTTTGCGGTGTTCCTGCATAGCTTTGACCAGCAGATGTTGCTAGCGTTCCGCCACTCATGCATTGCGCATGCGTGGATTAAGTCATTATTTTAAAGAAAGTTTCTCATTATTTCGAGAAACTAAGTCTTTATTATGAGAAAGTTTCTCAATATAATGACTTGCAGAATTTCATTTTTTTCTCAAGGTGACGGAAACGGGCTTCCATAGTGTAAGGCTATTTGAATCCTTTTTTTTTTTGAGAGAGAGAGCATATAGTTTACTACTCATTAGCAGTGTTGGGCTAGTTACTCAAAGAATGTAATATATTACTCATTACTAGTTACTCCTTTCAAAAGTAATATTGTTACTTTACTTATTACTTTCTGGCAACAGTAATTAGTTACACTACTAGTTACATTACTTTTTCTTCACGCCCCACAGAAGTTGTAACTGTGTATCTTCCAGATAAAATTCTTCTAGAATGTTACTAACAACATATTTCTGCCTCATCATTTGACCAAAATCCACATTGGATCGCAGTCAGAAGTTATTACAAACACTCAATGATTGATATTGACATTCAAGTAGAAGTGTTGTATTCATCTCATTAATTGTCTTGTGTAGCTTGAAGTAATTTTTCTGTTACCCATATGCGATTAAATTTCGTTATGTATTTTATCAAATCACATGAGTTTGTAAGAAACTGTTTAATTTTCCAAAAATATTTTTAATTATATTAATATAATGTACCACATGCTGATCAGAGAGATGTAATGCCAGAGTAAAAAATAAAGCCACAATTTACACAACAGATCTTTTTTTCCTGACAAAAATCAATATAATGCAATATTTCTATCTGCTGAATGTAAGCTTTTCCATATTCCAAGCTTGCCTGCTGCACTGGGGACATCACATGCATATGTGAGTCGAGTCATGAAAATTATGAAAATAAATCTAGGAATTATTTGATTGTTAGATTTTAAATCAATGGGGTTGAGGCATCAAAAGTAACTAAGCTGTTTTTTGGAAAATAACTGTAATATTATCACTGAAATGTTATTAGTAATTAGTTACACTACTAGTTACTGCAAAAAGTAATATTATTACAGTAACTAAATTACTAGTAACTAGTTACTGCCCAACACTGCTCATTAGACAAAAGTAGGAATAAGAGAATTCATCAGTAATTCATACCACATTCACACATGTATACAGCTATTTAATAATAAATATTTGAAGGTGTTTAACTACTCTTAAACTGAGAATTATAAATCAAGAGATTTATCAGAGAAAACTAATATTTATAATAGCATTTTATCACAGTCTCCAGTGTGCAGAAACAGACAAATAAAAAACAACATTCAAAAAGTGGTATAAAAGCAAAGCCAGTTTGACAATAATCTTACTCTGTATTTGTGATCCAGAGGCTTTGGTGATTTTAGGGTCACCAGAAGTATTCCTAAAACAGTTAAAACTACTGTTAACTAATTATTGTTGTATCGCATTTAAAACATAATCATCTGGTGCTGGTTAGGCATTTAAAAGAGTAGAGGTTGTAACATACCGTTCGGGAAGAGGTTTAGCTTGTAGCTTAAGAGGCAAGAAACTTCATTTAATGCTTATACATGAATATTATATTAATTGAAAAAGTAAAAAAGAGTATTTTTGCCTACCTTCAGCAGTCTCAGTGCAAAATGCAGAGAGTTATTTCTACAGAGATCGTACTCCTCATTACTCTTCATTCCTGACTTCACTGAAGTAGAGAATTCTTCAGGTATGCCAGACTTCAAACGGAAAACTTTATACAACTTTCCATTCAGAAAATTACTCATACTTTCTTTAATCACAGCGCACTTTGCTGTGGCAGAAAAAACGTTGAGACTTTTTCATACCATTTGTACCTAAAGGAGCTGTAAGAAACAACATTTACTCTATTTTTACTTGAGCTTGCTCAATTACACTAGTATTTTCAGTATGTCCAAATGTATTTCTTGCCTGTTAACTCAATGACTTCATTGTTTCCACAGTAAATCCCAGCATGAAAAAGTGGACTGCAATCCATGTTTCTCAAAATGAGATCACCTTCTCTTAGCTTTGATGTATCACTGTCAGAAATGTCACCCTCGCCCTCCATAACCTTGTCAAACTCCTTGTTGGTGCCAGATATCAGGAGTTCACACTCGTCCCAGGTAAGCATTGTGCCTAGTAAATAATAATAATAATAATATAACAAAATAGTCATGTTGTTTGCTTGCTTTTTTGAGAGAGAGAGTGTGAGTGTGTAAAGTTTACTACTCATTAGTAGTAATTAGGAATTTGAAATCTCATCATAAATTCATACCACATTCCCACATATATACAGCTATTTATCAATAAATATTTCAGAGTAGTCAACTACAGTGTGTTAAATAATTTAACCACATTTGTCCAAATTTAGAGTTAGAGAAAAACATGAAGAAAAAATTAAAACACTGTAAGTTAACAATAAAATTAATCATTATCAACATCAGTATTTACATTGACAAACAATAACTTGTACTTACAAATTTGATTGTTATGAAGAGCGTGTCACTCAGTAAGAGAAGGCTGTTTTTGAGTTACACGTTGAGGCACACGCAGTATATAACTGCCACATTGTTCTTTGTGGGCGTTAACACATCCGGCTTTGGAATGTACCTTCTATTTTCTGTTTGAAGAGATAAGAGAAAGAGAAAGCAAGTGAGCGAGGGAGAGATTTTCACCTACTTTAAAATGAGACAAACAAGCTGAAGATCAGGTTGTGTACTTAAGTGTGTTGAACAGATTAATATTCTGCATTCAGTGCATTAAAAGTAGGTTTTGACCTACTATAAACAAATTTCTTTAATGAATAAAATTGCTGATTCATCCACTCGCAAACATGGTATATTTACAGTATATGATTATTCATAATGCTAGTTTAAAACCACTTATGTTAAATACACATTTGTTACTGAGGTCCTGAATTAATAATCTAGTGAAATACATTGATAATGCAGCTATGCTGAAAACTGTGCTTCTCACTGTACAAAAAAACTGTGCTTCTCACTGTTTTACATCTCATGTAAAAATAATCTAATCATTAGACAGATTATAGATATGAGGATCAGTAAACTAGGTGTGACAGAGCAAAGCAGACTGCATATCAAGTTGTGTAATTCAGTGTGGTGTTATACAAATTAATATTCTGCATTCAGTACATTAAGAAATTAGGTCCCACTTTATATTAGGTGGCCTTAACTACTATGTACTTACATTTGAATTAATCATTTGATACAATGCACTTATTGTGTACATACATGTTTTTACATTGTACTTGTATTTTTAAAAATACATATATGTAATTACATCTGTAATTAATTTCTGTAATTACACTTTTGACCCATCCCTTACACCTTAACCCACCCTTAAACCTACCCATACCACCAAACCTGTCCCTAACCTTACCCATATCCCACCTCAATAGCAGCAAAAGTGTTTTGCAATACAATATGAACACAATAAGTACATTGTACTTATTTTTTGATGTAAGTACATAGTAGTTAAGGCCACCTAATATAAAGTGTGACCAGAAATTATAATATTGTTTAGATAAGTAATGTAAATGGGAAAAAGTTGTTAAGATATGCTATGTAATACACTTAGATGAACATTATATCATATTAGCTGAATTTCCATTGCACATCTTGTGGAAAACAGTACAGTAATAAAGTTTAATCTGATTATATTATGAAGTTATTATTTAAAAAAAAGACAAGAATCAGACTGCACTTACAAGGTCCAAAGTGTGTGCCTCTACAACTAAAAGCCATCCAGAAGATTATTTTCCCGAAATCTACAGGGCTTTAGTCAGGTCTGTGTATGGGATAACTATCAACTATCATTAACACTGATCACAAAATATTTGAAAAATCTAAAATTATGCCTGGATCTGTCAGATTTATTTCATATGAATACAGCATCTTTAATTATGTACATAGCAACAAGACTGAACGTAGTTCTTTGTGGGCGTAATCACATTCAGCTTTGGAATTTACCTTCTATTTTCTGTTTGAAGAGATGAGAGAAAGCGAAAGCAATTGAGCGAGAGGTTTTGACCTACTTTAAACTTTAAACAAATTTCTTTAATGAAGACTTGGTCTTCCCTAATCAATAAAATTGCAGATTCATCCACTCGCAAACATGGCATATTTATATGATTATTCATAATGCTAGTTTAAAATCACTTATGTTAAATACACTTTTGTTACTGAGGTCCTGAATTAATAATCTAGTGAAATACACTGATAATGCAGCTATGCTGAAAACTGTGCTCCTCACTGGACAAAAAAAAGTTATCTCGCTTAAAAATAATCTCATCATTAGACAGATTATAGATATGAGCACCAGTTAACTAGGTGTGACAGAGCAAAGCAAACTGCAGATCAAGTTGCGTAATTCAGTGTGCTGTTTGTCATGGTACTGGAGAGTGAAGAGGCGAGGACTCAAGGTGCAGGAAGAATTGGTCTTTTTAATAATAAGAAAAAAGCCAAAAAACAACAAAATCTACCCCGAGGGAGGAAAACAGGCAGGCCAGGGCAGAGCACAGCAGGGAGCAAAACAGGTACATCCACTTCCAACACGACAAACACTACTGACATAAAACAACGAAGCAGCACAGGACTACAGACGCCAGGAGAATAAATAGGGAGACAAACGAGGATGGTAACGAGGGAGACACAGGTGGAGTAACTGAAACAATAATGAGGTAACAAGATGGGCGGGGTCAGACAATAGACAGGAGAGAGCTCATGGCACCAAACAAACACACCACAAGCCATGTGCTACACAAAAACACAGTGTACTCTGGTGGCCATCCTTGGCACACCAGCTGAAGACTGTGACATAACCCCCTCTCTAAGGAGCGAATTTCAGATGCTCAACAGTCCGAGGCACAAAACGAGAGTCCAGGAGGGAGGTGGAGAGGAGGCGGAACAGGGGGAGGGATGGTGGGCCAGGCCCGTGTGGCAAAAGAGGGCCTGGAGTCAGAGGTAGACCAGGAAGCCAAGGTGGAGCAGGCGGAGCCGAAGCCCACTAGGGCAGGAGGCCAGGGTGGAGTGTAAGCCTACCAGAGCAGAGCAGATGGAGTCAGATCCCCATGGCGGAGCAGAAGACCACCACAGCCGAGCAGACGGGCTCGAGGTCCCCCACGGCAGTGCAGAAGACCACCACAGCCGAGCAGACGGGCTCGAGGTCCCCCACGGCAGTGCAGAAGACCACCAAAGCCAAGCAGACGGGCTCGAAGACCCACACGGCGGAGCAGAAGACCACCACAGGCGAGCGGACAAGGCAGATGACCCCCTGATAGCTCAGGCAGGACTGCAAGAAAGAGCACAGAGAGGTTAGTAACAGCCTTGATGGCCGTAACAGAACAGGCAGACAGTTCAGCAACTGTCTCCTTGACCGTAATAGAGCAGGCAGACAGTTAAGCAACAGTCTCTTTGTTCATGACAGGGCAGACAGAGGGTTCAGGAGTGGGCGCCACTGCCCAGAGAGGAACTGAAGCGGACACTGTTGCCTTGGGAGGTTCTGCAGCAGAAGCTGCCACCTCAGGAGGAACTGGAGCAGGTTCTAGAGTGGACTCTGAAAGCTCTCGGACTGGAGTGGGTTCATGAGTGGACTCTGAGGGCTCCCCAACTGGAGCAAGCTCTGGAGTGGACTCAGGCAGACAGACAGACAGTTCAGCAACGGTCTCTTTGACCATAATAGGGCAGGCAGACAATTAAGCAACAGTCTCTTTGTTCATGACAGGGCAGACAGAGGGTTCAGGAGTGGGCGCCACTGCCCAGAGAGGAACTGAAGCAGACGCTGTTGCCTTGGGAGGTTCTGCAGCAGAATCTGGTTCTAGCAGGTTCTAGAGTGGACTCTGAAAGCTCTTGGATTGGAGTGGGTTCATGAGTGGACTCTGAGGGCTCCCAGACTGGAGCAGGCTCTTGAGTGGACTCTGAATGCTCCCAGGCTGGAGCGGGCTCTTGAGTGGACTCTGAGACAGGCTCCTGGGAAGCTGGAGCAAACTTTGAACACAGAATAGCCCTGAGGTGAAAAGCTATGACTAGGGAAAGCTTCTTGACTATGGCAGCCGCAGAGAAATTGGGCGGCTCTGTAGCGGTCTCTGTGGCCGATACGAGGAGAGGGAGTTTCTCAATGACAGCCTCTGTGCTGATCAGATGGTGGATCAATCAGATGGTGGATCAGCACCAAGAGATGATGTCTGCAGGCCTGATCGTCAGCGGAGACCAGGACACCCAGATGACCCCCAGAGACCTCAATTAACCCTCTGGGGTCGACAAACGCGTATACGCGTTTTGACGTAGATTTCCTGATAAGCTGAAATGAGCTTGAATTACTCTGCCATTTTTGATCGTACAGATAAGAGCATACACATTCGAATCTGTAAGGGGTCTACTTTTATTTGAATACACTCATAACAAACTAAACTTTGTGCTTTTGAAGAATAAAAACAAACAGGGAGCGCTATCTGTCTTCTCCGTCTCCGCGAGTGATTTAGAAACACGTCACTAAAATGAACTGTAACTCAGCAAATATCAATGCAGAGACATGAGAGTTATATCTATAGAAAGCCTGAAGTGTCTACTTCGAAATGAAGCAAGTCTTATCGAAAACAAACATTCTGTGATGAAGTAATCCGTATGAAACCAACACGATGTTCAATCTGTCCGTCTGACTCATTATCTCTAATGAGTTCACGCCCTCGCGCCGTTCATATGTAAATAGCCACGTGGTGCGTGAGCGCGTGTAAACGCCCAAAACAAAGAGCGGAGAAAGCGGCTACTGTTCGTTTCTGGAAGACGCGCCGAGTGAAAGCAGGATTTCCCTCGAAAGTAATAATTAGTTTCTCAGATATAAATATAATTTTTATAGTACAAAGTACATCATTTTATTGTACAAAGCATGCTTGAGTCTGTGGCTTCAGAATCATGTACGCTACTATAAAATCATACATACTAGACTGTATGACTACAAAATCTTAGTTGGGTCTTTTCCCAAACTATAATTCCTGACTACAATGTTTGAAATAGTGTAAACATTTTTAATATGAGGGGCAATTCACTGTATTTAAATTTCTTATGGACGATGATGTTTTCATGCTCTAGTCTAGTATGTTTAGTACATGTTTATTAATAGCCTACTCTGTTCAGAAATAGATTTTAATAACGTGCTAAACAATAATAATTAGTTTCTCAGATATAAGATTTCTTTCTCTTTTTTATGGTAGTACAAAGCATGTGTGAGTCTATGGCTACAAAACATATACATACACACACACATATATATATATATATACAGATGCTCCTGATATTAACATGCTCACAAATACATTTACATTACATTACATTTACATTTACATTTAGCAGACGCTTTTATCCAAAGCGACTTACATTGCATTCAAGTTACAGTTTTTACATTTTATCAGCTCTTGCTTTCCCTGGGAATCGAACCCATGATCTTGGCGTTGCTAGCGCCATGCTCTACTATTTGAGCTACAGGAATGTTTTTTTGTTTGTATTTTATTGAATCAGATACCACCACCAGATGAATCCTGATGTCTCTTCAAACTGTTTTCCTCTGAGAGCGCTGAACCAACATCAGATGTTCAACTACACTGATATTCTATGTTAAAACAAGCTCCTTTTCTACTGATGTTTTTTTTCTCCTTGAATCCATGGAAAGAAGTAGAAACACTTAAATAAAACACGTAAATATCAGGTATGATTTACTTGTTTCACTTGTTAGACAGAATCTGTTGCAGGAATGACTCAAAGTCTGTTCACATCTCTGTGGTTAGATCAGTGTGCACAATAATGTGTCTTTGACCTTCATTATGTATGTTTTGATTATACTGTGTTGTAAATAAACAAATAATTTAAAAAAACCCTTTTTTTCAATGTCCTCACATTCTCTCTTACCTGCCTCACAGTCACAGTCACACTGATGGGCCATTAGGGCCCCATAGGGGAGGGCCCTTTGTCTCTCAGGTGAGACTCACTCAATATTCATGGCCGTTGCCACTCCCTCGCATATAGACCCTCGATCACAAAACATGTCTTGAAAATTTTAAATCAATATATTGTTTTCTGTGAATGAGTAAGCAGAATGATTTTCACATAATTTTGAAGTAAATATTCTAGCCTACAAGACTGATTACTCAAAAGTCTTGCTCAGGACTATTTAGTGTGGGTTTTAAGGCCTTATTTCAGCTACATTGTTTTTCCCAAAACGTACTAACCACGCATAATATTTTTTTTCTAAAAAATGCAAACATGTACATCCATCTTGGTCATATTATTGTAGCACAGTTTGTGCTGAATACAAAAAAATTACATGTTGGTCAATAGTATGTTTTAAGTAGCTGAAATAAGCACAAATATCAGGGCATGTCAAAACATCTCAAGGGCCCCAAAATGACCTCGGACCCCAGAGGGTTAAAATACAATAAAACTAAAAAATATAACTAAAAATATAATACAATACCTAACTACATAATACTACTATTGTTAAGAACTTGAAATTTTTTAATTGCGGGTTTCGTCTGGTCAGAGGAGAACTGGCCCCCCGACTGAGCCTGGTTTCTCCCAAGGTTTTTTTCTCCATTCTGTCACAGAGGGAGTTTTGGTTCCTTGCCGCTGTTGCCTCTGGCTTGCTCAGTTGGGGACACCTAATTTCTAGCGATTATCGCCGATTTGATTGCACAGATACTATTTAAACTAAACTGAGCTAGACAATGACATCTCTGAATTCAATAATGAAATGCCTTTAACTGAAAATTGAGTGTTTAATCTTAGCATTATATATTACTGACACTCTGTCCTCCAATTTGATACTGTTAAGTGCTTTGACACAATCTGTATTGGTAAAAGCGCTATATAAATAAAGGTGACTTGACTTGACTTGACTCTGTGCCAACAGCAGTGAGAGTGAGCAGCTCTGTGGCGGCCTCCATGGCCAAAAACAGGAGAGTGGGCTGCTCAGTGATGGCCTTCGTGGCAGCAGAAGTGAGAGGGAGCAGTTCTGTGGCAGGCTGGTCTGGAGTGGGTGGCTCAGGGACCTCTGGGACCACCGGACTAGGGACAACTGGATTAACTACAAAACAAAAATTAATCTCACAGTGGACCAACAGTAATAATTAACAATCATAAGTACAAACTTAAAAATAAATTAATAAATAAATTTAAAAATGATTGAACAAGTGCAGCCTACAACTTAAACCCCTTGGGTCGAAGCCCGCACCAGTGTGGTCTGTCTCGTATTTTCTTTATGACCGCGAAAAGAACTAAAAATATTCCATCAGTTTTGATCGTACAGATAAGAATAAGGTATCGTTTGAAACTGCAAAGGGTCTACTTTTATTTCTGTGTAGTCATAGTAACAACAAAACAATGTGCTTTTCTAAAATAAAGAAAATAAACAGGGTGCGTTCTCTGCTGGCTCTGGCTCTGTCACCTCTCTTCACAGACACGTAAATAAAACAACCTGGATCTCCGCGAATACTCGCGTCAAAGACATGAGAAATATGTGTAGAAAGCTTGAAATGTCTACTTTTAAATAAACCAATTCAAATCGAAAACAAGGAATTTAGCTTTTATTTATAATTTTAGCTTTAGGGAATCAAATCGTAGAAATTTGATCTGATTAATTGATATTAATCAAACTGTATAATTTCTACCTTATTAACGACCCGACCAGTGAGTATTAATACAGTATATTTTAGCGATTCGGCGATTGTCGTGGCCACGATAATGATACAGAATTGGTTGGGTAAATCAAAGAGCACAGGTAATAAAATCTTTGGCAAATAATTTCAGACTTGAAAATCATGGCACCAGACCATCCATTAAAAATTAAACAAGAGTTTATTTACTATTCTATGATACAATATACTAACAAACACATACACACGTTATGGCAAGATGAAAGCAGTTTGAAGAAAGTTTAAGGCTATTCTCTTTCCTGAGAATAAAGACGACCTGAAGACATCACAAACAGAAGACACGACTATCGTTATCTTTTAAAGATTCATTCAAGTCAGCTCAGCAAATAGAGATTGTTTGTTTGTTTACTTGCGTTAAGTGGACTTGAAGGCTGAACTTGCTCTCTGGATGGTTGCTTGATGGAAATCCCAGACTTTTGCACTGATGTGTCGTTGTCGCGTGACGTCACTCGGGAATCTCCTCTATGATTGGATGGCTTCCTGGCGGCGCGAATGGCAAGGCTTTGAAGTTCTTACGCTGCAGGCTTTGCAAGTTACTTTGGTCAGACGTGGACAGAGTGTCCTTTGAGATGTCCTATGAGATGATCAGCTAGATGTTAAGTCTGTAGGCGGGTGAGGCGAGACCAAAGTTTCCAAGCAGTCAAGTTTTCCAGCTCAAGTTTTTTCTTCCGCAGCTTTTCCAAAGCTGGGTGTCTGTTTTTATCGGACTGATGTGAGTCCATCCTATTCACTGTCTGATCCAATCACATTGTCTCTGTAGGGCGGAGCCCCGCCCAGCACGGATTCTCTTCGTGCATACATTATATTAATGTTTCATCCATCACGTGAGGCACATTTCTTAATAACTTCTTATAAAAGTATTCGTCGTTCATACGAGACTGAAAATCGACATATAAAGTTATTTCAACTTCCGGCATTTGAGATAAGCTTTAACCCAATACTACACACGGCTATCTATTCAAAAAGACAGTTATAAGGCAAAGATCAAACTAAAACACACCATGCATGACATAAAACACCAAGCATATATATAGATATATATAAGACATCGAACATGAGGTATTTGTCATGTCGAATACCTATAATTTTTACCGGTTACACTTTATATTAGGTGGCCTTAACTACTATGTACTTACATCAAAAAATAAGTACAATGTACTTATTGTGTTCATATTGTATTGCAAAACATTATTGCTGGTATTGAGGGGGGATACGGGTAAGGTTAGGGACAGGTTTGGTGGTATGGGTAGGTTTAAGGGTGGGTTAAGGTGTAAAGGATGGGTTGACAGTGTAATTATAAATGTAATTACAGAAATTAATTACAGATGTAAGTACATATAGGTATTTTTAAAAATATAAGTATAATGTAAAAACATGTATGTACACAGTAAGTGCATTGTATCAAATGATTAATTTAAATGTAAGTACACAGTAGTTAAGGCCACCTAATGTAAAGTGGGACCTTTTTACCTACTAAACGGGTTAAGTCATAGATTAAAATATCCTAAGTTCTAATAACCACAGCAAGATAAACAAGCATAAAATACCACATTCATATATATATTGCCTCTTGAGTATATTGCTTTAATAGCAGCGGTCTTTTCTTGATTGTCCTTTAGAGATCCTCTGTGTAACTAGAGTTTCTTTGTTGTAAGAGAAAAGAGGCGCGCATTCTCTTGGAATGCAGTGAAGAAAAGGGAGTTGTTATGAGGTCATGAGGATGACCGTGGTGTAGGTTTGTTGAGGTCTGGTCAACGTATATCTGTCTTTCCTTGTTGATACTGTAGGGTTTGATACATAAATATAATTTAATTTAGCTCAAAGGGAATCATTTATGATTTTACAGGGAATTTGAACAGAATCACTGTTCTGCGGCTGATCACTGAGTCGGCAGCGATTCACTGAACGAGCCGTATAACATTAATTCTGCACTGGATATTAAAATCCAAAATATAGTGAAAACACTATTAATAAGCACAGTAACAAGATCGGCAGATTAAGACATTAACTTGTAAGCACAAAACACAAGATACTTCTCTTTTCAATATAAATAAGACTTTATTTATATAAACCTAAGACATAAACTAATCTAACATGAACACACGCATTCACACGTTGCAGAAAGAGAGAAAGGATGAGTTTAGAGAATGAGAAAGTGAAATCCCAAGTTTATAGCAATATGTGCTATAGCATAGACCTGAACAAACCATCAATCACTTAATTAGCCCTCGCATTGAGTTTCTCAATGAGGCTAAAATTTATATTAAATGCACCAATTCAGCCAGAATCTGGAGGTACTTGCTTGCGTTGCCTTTGTGTTACAGGGATTCCCTTCTGTCGTCGTCGTTGCAGGAAAGGGGTTTTCCCGAGTTGGTGATTGGCTGGAAGTTCAGTAGTCTTTGAAGTGATGTCTTGGGAAGCCAATGGTTGGGCGTTGGCTGAGGATGGTTTTGAGTCCGTTTCTGGTTGAAGTTTTGAAGCGGGTGCAGTCTGAACTGGACTTTGCAGCAAACTTAACTTTTGAACACGAGACTCAGCGGAAAGAAAAGAAACTAAAGTAAAAGAATAAAACGAGTAACGAGACTAGGTGGTTTTTCCTCTCATCGTGGTGTTAAGTAGCAACTGGCCTGTAGGCCAGAGCACGCTCAAAGAGCGCTAAACAGCATCAAAACGCAGCGGCGAGAAGAGAGGTGAAAAGGGCGAGAAGGGAAGAAGGGCAGAAGGGAAGATTTGATGGTGTCCTGAGTTTTTAAACTCGGCTTTTGGATATATCCCATCTGGTGTCTTGACCAATTAGATAGGCTTATTATCTTAGCTAGGGTTGTAACTTCCATCATAAATCAGTTTGTTATCTGGTCACATGGTCTGAATTTTACACACTCTTGCAAAGTATAATTTTGGATGTGATTTCTATAACCAGAATATGATACATTTGACAAAGAATAAGTTGGAAGAAACGTTTCAAGCTAGAATTGTCAAACTCATACATACCAATCACGAAATAACCCTTAAAAATCGTTCAATAGTTATTAAAAAGACATACATAATATGTGCTTAAAACATGATAGTCTAATGTGTGGGTTACATACATAATACATTATTTACCCAAAATTTGACGATCTCCTTCCTGCGTTGGACTTATCAATAAGTGTTCTTTTGTCTTAATGTTGCAAACTGTTCTGGAAGAGGCTTGTTGGTTAGGCTGGCTCCAGAAGTCGGAAATAGGAATCTTTACGACGTTGTCCTGTTTTCTTGGGGCCTCTCAAGAATTTCAGCTCCTCATGTTTCGATGTTCTGATCGAATCTTAGTTTTGTCTGACTCGTTCTGATCCTACATACCATCATTGAATTATGGTCAAAAGCAGTCAGGGGATTCAGGGAGGGTCTGTGCTGGAGCATGTCCAGATCCCACGTGCTTTGTACTGTCTGTTTATTCGACTTTATTTATGGTAAACTGGTCAGGAGCAACATTGAAGATTCTGTTCTTCAAAGGATGGCCAGATGTTCTCCTCCCAGCTTCATGGGTCTCATGAGATGATAAGGAGAACAGACAGGAAGCTAGTCGGATATTTTTACGACTCTGCGATGGAGGGTAAACTTGGAATGTTCTGAGTTAGGATTATATGTGTGTGTTCTTTTCGACCAGGTTCTAGAGGGTACACTCACAATAAAAACAAAATGTTGTGGTTTTGGAAAATAAAGAAAACAAACAGGGTGCGCTCTCTGTCTTCTCCGTCTCCGTGAACTGCCTTTAGAAATGCGTCACTAAAATGAACTGTAACTCAGCAAATAGTCAGCACACAGTGTCTACTTTTAAATGAAGTAAGTCATATCGAAAACAAACATTATGTGGTGAAGTAATCCATATGAAACCGACACAATGTTCAGTCTGTCCCGTCTAACTTATTATCTCTAATGCGATCCTGCCCTCTCGCGGCTCGCACCGTTCATATATAAATAACCACGTGAGACACGTGCGCGTGTAAACGCCCAACACAAACAAAGAGTGAGGAGATCCTCATCGCGGCTACTGTTCGTTTCGGGAAGAAGACGTGCTGTGTAAAGGAGGATTTCCCTCGAAAGAAGAACAAGATTTCATCCAGTAGAGGAGATTAATCTGATGAGTAAGTAATGTTTCTTTTTTTGCATTAGTTAACGTGTTATTGTGACATAAACTTGAACACATTTTACTAGTTGGATTTTTCCCAAACGACAACATGATGAATGCTACGCATCTAAGAATGTTTAGACCATGTTTAATATTAATACTCTGTTCACAAATAGATTTTAATAGCCTGGTAAACAGTAATACTTAGTTTCTCAGATATATATATAACAATTCAAGATGGCGCCGCAGATGGCAGCCATGGTTTGTCGCTGCTTGGTACTTGTTCTTTTTTTTTGTTTGTTTGTCCTGTCTTAAGCAACTTTTTCCCGATCAGCTTCACTAGAAACGAACTCCTGGACATCAGAAACGGCACACCAAATAACTTTCTGCCTACATTTGAGCATTCAGACCTTTTACTGGACATTTTAATCGGAGGTTCTGCATTCCTATACAAGCGCTCCAGGCGATGCAAGCGAGGGAAGCGTGCCGGTGCGCTCGTGAAACTCCGACAGTGCGGGTTTAGGACTCCGCTGCCGAGCATTCATCTGGCGAATCTCCGCTCCCTGGCAAATAAATCAGACGAACTACAACTCCTCACCCGCACAAACAAGGACTTTTTAACTCTCTGGGGTCGGCTGTATCGCCGGCGAGACCAACTCGTTTTTTTTAAGATCAGTGCAAAAGACACTAAAAATACTCTGTTGATTTTGGTCACACAAATAAGTGTGTTATACATCAATCGAAACTGTTAAGTGTCTACTTTTTTTTGAGTACACTCACAATAACAACACAACTTTGTGCTTTTGGAGAAATAAGAAAATAAACAGGGTGTGCTCTCTGTCTTCTCCGTCTCCGCAAACTGTTTTGAGAAACGCGTCACTAAAATGAACTGTAACTCAGCGAATACTCAACACAGAGACATGGGAGTTATATCTATAGAAAGCCTGAAGTGTCTACTTCGAAATGAAGCAAGTCCTATCGAAAACAAACATTCTGTGATGAAGTAATCCGTATGAAACCAACACGATGTTCAATCTTTCCCGTCTGACTCATTATCTCTAATGAGTTCACGCCCACGCGCTCCTCGCGCCGTTCATATGTAAATAGCCACGTGGTGCGTGAGCGCGTGTAAACGCCCAAAACAAAGAGCGGAGGTCCTCATCGCGGCTACTGTTACTGTTCACGCTGAGTAAAGAAAGGATTTCCCTCGAAAGAAGAACACGATTTCATCCAGAAGAGGAGATCGATCTGATGAGTAAGTTATGTTTCTTTTTTGCATTAGTTACCGTGTTATTGTGTCATAAACTTGAACAGATTTAAAGTTAGTTGGGTTTTTCCCAAACGACAACATGATGAATGCTACGCGTCTAAGAATGTTTAGACCATGTTTATTATTAATACTCTGTTCACAAATATATTTTAATAGCGTGCTAAACAATAATAATTAGTTTCTCAGATATAAAATATCATTTTTTATAGTACAAAGTACATCCTTTTATTGTACAAAGCATGCTTGAGTCTGTGGCTTCAGAATCATGTCATAGGCTACTATAAAATCATACATACTAGACTATATGACTACAAAATCATAGTTGGGTTTTTCCCAAACTATAATTCCTGACTACAATGTTTGAAATCGTGTAAAACATTTTGAATATGAGGGGCAATTCATTGTATTTAAATTTCTTACGGCGCGATGATGTTTTCATGCTCTATATAAAACAATAAAAGTAATATGAGTGTACACTGTAACATGATGAATGCTACGAGTCTAAGTATGTTTAGTACATGTTATTATTAATAGCCTACTCTGTTCAGAAATAGATTTTAATAACATGCTAACAATAATAATTATTTTCTCAGATATAAGATTTCTTTCTCTTTTTTATGATAGTACAAAGCATGTGTGAGTCAATGGCTACAACACACACACACACACACACATATATATATATATATATATATATACAGATGTTCCTGATATTAACATGCTCACAAATGTTTTTTGTTTGTATTTTATTGAATCAGATACCAGCACCAGATGAATCCTGATGTCTCCTCAAACTGTTTTCCTCTGAGAGTGCTGCACCAACATCAGATGTTCAACTACACTGATATTCTATGTTAAAACAAGCTCCTTTTCTACTGATTATGTTTTTTTCTTCTTGAACCCATGGAAAGAAGTAGAAACACTTAAAATAAATATCAGGTATGATTTACTTGTTGAACAGAATCTGTTGTCAGTTCACATCTCTGTGGTTAGATCAGTGTGCACAATAATGTGTCTTTGACCTTCATTATGTATGTTTTGATTATATTGTGTTGTAAATAAAACACAAATAATTAAAAAAAAACTTTTTTTCAGTCTCCTCACATTCTCTCTTACCTGCCTCACAGTCACAGTCACACTGATGGGCCATTAGGGCCCCATAGGGGAGGGCCCTTTGTCTCTCAGGTGAGACTCACTCATATTCATGGCCATTACCACTCCCTCGCATATAGACCCTCGATCACAAACATGTCTTGAAAATTTTAAATCAATATATTGTTTTCTGTGAATGAGTAAGCAGAATGATTTTCACATAATTTTGAAGTAAATATTCTAGCCTACAAGACTGATTACTCAAAAGTCTTATTCAGGACTATTTAGTGTGGGTTTTAAGGCCTTATTTCAGCTACATTTTTTTCCCAAAACTTACTAACCACGCATAATATTTTTTTTCTAAAAAATGCAAACATGTACATCCATCTTGGTCACATATTATTGTAGCACAGTTTGTGCTGAATACAAAAAAAATTACATGTTGGTCAATAGTATGTTTTAAGTAGCTGAAAAAAGCACAAATATCAGGGCATGTCAAAACATCTCAAGGGCCCCAAAATGACCTCGGACCCCAGAGGGTTAAACTCCGCTGTGCTTTGCTTCACTTTGAAGATTATGTTTTTATATCAATGAAGGCTGGTGTACAGACGTGACAGTTTTAAAGAAGATGTGCTGCCCAAATTTGGAAACTCTCTTTATTAACTGCAAGCCTTTTTATTCACGGCGGGAGTTTTCCCCGTTTATTCTGGTGAGTGTGTACATTCCTCCTGACGCGTGCGTGAGCACGGCGCTAGAACTGCTGGCCGATCAAATCACACACACTGAGCAGCGTTATCCAGACTCTTTCATTATCATTCTCGGTGATTTTAATAAAGCTAATCTCACCCGTGAACTGCCTAAATATAGACAGCACATCACATGCCCCACCAGAGACAGAAACATACTGGACCACTGCTACACTGTCTTAAAGGATGCATATCACTCTGTCCCCCGTGCAGCGCTGGGACTCTCTGATCACTGTTTGGTTCATCTCCTACCAGCCTACAGGCAGAAACTTAAATCTGCTAAGCCTGTAGTAAAAACTGTGAAGAGATGGACTTCTGAAGCAGAGCAGGTTTTACAGGCCTGCTTCGTACTTACTGATTGGAGTGTTTTTGAGGCTGCAGCTACTGATCTGGACGAGCTTATTGACACCGTGACGTCCTACATCAGTTTCTGTGAGGTCGTGTGTACCCACCAGGACTTATTTAACATTTAACAATGACAAACCTTGGTTCAGTGCAAAACTCAAACAGCTTCGCCAGGCCAAAGAGGACGCCTACAGGAGTGGGGACAAAGCCTTGTACAAACAGGCCAAATACACACTGAATAGGGAGATAAGAGTGGCAAAATTAAACTACTCTGGAAAGCTAAAAAAAACAGCTTTCAAGCAATGACTCTACATCAGTGTGGAAAGGCCTGAAAGCCATCACCAGCTACAAGACCCCATCCCCCAGCACTGAGGCCAATCAACAACTGGCTGAAGACCTGAACGAGTTCTACTGCAGGTTTGAAAAGACTGGTCTGACACCCCACACCCGTTCCGACCGTCTCTGAAAACACACATCCAGCACCCGCACCATCAGCACTGGAGCTCCTCAGGGCTGCGTTCTCTCCCCACTACTCTTCTCCCTCTACACAAATGACTGCACCTCTAAAGACCCCTCTGTCAAACTCCTGAAGTTTGCAGATGACACTACAGTCATCGGCCTCATCCAGGACGGCGACGAGTCTGCTTACAGACAAGAGGTTGAGCAGCTGGCTGTCTGGTGCAGTCACAACAACCTGGAGCTGAACACGCTCAAAACTGTGGAGATGATAGTGGACTTCAGGAGAAACCCCCCTCCTCTCCCCCCACTCACCATCATGAACAGCACTGTGGCTGCAGTGGAGTCATTCAGATGAATTGCACCATCTCTCAGGACCTGAAGTGGGACAATCACATTGACTCCATCGTGAAAAAGGCCCAGCAGAGGTTGTACTTCCTTCGTCAGCTGAAAAAGTTCAACCTGCCACAGGAGCTGCTGAAACAGTTTTATTCAGCTGTTATTGAGTCGGTTCTGTGCTCCTCCATAACTGTCTGCTTTGGGTCAGCCAGCAAATCAGATTTAAGAAGACTTCAACGGACTGTTAGGACAGCAGAAAAGATCATTGGTGTGCACCTGCCCAGCCTTCAGGACTTGTACAACTCCAGAGTGAAGAAACGGGCAGGTAACATCATCAAAGACCCCTCTCACCCCGGACACAACTTGTTCGCACTTCTCCCTTCAGCCAGACGCTACAGATCTCTGTGCACTAGAACATCTAGGCATAAAAACAGTTTTTTCCCCCATGCCATCTCCAGCTTAAATAGCTAACACATGGATCATTACCTGTGTTCTGTAATTCATTCTCCATCTTTAATTATTGCCTCTTTCTCAAGTATTATGTAAATACACATACATATCTGTTTATTTATATAGCTGTATATAGAGTAAATAATGCACAAATCTGTACATAAATCTGCTGTTCCAGATTCATACTTATTATTATGATTATTATCTATTGTTAAGTCTTACTATTTAAATGTTTTTTCCTGTTCTCATGTCAGATGTGTATGTATGTATGTATGTACCAGGAGCACCTTAAAACCACAACAAATTCCTCGTGTGTTTGCACACACCTGGCGAATAAAGCTAATTCTGATTCTGATTCTGATAAAATATAATTTTTATAGTAGTAGTACACCCTTTTATAGTACAAAGCATGCGTGAGTTTATGTCTACAGAATCATATCATAGGCTACTATAAAATCATACATACTAGGCTATATGACTACAAAATCATAGTTGGGTATTTCCCAAACTATAATTCCTGACTACAATATTTGAAATCGAGTAAAACATTTTGAATATGAGGAGCAATTCATTGTATTTAAATTTCTTACGGCGCAATGATGTTTTCATGCTTTATATAAAACAATAAAAGTAATATGAGTGTACACTGTAACATGATAAATGCTACGAGTCTAAGTATGTTTGGAACATGTTTATTATTAATAGCCTACTCTCACAAATGTTTTTTTTGTTTTTTTTTTGGTTTGTATTTTATTGAATCACAGCACCACAGATGAATCCTGATGTCTCTTCAAACTGTTTTCCTCTGAGAGCACTGTACCAACATCAGATGTTCAACTACATGTTAAAACCAGCTCCTTTTCTACTGATTATGTTTTTTTTCTTCTTGAATCCATGGAAAGAAGTAGAAACACTTAAATAACACACGTAAATATCAGGTATGATTTACTTGTTTCACTTGTTGAACAGAATCTGTTGCAGGAATGACTCAAAGTCTGTTCACATCTCTGTGGTTAGATCAGTGTGCACAATAATGTGTCTTTGACCTTCATTATGTATGTTTTGATTATACGGTGTTGTAAATAAAATACAAATAATTAAAACAAAACTTTTTTTTTCAATCTCCTCACATTCTCTCTTACCTGCCTCAAAGTCACAGTCACACTGATGGGCTATTAGAGGCCATTAGGGGAGGGCCCTTTGTCTCTCAGGTGAGACTCACTTAATATTCAAGGCCATTGTCACTCCCTGGCATATAGTCTTTCGATCACAAAACATGTCTTGAAAAATTTAAATCAATATATTGTTTTCTGTGAATGAGTAAGCAGAATGATTTTCACATCATTTTGAAGTAAATATTCTAGCCTACAAGACTGATTACTCAAAAGTCTTATTCAGAACTATTTAGTGTGGGTCTTAAGGCCTTATTTCAGCTACATTTTTTTCCCCAAAACTTACTAACCACGCATAATATTTTTTTTCTAAACAATGCAAACATGTACATCCATCTTGGTCACATATTATTGTAGCACAGTTTGTGCTGAATACAAAAAAAAAAAAATTACATGTTGGTCAATAGTATGTTTTCAGTAACTGAAATAAGCACAAATATCAGGGCATGTCAAAACATCTCAAGGGCCCCAAAATGACCTCAGACCCCAGAGGGTTAATGTTCTATAAAACAGACAGCAATACGATATAAAAGTAATATTAGTTAGTCATAATGTTAATAGCCTAATGTTACAGTAAGAATGATTAGACAAAACTTTACTGTGATAGGCTATACTCTGTTTGCGAACATAGCCTATATATGTTTATAATTATAGTCTTTATAGGCCTACATACAAAGCATGCTTGTGTTTATGACTATAACTGAGCTTCTGTTCACGAAAATCACATCAGTTTGATGAGCTCAAGTTATGTTGTCGTTTTGAACTCCTATTTGGATGTCTTTCTTCAGTTTGTGTAAATAAAGAAGTTCTTTACCATTCTTCCAGTGTATGCCTCTCAGTCCAGACGTGACAGAAGACCAATCCCTTAAAAGGAATTCACAGATTGAAGCTGACCATGGAGGCACAAAATCCCCTCTCACCGGATCCCTTCACCAAACTGGTCCAAATACTCTGTGAGTCTCTTTAATGAATGCAGCTGTGTTAAGACAGTGGTTACATTGTTCGTTAAAGGAACACTCCACTTTTTTTGGAAATAGGCTCATTCTCCAACTCCCCCAGAGTTAATAAGTTGAGTTTTACCGTTTTTAAATCCATTCAGCCGATCTCCGGGTCTGGCGAGAGCACTTTTAGCATAGCTTAGCATAGATCATTGAATCCTATTATGACCAGTAGCATCGCGTTTAAAAACGATCAAAGAGTTTCGATATTTGTCCTATTTAAAACTTGACTCTTCTGTAGTTATATCGTGTACTAAGATCGGCGGAAAATGAAAAGTTGCGATTTTCTAGGCTGATATGATTAGGAACTACTCTCATTCCAGCTACCGGGAACTACTTTCAGGCGCTGCGTAATATCACTACGCCTGCCGCGGCCATGTTACGGCAGCAAAGTTCCTTGATTATTACGCCGGAATGAGAGTAGTTCCTAATCATATCAGCCTAGAAAATCGCAACTTTTCATTTTCCGCCGATCTTAGTACACGATATAACTACAGAAGAGTTAAGTTTTAAATAGGACAAATATCGAAACTCTTTGATCATTTTTAAACGCGATGCTACTGGTCATAATAGGATTCAATGATCTATGCTAAGCTATGCTAAAAGTGCTCTCGCCAGACCCGGAGATCGGCTGAATGGATTCAAAAACGGTAAAACTCAACTTATTAACTCTGGGGGAGTTGGAGAATGAGCCTATTTCCAAAAAAAGTGGAGTGTTCCTTTAATGCGCAGCTCTTTGTAAGATATCATCTTTATGTGTCCTTCATTCATGAAATAAGACAGTGTTACATTGTTCGTTAATGTGTAGCACCTCTTTGAAATATAACATCTTTATGTGTCCTTCATTCATGAAATAAGACAGTGTTACATTGTTCGTTATTGCGCAGCTGTTTGTAATATATTATCTTTATGTATCCTTCATTCATGAAATAAGACAGTGTTACATTGTTCGTTATTGCGCAGCTGTTTGTAATATATCATCTTTATGTATCCTTCATTCATGAAATAAGACAGTGTTACATTGTTTGTTAATATACAGCGGCTGATTGTGCTATATAGCATCTGACATTGGCACCGAGAAAGCCGAGCACTAACAATTGGTGTTTGTCAAAGTTTCTCGGCGAAAATACTGATTGTGTGAGAGACGAATTTCACCTGATCAGTGGGTCCATATTCGGCTACATATTTCACAAATTGTCTCAATCGGTCACACTCTACACATCTGACGAGTCCGGCAAATTTGTACAGGATCGAGATCCCTGTCTGGTATTTCCTGAAAAAGATTGGGAATTATTTTTCAATCGTATCTGGAAAGATCTGAACGACTGTGGCTCAGAACCTTTGTACGTCGGGGAGTGGGACGGGGTAGCTCCGAATATCCGATACCGAGTGGTTGGTGATCACACTCAAAAGAACCTGGAGGACTACGTGTTCATATTCGCCTGCGATGACAAGACAAAGCTTTGCAACCGCTCGGACGGTGACCTGCATGAAGATTATCACGAAATGTTCACCCTTCAGTTTTTGTTCAAGTGGTGCGATCTGCGTCTGCTGAGCTCACTTTTTTCGGTCTTAAACAAAATGTTCAAGTGGTGCGGCATACGTGATGGGTACAACAAAATTAAAATGCAGCTGTTTCATCCCAAGAGTTACCGTCCCCGCCTCTGTACTACAGACACTATAAAGAACAGTAAGTCTGCCCCACCATCACTGTACTTCCATCATGTCTCAAGACGACGGATTGCGATGCGATTATGGTCCTTACAACCTCAAGTCTACAGACGATAACGCTGTCGATTATGTTTTGACAGAAAATACCCGCTCACCAGACCCACACAAAGAATGGTTGGATAAATTCTGCACAGAGCTGGGGTACCGCAACTTGACCTTCCTATCCGACCGCTGTGCCACCTCTGCATCCAGCGGAAGCTTCGATACCACAGACGGACGTTTCAGTGGTGTTGGGTTCAAAATCATAAAAGCTACGATCGTGGTGCTGCTGCAACACATCGTCAACAAAAAGCTGCAGGAGGAGTGCGAGGGGTGAGCGACGGACCATCCGAGCCAGCTGCAACATACCTGTCTGTTCGAACCTCCGGCATATTATTTCGACTCACGCTTTGACGAGCTATGTCGTATGCAGTTCAAACCTGATCTTCAGACCATTATCGACTTCACTCTACAACGCTGCGGGTTGAAGTCCAACAACGTTCTGAGGATTCAAGTAACTACCGGAGCTATCCTGCACGAATTAAGAGACGAGCCATTCATCGTCGCTAAATTACAAGAAATCAGGGAAAAGGTGTTGGACTTCAACCCGCAGCGGCGTAGAGTGAAGTCGATAATGGTTACGAATAGGAGGTCCAGCATATAGCACAACCAGCCGCTGTATATTAACGAACAATGTAACACTGTCTTATTTCATGAATGAAGGACACATAAAGATGATATCTTACAAAGAGCTGCGCATTAACGGACAATGTAACCACTGTCTTAACACAGCTGCATTCATTAAAAGGTCATAAGGTTAAAGGTTAAGGTTATACTGCCCTCAGTTTAGCACAAATTTCAACTTGTGCTTTGCTGAATGCTGCTCACAGTTGCACTTGGATCAGTCATTATCTGACTTGGATGCCGATCAACATCTTAGCCTTATGAATTCTGCCTGGCTTAGGGTAGCAAATGCAACTGCTCCCCTTAAGCCACACAAGCACAAATCAAAAGTTGAGCTATGGCAAAACTCTGACACTCGCCTCTTAAGACAAAATTGTAGAAAGGCAGAACGAAAATGGAAAAAGGACAGGCTACACATCTCTCTTCAAATGCTCAGAGACTCTCTTACATCTTATCAGACTGCAGCTAAGTCTGCAAAAGCTGCATATTTTTCTAATCTAATTGAAACTAATCACTCTAAACCAAAGGTATTGTTTTCAATTATTCAATCTGTCACAAAACCTTCTGTTAACACTTTACCTGTTGCTTCTGTTGCTCTCTGTGAAAGCTTCTTGAGATATTTCAGTGACAAAATTACTAACCTAAGACTTTGCGTCTGCCCCACTTTAACTGTAACTGTCTCTCCAATCATGTCATCTGCCTCTGCCGTTTTTGATGCTTTTGAACCTATCAATCTTCAGGAATTGAAGGAGGTGATTGGCAAGCTTAAACCTTCATTCTGTTCTAGTGATATCATTCACCCGAGATTTTTAAAATTAATTATCAATTCGATTGGGCCAGGTCTGGTGTCCCTTATTAATAAGTGTCTCCAAACTGGCTCTGTCCCTGCCGATCTTAAAGTCGCTACGGTCACTCCTCTGCTCAAGAAGCCTTCACTGGATTCCTCTGTCCTAAAAATTTTTCGGCCAATTTCTGTCTTGCCTTTCATTTCAAAGGTTTTGGAGAAAATTGTGCTGAATCAACTTGAAAGTTTTCTGTCAAGAAATTGTATTCATGAGGTTTTTCAATCTTTTTAAGTCTGCTCACAGCACTGAGTCTGCCCTGTGAGAGTGTTAAATGATATTTACCTCTCTACCGATTCCGGAGACTCTGTGGTTCTTATCCTTTTAGATTTATCGGCTGCTTTTGATACTGTAGACCACTCCTTACTGTTATCCAGATTGGAGTCTTGGGTAGGTCTAAAAGCTAACGTCCTGAAATGGTTTCAATCTTACCTGTCTGACAGAAAGTTTTTAGTGAAGCTGGGTAATTTTACTTCTTCTTCTGCACCTCTGACCTGTGGCCTTCCACAAGGCTCTATCTTATCTCCTTCTCTATTTTCTCTTTACATCCTACCTCTGGGCTCAATTCTACGTAAACATGGTATGTCTTTTCACTTCTATGCAGATGATACTCAAATCTATCTACCAATCAAAAAAACAATTCCACTGCGATTACCTCTCTTCTGCAATGTTTAGAGGAGGTAAAATCATGGCTAGCCCAAAATTTCCTCTTCCTAAATGAAGACAAAACCGAGGTAATTGTTTTTGGCCCAAATGAAAACTCTCAGTCTAAAAGCCCTGAGTTAGAAAGTTTATCCGTTTTTAGATCGTCACGGGTGTGGAACCTAGGAGTTCTTGTTGACCAGCATTTAAAATTTGATAAACATATCTCTTCTGTTATTGGATCCAGTTTTTATCAGCTTCGTTTACTGTCCAAAATTAAACATTTTCTCACTCCAAAAACTCTCGAAATGGCTGTTCACGCTTTTGTTACATCTCGTCTAGATTACTGTAACTCTTTATATTGCGGTATATCTAAGTCTCAAATTGCGCGTCTTCAGCTTGTTCAAAATGCTGCGGCCAGACTTCTTTTAAAGTGTCGTAAACATGAGCACATCACTCCAGTTCTTAAATCCTTACACTGGTTACCGGTCTGTCAGAGAATAGACTTTAAAATTCTCCTCTATGTATATAAATCCCTACACAATCTAGCCCCTATCTACCTCTCTGAACTTCTTCATCTCTACTCTCCGTCAAGAAGCCTTCGATCCTGTGACCAGGCTTTGTTGGTAGTCCCTCACGTTAGGCTTAAGCGTAGAGGTGAGCGTGCTTTTGCAGTGGCAGGGCCTCGACTTTGGAATACCCTGCCTTTAGAGATTAGAATGGCCTCTTCTCTGTCTGTTTTTAAGTCTCTGCTAAAAACGTATTTGTTTTCCTTAGTGTATTGACTACTGTGCTATGGCCAGTTTTAATTTTTAATTGTTGTATTAAATTCTGTAGGGTTTGTTTTCTGTGTTTGTGGTAGGCTATAATCTTGCTTTTCTGTAAAGCACTTTGGTCAGCCTGGTGGCTGTTGTAAATGTGCTATACAAATAAAATGAACTTGAACTTGAACTTGAAAGGTCAACAGCTGTCGGTCATCAATCAAATATTTTGACATTCCATGGTTCTATATCATTACTGGCGTAGGATCGAAGCAGAAGTATAAATTGGGTTTAACACATTCTTCAGCGTGTGTCGCAGCTTTTTTTCCTGTCTCCTTCTCTTGTGCGCACACATAATGGTGGCGCCTGTAACACCAGTCAAAATAAAAGCCTCCACGTAATAGAATTTGTAGATCCCCTACACATTAAAAAAGTGAGACATGTAGTGTAGCTCGTTTTGAGGCTGTTTTGTGAAACTTCCCTGGCTCACACCCCTCCCTCCATCTAAGAACACAGCAAGCAGCTTAACTGTTGGTCATTCATTTAAATGTGTAAGGTCTTCAGCCATCAGTTCTCTCAACCAGTAGTGTTTCAGCTGTATTGGTTCATGGACACCAAGTATCTGGGTTTTTTGGGGGACATTTACTGTTCTGTGTAACTTGGCTCAGCTGATGTCCACATACATCCGGAAAACCTGAAATTACACAGCAGTTTACCATGGCCAGATATGACCAGATTTGACACTTTTTGTGCAAGTAAAAGAGTGTTGTGGTTTGGGATGTATCAATAAACAGTGAACAGACTGAGGCAAAATTTAGCACAGGTTTATCCAAGTTTTTGAACATCACACACATTTAAAAGGATGAAAGTGAAAATCTGTAGAGTACAGCGAATACAAGTTAAGATTTAGACAGATTAATAAAATTTTTTTATTCTTGAGTTCACAATATTTCTCTTTCTTCTGTTGACATCACTGTCTGTAAGAAAGAGAGAAATATGATTAAAATCCTTGCATTTTCATGTATTTATCATGAAGGACATTTGTTTTCACAATTAATGGGGATTTTTGTTACAAAGAAGCTCAGTCAGCTCAATACAAAAATGCTGCATCATTTTGTGATGTTGCAGGAAAGTGGTTGGTCAAACTTTACTTTGGGGACCAATTCTCATTAACTATGCCTTCTGCCTCAATAAACTCCTAATTTGCTGCTTATTAAAAGTTACGGGGTAGGATTTAGAGATCTAAAATATGGTCATGCAGTAATATGTGCTTTATAAGAACTAATGACAGCTAGGGGCGGCACCAGAGAATTTTGAACGCAGGTGCTGAGGGGTGCTAGATCAATGACAGGGGGAGCTGGGCAATTAATAGTACATATGACCAAAACAGGTTGTTTATTATTTTTTTTTTTATATATATATGAATAATAAAATCGCTATATAGGCGCATTTCAAATATTTATAAGTGTGGGAGTATTATCGCACTTAGCCTAATGTATGATATGATATGGGGCGCCCACACAATCATTTTCATAATTTTTTTTTTTTCCTGTGGAAAGAGCTTAAAATACTCCCATCATTTTTGGATGTGCTTTCTGTCGTCTCATGCAGTCTCCGTGAATGGAGCACGTCACAATAATGAACCAGCTCACATACATAAGAAATAAATTTGCAGAAAGCTTGAAAATCAATTAAAATAAAAAACAAATCTTCTCTGATTATGTAGTCTGTATAGGTGCATTTCTCTATTAAAGGCACATCCACTGTGGAGATGGCGCATCTGTGGAGATGACTGAGAAAGCACTAGTTTATTAATAAATAATTAAAATGTCATCTTTTCCCCCGATGCATTCATAATCATTACTTTAGCCGGTGCTTTGCGGCAAGCTTTATGCGTGCGCTTGAGCACTGAATAATATGCCTAAATGCCTATATTAAAGGATGGTTTATTAGGTTATACTAATCAATTTAATATAAACGTGCGGAAAATCAGTCCTACTTGGCACAAGGAACTGATCCATTTTTAAAATAAAATGCTGACATTGCCTGCGACTGAAAATCACGTCACATTTGTATTGCATTGCAGTAGTGCATGTGTAATGAGTCAAATGTTTTTATTTTATTAAATTTTTTTATGGGGGTGCTTTGGTTTTTCTTGGGAGTGCTGGAGCACCTGCTAGCTCCTCCCTAGCGCCGCCCATGATTACAGCCAATATGCTAGTAATATGCATGCTAATCAGCAACTAGTTAATAATGAGAATTTGGTCCTAAAAATTATGTTTCAAGGCCTGTTCACACCAAGGACAATAACTTTAAAGATACAGTTCTAAAAATCATCTCAATAGTTATGAATAGCAGTGTCCACACCACAGCTATAACGATAAAGGCACAGAGAAACTATATCGTTGTAATCACTTTCAGAATGATTTTTTTCCAGCTGATTCAAGATTCAATATTCCTTTATTGTCATTGCAGAGTACAACGAAATTAGGTAGCAATCCTTGGTGTTATTCACATATAACGGGATCTAATAAAAATAAATATATACAACAATAGGACAATGTGATAAAATGATACAATACAAAGCTGAGGTGAGGTATTACACATCCGGATGTTGCACATCTCTGGATTGCGGTGACCCTATGTACAAGTAGTGCATTGGAAATGTAAACGAGTAGTGCAAGAATGCAGTTAAAATGTAAACCGAGTAGTGCAATAGTGCAGTTGAAATGTAAAACAGTAGTGCAGGAGTACAGTTGAAATGTAAACACGAGGAACAGTTGAAAATAATATTGCATCTATGCAATGTTCTGTAGTACTGTGGTCAAGAAAGACCAAAGCTGTGTCCGAAACCGCTCCCTATCCACTATATAGTGCACTATATCGGGTGTCAGCCATTTTGTAGTGCTGTCCGAATTCTGAGTGAACGACTTCATTCCCTACATTCGTTCACTACTTTTTACCCACAATGCATTCTGATTTCGAGTGTACAACCGATGTACACTCGCTGAAGCACTATTTCCCACAATCCAATGCGGAGAACCGACGAGCTGTTAGAGCGAGCAGGAGCGAGCGAGTTTGAACGAGAGATGCCGTTCAATTTACAAAAATGATGAATTTGGTGGATTTTTAAAAATGTTCGTTGGTAGCGTATTCATTCTGATGTCAAATTAACGGTCGCCTGAGGGCGCTCTACTGCCATCTTATTTGAGTGCAAAAATGCTGCTTGGGAGAGTTTCAAGATACTACAGACAATAAATACATACAATTATTAATATGTGCTAATGTGAGTTTATTTTTGTTGACAATATTTTAATAATATTTAATGATTATGACCATATTACAGAAAAAATGAATAATATACCATCAATGAAACCACAAAGCTGAATACAATAGTCATTTTAAGTGTTATTGCTATTAATATTATTTTCTAAAATGAGGTACATGAAATATAAAAGTACATCTAAGATGTTTTTGCAACAGCCAAGTCTCACACGCAGTGTACACGTCACCATCCGAATCCGTTCACTTCATGTCGTTCACTCCTTTCTAATATAGTGCACTTGACTGCCTTACACCATTTAGGGATTAGTGAATGAGTGAGCGAGTGAGCGATTTCGGACACAGCGCAAGAGTCTGTTTTTGGCAGTGTTCAGTTCACGCATGGCTCTGGGGTAGAAACTGTTTTTGAGTCTGTTTGTCCGTGATGTGATAGACCTGAAACGTCTACCAGAGGGCAGCCGGTCAAACAGCTGATGTCCAGGGTGGGATGGGGCTTTCTGGGGGAAGTCGTGGCCTATTGGTTAGAGAGTTGGACTCGTAAGCATAAATGGCTGCCCGCTGCTCCGGGTGTGTGTGTGTGTGTGTGTGTGTGCACTTAGGATGGGTTAAATGCAGAGCACAAATTGCGAGTATGGGTAACTAACCATACTTGGCCACATGTCACGTCACTTCACTTTTTCACTTTCAGTATGTTGGCTGCTCTGCTGAGGCAGCGAGAGTTGAATAAGACCTCCAGAGAGGGCAGTGGGCAGCCGATGCAGATGAACGATAAAAACATTGACAGCCAATCAGAATCCATCCTGCTATAATGAGCTCGAGAATTTAAAGCGGCAGACAAGCGTGTGCTTAGAATAAACATTCGCTGATGTGGACGCTAATATTGTTATCTTTATAGTTATCGTTCTTGGTGAGAATGGGGCTTTACCATATATTTTAACATTTGGAATGCATGTTTGTTGTTCGTAATTTATTATATATTAAGAACATAATTTTTTTTTTGTCATCAGAAAGTTCTTGCTGCTCAGATATAATTACCAGCAAGTAAGTATTGTATAATGAAAGTTGCCATATATTTTCATAGTACTATAACTCCTGTGTCTCAAAAATTAAATACAAATTGGGTTCTTCATGGTATGACCTCTTTAAAAGACATTTACCCATTTAACAATATCGACTCAAACACAGTACTTCTGTATTTAGCATAGCTGTTTTGTCACACTTTCTATAGCTCATAGAGGCATTAGAAAGAGCTGTTGTACTATACCGTTCTGGAAGAGGCTGTGTCGATAGCTGTAGAAAGATCAAAACCTCCACTTAGTACTTTTATGAACATGTCATTACTAACTGTAAATGTAGATGAAAAGTGTGATGTGCCTACCCCCAGCAGTTCCAGAGCAAAATGCAGACAGTTATTCGACAAGAGATGATACCTTCTTGCCTGTTTCATTGCCCTCTTAACTCTGTCAGCAAAATCCTTGGGTATGCCATTCTTCAAACGAAGAACAACATATGGTTTTTTACTGATGAAATTATTCAGACCTGCTTTGCTCACTCCACCATCCACAGTTGATGAGGATGATGAGGAACTGGCAAATCCTGTCCCGCCTTGCTGTGGATTGGCTAAATGGTGTAATTGAACAATCAATCAATCAAACAAACAAAAATATATGCACGTATATTTTTAAACAAAAGGCAGATATATTTCAGCTTTTCATCACACGTCTCCTCCTGAAAATATAACTTTCATTAACATATTGTAGATATGGTTGCAAGAAAAACCCTTAGCAAATACCTGGATTTTCACACGTCACAATTACACAAACACAGTTGGACTAAACTAATAACACACAATCAGTTGTATCTTCTTAAGTCTTCATTGAAGACATTGTTTAATCAAACAGAGCAGGCTGGGGAAAGTAAGTGAGCCTCTCAGAAGCAGCTTTGCTGAAAACGCACCAGCATTCATAAGCAATCAAGCACCGTTCAGCATGCAATATGAAACAAGTGACAGAAAGAGAGGTTTCCAAGGCCTGTTTTTCGTTTTCAGCCACTCCTTCAGCCCTCACAGACCCCCAGAGATGGATATGTCTCCTAAAAGCTGCTGTGACTGGGACCCCACTCTGTGAGCTTCCCTGCCACACCTGTGTCCCAACACCCTCCTCGGGACTGCAGCCCAGCTGAGCAGAAATTCTACGGTGTGCAGGGCCCCACAGGCCTGTCTTGTCACTGCATATGCCTTGCCATGAGCTGCAAGGTGGTAACCAGGGGAGGCAGATTTATTGGATAACATCTGCCTCTAGTCTGCCCACCTGCAACCCCACGATCAAAGCTGTCACTCTGCTTCAGCAGAGACGGGGCCTGAACTGTGAGGTGCAAAATAACCCGACCTTCATCCCACAAAAACAAATTCAAGGGAGAGACTCCATTCTCATCACATTGAGTACATTCAGCTCCCTCGAGAGCTTAAAATAGCTTCCTAGCATGAACGCATCGGCATAAGTGCCTTCCATTCAACTTCAGTCAGTCACGCTCAATGTTACATCGACACTGACGTTTGGGGTTTCCTTTCTCCCAATCACCTCTGAGTAGTTAAAAGCAGGCCGATGAGACATTGGCAAGTGGAATTTGCATACCTAGCCACTCCTCTGTACACACGGGTATATAAGGGTGCAGTGTGCAGTGTGTAAAACAGAAGTCCTCACTGGTTAGCACTCAGAGAGATCTGAGGGTTACAGTGGGAACTCTTCTGCCAGGCCCAATCCTCCATGTGATTGCGTGCCATTGAGCCCCCGAAGGAGGCAGTCCAACGATTTCATTTGGGGCTCCGGAGGAGGATAAGATGTTGATTGCAGCACTGGAGGGTTCATGCGATTCAGCGGACGACAACTCAGCTGAGCTTCCTCCATCTGGAAGCATGCTAGGAGTCTGACTGTTATGCTTTCCTGGGTGGAAGTCTCCATCCAACCCAGAACGTTCTCAGCTGGGTGATCGGTTTCTGGGTGCAGGGCGTGACACAGCCGCAACCTGCATCAGTGCCATTTTTCACTTATTAACACTTATTCACTATTAACAACGACTATTAATTTGCTGCTTATAAATAGTTAATAAGGTAGTTGTTAAGTTTAGGTGTTGGGTAGGATTAAGCATGTAGGATAAGGCCATGTAGAATAAGGCATTAATACGTGCTTAAATACTACTAATAAATGGCTAATATTCTAGTAACATGCATGTTAAAAAGCATCTAGTTAAGAGACCCTAAAATAAAGTGTTACCGTTCGTTCTTACAATGTATTACAACAATTTTTTGTCAACTATGATTAAGCATACTTAAAATATGTTGTTCAGTTGTACTTGTAAAAGAATATGATAACTCATTTTTGAAACCTCAAATTCAACCAAAACTGACATTTTTCACTTCTTTTGCCTGTAGCTCAAAATTAGACCGTGCACATTCTGACTCATTTTGTCAGCACGGGTCACAAATGTATGTTAATTTTATTTAGTACTGACCTGAATAGGGCTGCCCTCGACTAAGGATTTTTCTGGTCGATTTCATTTTAAGCATTAGTTGACTAATCGCACATATATTAATAAACCATTTAAATCATTACAATGCGCCTTTAATTGCCTATAGTCTAATAAACGTTCAAGCACAGGCATTAAGCTTGTCAAAGCACACCGGCAGAAGATATGATTATAAATGTGTCAGGGAAAAACAGTAAGGCTGCATTAACATTTTAATAATGTACTGATAAACTAGTGATTTCTTTGTTTTCGGCTTAAGAGATGAAGTCGGCGACACTGACTCGTCATCTCCGCAGTAGCTAGTGGACACGCGTGATGCATGTTTCTTACGGGGATTACATAATCTGAGAATAGGTCTATTTGTTTTCCATTTGAATTGGTTCATTTGAAAGTAGATATTTCACTCTCTATAGATATGTTTTCATATCTGTAAGGCAAGCATACACAGAGTTTCGTGCTCAAGTTCACAGAGACCGAGACGGCAGAAAGCACATCCTGTTGGCTTTCATTATTTTACAAAAGCGCAATGTTTTGTTGTTATTGTGAGTGCACACAAATAAACGTAGAGTCTTTACAGATTCGAAAGATGCATTACTCTTATCTGTATGACCAAAAATTACGAAGTAGCCTATTTTAAAAGTGAATGAGCGCACCGGCGCCCCCATCTGTCCTGCAGTGAGTGCGCCGCTGTTCAGCTACCACACTCCACACAGACACTTCAATAGCACATATTTAAGGTTAACATTAGATTGAGCGGCCATGTAAAGTTACTAATACATATTTCAGATGATAAGCCATATTTGAGGTCGATGAGTGATAGGCGAGCGTTTGGATGTCCTGCCCGATGTACTGTATTACCACATAGACCAGCCGTTAACGATCTGTCCCTCACGAACTGTGTGACTTCAACTGTGTATTATTTTTTCTGCAACTAAGCGACTAATAAAATTTTGGTTGACCAAGCCTCTTCTGGTCGACTAACAGTTAGTCGACTATTAGGGGGCAGCCCAAGACCTGAATAAGATATTTCACATAAAAGACGTTTAAATGTAATCCACATGAGAAAATAATAGTTGACTTTATAAACATGACCCTGTTCAAAAGTTTACGTACACTTGATTATTAATACTGTAGTTGTTACCTAAATGATCCACAGCTGGGTTTTTTTGTTTGTTTTTTTTTATTGTTTTTTAGTGATAGTTGTTCATGAGTCCTTTGTTTGTCCTGAACGGTTAAACTGATCACTGTTCTTCAGAAAAATCATTCAGGTCCCACAAATTCTTTGTTTTTTTTCAGCATTTTTGTGTTTTTGAACTGCTTCCAACAAAGAGATCCAACTTTTCACACTGAGGGACTCGGTTGCATATGCAACATATGCAACTATTACAGCTGGTTCAAATTAGGGCTGTAGTACTCGAATTCGGTCTCGGACTCTAGGTGTTTTTCTATCGTCTCTGACTTGTCTTGGACTCGTTGGTATTTGCACTCGGACTTGGTCATTGTTGGACTCGCCAAATGTCTAGTTGGTCTCGACCGAGTCCAGCTATATATGCTTCTTTTTTTTTCTCTTTCAAAACAAAACCATTAATGGAGCGCGCTTGTTCAGAAAATGGGTAATGTAATTGGTTTAATTCACAATCCATCTAGAACAGGCATTGCCATTGGTCGCCTCAGGGGCGGACTGGGGCTAAAAAGTGGCCAGTGTTGGGCAAGCTACTTGGAAAATGTAGTGAGCTAAGCTAACAGTTACTCTTCTTTAAATAAAGCTTAACTACACTAAAGCTACAGCCCTGGGAAATGTAGCAAGCTAAGCTACAGCAGCATGGCAAAAGTAGTTTACTACATCCAAGCTATTTAAAAAAAAAAAAAAAAAAATTCTATTGAACCAACATCATACCAAGTCAATGCTCTCTCTCTAGTGATCAATAAAACTGTCAGTCAAGCAGATAGACAGGCATGTTCTGTTTAATTGTTTATTCAACAGCTGTTCCAAACCAATTTGGCAACATAATCAGTATCAAATACAGGGCCGGATTGACCTCAAATTGTGACATAGGGAAAATACATTTTTGCTGTCGGCCGGAAACCTCCTATTGGTAGTTGGTATTGTGGCTTTATTGCATACAGATACATTTATATAAATGGTAACACTTCACAATAAGGTTCATTAGTTAACATTAATTAACTAGTGTTAACATGAACTAAGAATGAACAATACTTCTGCAGCATTTATCTTAATGTTAATTTCAACATTTACTAACGTATTATTAAAATCAAAAGTTTTTTGTTAACATTTGTTAATGCACTGTGAACTAACATGAACTACCAATGAATGACTGTATTTTCATTAACTAACATTAACAAAGATTAATACTGTAAAATGTATTTTAATGAAATCGTATTGTATAGTGTTACCATATAGATGTTTAGGCCTACAGATAGGCTACGTTTATTTGCATCGTTGCATGTGTCATTAGATATTAATATAAACATTTCACCAAAATCATGTTCAAATACGAAGCTTTTGACCAGTGAATGTTTTTTTTTTTTATTCATTTATGTATTTTTATTTTTTCCTGACTCGTGTCCCATTTTCCCCAGTTTTCTGTCATTATGTGGGCGTTCAGTTTTTTTCTGTTATTTGGCCAAAGTATCATATTATGAAGGATTCAGCGCTTCGCACGAGCTATTTGGCTGTGACTTGACAACAAATGCTAGAGAAACTCTTCTCCGTTCCTCAAAAACAAAAAACAAACAAACAAAGCATTAGCCTTTATAAATAGTGTTTTTTTGAGTAAAGAAACCACTGTACTTATTCAATCAACAGTTCTTTATTTACCTTTAGACTGCAAACAAGCTGAGATGCTCCAAAATGTGCGCCGCACTTCATTGACGAGAGAGGCGGGAGGAATAACAAGGTTTGACTGACAGTTTAAGGAGCCAATTGCGTTACGAGCTTTAGTGTCTGTGGCATCACTTACTGATCCAGGACTTTTTGGCACAGAGCGGCCCACCACACCTTAAACCCACCAGCTCATTAGAGCTGTTTCTAACACCACTTACTAACATACTAATATAACAATACATTTATTTATTTATTTTTTATATTATTATTATTATTAACATTAATGAATGACTGTCATACTACTTTACATTATAATTGGTCTTTCCTGGTATATATGGCAATTTGTAAATAATATTTTTACACATCTTTTTTACATTGAGGGACAGTTTAATATTACTAAAGTTAAATGCCTACCATATAATAATGCTTTGCTCTAGAAGACTAGGAATGTAGTGCAGAATGTGGTCTGTTTTTATTGTGCCTTTCAATTCCTTCACAAGTTTTTTTATGATGAAAAATGTTATGATGATGAAGAACACAGTAAACTGTAATATGTGAAATATATATTTTATATATATATATATATATATATATCAGGATCATGTGACACTGAAGACTGGAGTAATGATGCTGAAAATTCAGCTTTGATCACAGAAAATATATAATACAATATATAAAGTTACAATTTAGAATAGCAGTTTTCTATGCAAATATATAGTACAAAAATCATTTATTTCTGTGATCAAAGTTTCATTTTCAGCATACTCAGTGTCACATGATCCTATTATATTTTTACAGTTCTTGTGAAACATTTTCTTAGACACATAAAATTACGGAAGAAATATAACGACATACAAACATTCACTGTTATATTATGTCTGCTAAAAACGGCTACGTTAATGTACACTGTGGCAAATAATGTAAATGGTATTAAAATCTGAGAAATTCGAAAAGGCCAGTAGTAGTTTGCATCCCTGAAAATTAATGTCTGTCGCTTAACAGTTTTTGAAAACAGTTGGCAAATATTGCTGAATTGTCTCATTAGGTTTAGTTGTTTACATTTTACCTCAGCTCGCATTCAAATGCCGCGAAGCTCAACTCAGCTTCTGTGAAGTGAGAACAGTAAATCCCACCTTCTTCGATTTGATTGTCTAAAACATTGTGACATTGACGAGCACTTGAGCCGCTGTGGCTGCACTGAGCCAGAAGGCGCTAAATTAGAATGTTTGACTCAAGTGGGCCGCGTGGGCCATTCGTCTGGTCTGATGGACGGATGTAGACTGCATACATTTACAATAATCCATTCTTTATATTTGCGCAATGGGCCGGCCCACATTGTATAGCGGCCCGCCGGGAAAACTCCCGGTGCTCCAGATGGCCAGTCCGCCACTGATAAATGCACGGCTGCGTCATATGCCTGGCTCTGTGTGTGCACTCCGTTATATTTTGGCCACAGACACAATGTTGGGGAGCTGCATAATACAATTTGGTTTTACAAAGTTCGTTGGAGTTTTCTCTCTCTTCCTCCTCACTTTCCTTCACTTTTAAATAGCTTATAAATGCCAGTGTGCATTTTACTTTCACTTTCAGTAGCACGTCAATTGCTTATCTGTGCAACGACAAATATTCTTCAATAAACATGGAACTTTTATTAACAAAACGAATAAAAATACACCATGCTATAAGCCTAATATAAAATAACAAACTTACACAATGTTTAAATGTAAAAAAAAAAAAAGTGTCCATGTTTACATAGTTTTTTTCTATGGAAAAGCAGCCTAATCGAATAAAAATCCTGTGAAGAACTACTACTGTATGCTGACAGGCTGAAAACTGCTGTTCATTGTTTTTACAGAACATTTATATTTACACTGAACAAAATTATAAACACAACACTTTTGTTTTTGCCCCCATTTTTCATGAGCTGAACTCAAAGATCTAAGACTTTTTCTATGTACACAAAAGGCCTATTTCTTGCAAATATTGTTCACAAATCTGTCTAAATCTGTGTTAGTAAGCATTTCTCACCTCATAGAGATGTTTTGGGTTGTGGCTGTTGTGTGCACCCGCACGATGTGTGTGTGTGTGTGTGTGTGTGCGCGTGCGTGTGTGTGTGTGTGTGTGTGTGTGTGTGTGTTGCGCCTTTGGTTTTATCTCTCTTTATCTCTCTTTGAGCTCTTTTATTGTTCTGGTAACAATCATGTTAACCTTTTTGTCACAACCTAATTTTGTTAATGGTTAGTTTTTGTCAGCTTGCCGCTGGTTTGGAAGACAAGGAAAGATTGGAAGAGTTTAGAAAGTCACGTGACCTACATACCTGCACGTAGAGAATTTTGATGTATTAGACACATTAGTTTATTAGTGTGCGCTTTTTCTGTATGTTTTGTTTTGTATATTTAGTGTAGTTTATGACGCTTTTGCATTGAAGATTTTCTTTTCCCCTTGCCTTTATTTTAATAGTTTAGGGGATCTGGGAATTAGTTAGTACGTGGGATTTTTTCATTATTTTTATTTTATGAGTTAAGCGCCACTTTAAATTCCCTTCTTTTCCTTTGTCTTGTTTAATAACTAATTTCTTGGGAACAAACCTTTTCTTGAGGTGTAATTTGTGTTCCATTGCCACTTATTCCCCTGGCTTATTTCTTTTATATGTCAAATTAACGTTACCTCTTTATAACCCTAGTCTAAATTTACATCAGAGATGTAACAGTACATACATATAGTATATATATTATATGGGACCTATATTATATGGCCTAAGGCAAACAGCAAACAAATGCATGCGGGCCCACACACACAGACACACAGAGCTGAAGTTGTTTATGTATGCTAAACAGCCTTGCTTGGGAGGGTTACATTGTACTATGGTTTCTTTAGGACAGTCATCTCGAAACTCGGTCCTGGAGGGCTGGTGTCCTGCAGAGTTCCTGCAGAGCTCCAACCCTAATCAAACACACCTGAAACAGCTAATCAAGGTCTAAGCATACTAGAAACTTTCAGGCAGGTGCGTTGAGGTAAGTTGGAACTAAACTCTGCAGGACACCGGCCCTCCAGGACCGAGTTTGGACTCCCTGCTTTAGAACAAGTAATAAGTTCAAGAATGGGAACATGTCGATTTTTTTAGTGGCACTTATGTTGCTTGTTATTTGTAATATTTTTCATTGGCAGCCCAGAATGTGATTGTTACAATACAATAAAAATGCTAAAAATGTGAAGTTGCAATTTAGCTTATGTGACTTTAGTGAAACTGCTATAACTAAAGTAAATAAAATGGCCTAATTTAATCCTACAGTGTTGCTGCACATGCTTTTAGATCAGAACAAATAATAATGCAAAATGATTATCTTAGAAGATATGTTGTCTCTCGTATCACACAAATTATCAATAGTTAAGTATGTGGTCTTGAAGAAGATTCTTTTTTTTTCCTTTTCTGTTTTGACTGTCTCATTTGGACTTGGACTTGACAAAGGTGGACTTGACTACAGCCCTAGTTCAAATGCTCACTGATGCTTCAGAAGGAAACAATGCATCGAACAACTCATGAACAAAAAAACAAACAAACAAAAAAACACAGCTGTGGATCATTCAGGTAACAACACTGTATTAAGTATATGTAAACTTTTGAACGGGGGTCATTTTTATGAAGTCAACTATTCTTTTCTCTTGTGGACTATATGTAAATGACTTTTGTGTGAAATATCTTTGTCAGCTCAGTACTAAATAAAAAATAATACGCATTTTGTATGATCCCTCTTATTTTGGTAAAATAATGAACATTTTGCAGATTCTGTATGTAAACTTTTGACTTCTCAATAAATTAGAATGTTGTGGATATGTTCATTTATTTCAGTAATTCAACTCAAATTGTGAAACTCGTGTATTAAATAAATTCAATGCACACAGACTGAAGTAGTTTAAGTCTTTGGTTCTATTAATTGTGATGATTTTTGGCTCACATTTAACAAACTCACCAATTCACTATCTCAATAAATTAGAATATGGTGACATGCCAATCAGCTAATCAACTCAAAACACTTGCAAAGGTTTCCTGAGCCTTCAAAATGGTCTCTCAGTTTGGTTCACTAAGCTACACAATCATGGGGAAGACTGCTGATCTGACAGTTGTCCAGAAGACAATCATTGACACCCTTCAAAAGGAGGGTAAGCCACAAACATTCATTGCCAAAGAAGCTGGCTGTTCACAGAGTGCTGTATCCAAGCATGTTAACAGAAAGTTGAGTGGAAGGAACAAGTGTGGAAGAAAAAGATGCACAACCAACCGAGAGAACCGCAGCCTTATGAGGATTGTCAAGCAAAATCGATTCAAGAATTTGGGTGAACTTCACAAGGAATGGACTGAGGCTGGGGTCAAGGTATCAAGAGCCACCACACACAGACGTGTCGAGGAATTTGGCTACAGTTGTCATATTCCTCTTGTTAAGCCACTCCTGAACCACAGACAACGTCAGAGGCGTCTTACCTGGGCTCAGGAGAAGAAGAACTGACTGTTGCCCAGTGGTCCAAAGTCCTCTTTTCAGATGAGAGCAAGTTTTGTATTTCATTTGGAAACCAAGGTCCTAGAGTCTGGAGGAAGGGTGGAGAAGCTCATAGCCCAAGTTGCTTGACGTCCAGTGTTAAGTTTCCACAGTCTGTGATGATTTGGGGTGCAATGTCACCTGCTGGTGTTGGTCCATTGTGTTTTTTGAAAAACAAAGTCACTGCACCCGTTTACCAAGAAACTTTGGAGTACTTCATGCTTCCTTCTGGTGACCAGCATTTTGAAGATGCTGATTTCATTTTCCAGCAGGATTTGGCACCTGCCCACACTGCCAAAAAGCACCAAAAGTTGGTTAAATGACCATGGTGTTGGTGTGCTTGACTGGCCAGCAAACTCACCAGACCCGAACCCCAGAGAGAATCTATGGGGTATTGTCAAGAGAAAAATGAGAAACAAGAGACCAAAAAATGCAGATGAGCTGAAGGCCACTGTCAAAGAAACCTGGGCTTCCACACCACCTCAGCAGTGCCACAAACTGATCACCTCCATGCCACGCCGAATTGAGGCAGTAATTAAAGCAAAAGGAGCCCCTACCAAGTATTGAGTACATATACAGTAAATGAACATACTTTCCAGAAGGTCAACAATTCACTAAAAATTTTTTTTTTTTTTTTTTTTATTGGTCTAATGAAGTATTCTAATTTGTTGAGATTGGTGAATTGGTGGGTTTTTGTTAAATGTGAGCCAAAATCATCACAATTAAAAGAACCAAAGACTTAAACTACTTCAGTCTGTGTGCACTGAATTGATTTAATACACGAGTTTCACAATTTGAGTTGAATTACTGAAATAAATTAACTTTTCTCCGACATTCTAATTTATTGAGATGCACCTGTATATCGGGTGCGTCTCACACGTCCTGAAAAGTGAAGCTGCGGGCTCTTTGATCGCCCCCTGGGGGCTGGCTACAGTACAGGTCATAAACCCCACCCTCTCCACGTAAATGAATGGGACATGAGTCAAAATAAAAAAAATTAATTACACTTCCAATACAATTTTCCAAAATAAGGTTTTGGTCATTTAAGGTAGTTGTTATCACGAATATGTTCAATTGTTCGTTTTTGTGATGTTCAATTTTAGCTAGTAATTTGACGCTATATAAACCAGGGCTCTGAACCGGTTCTAGGAACGAAAATAAAAATGGAAACGAACAAAATTTTGACAGAAACAGAAACTAAATCAAATTTTATAGTTCCGAACAGAATCGAAAATTTGAAATGGCCATTAACCGGTTAATAACTTTACCTGCACCTGCAGCGCTTCTGTGAACGGACAAAACAGAATAAAACTATAGGCTTACACAAAAAGGAATATATATGACTAGGCTATACACTAAATATATTTCACTTAAATCATTGACAGATTAACGAAACGAATGGAAAAAATATGCTGAGTTAGGCCTATGGTTCATTGTGACGCGTTCCAAAATTCTCAGAAAGGAAAATGAGACGGTAGAAAGTAGTTTTCTTTATTTTGCACAAGCTTTACAGTTTTATTTGTTTTGCAAAAGCTTGGCAGTTTTCAGTGATGTCTTGCATCTGTATAACCAACCAGCGTAGGTATGTCAATATATCGCGCTGGGCCTCACGCCCACACAGACTGTTCATTATCAAAATAAAATACAGTTAAAGAAACGTATAAAAAGTTACTGTGCTCCATTGTACAATCTGTTGCGTTCAGCGTGACCACCAGCTCATGTGCTGGTATAGGCTAGCCCAGCGGTTCTCAATTCCAGTCCACGCGTACCCCTGCTCTGCACATTTTATACGTTTCTCTTATCGCTTCAGACATTGTTCTATTCAAATGTAAGCGCCCTGCGAAGTGGACATCACAGGATATTCCGCCATGAATCCAGTTCAAAGCGAACGTATATGTTCCATTCAAAGGGCGATGAAGTGTGTGAGACGTGAATTTAAATTGTAATTATATTATGTCACACTTCACGCTTCTCTAGTAAGTTTCGTCTGTGTGTGAAGATGCTGCAGGCTGTGGCGCAGCGGAAATCCGTGAATGAATGTTCCGAAGTGAATTCCCCTGCTCAGGGAGTAGGGAGCAATGGACACTGTGTAGGGAGCATGTCAATCGAAACACAGTTCATGCACGGAGCTCATTTCTAACGAGCTGATGATCTGAATCAGGTGTGTTAACAAAGAGAGACATACAAAATATGCAGAGCGGGGGTATGCGAGGACTGGAATTGAGAACCCCCGGGGTAGCCGATATGAAGGATGATGTTTTACGTCGATGAAAGTACAACGCCTATAATAAATAATATTTTACCATCCAGTTACGTCGCGAATATGGAAACATTTGGATTCGTGCTGAATCAGAAAGGTAGGCATCAGTTTCACCTTAAATTAATTTATTTTTGGATTGACGTTGGCTATAACCTTAAGTTTAGAGGATTTGTTGTGGAGAGAAACTAATAACCGTGTTTATAATATTTGTAAACATTTTGTTTACCTACATAATTTCTGAATGTAATAGCCTAATATACGACGCAACTTTTTTTTTTTTCTCCTCAAAACACAAGTACAAGTAGCAGTTTTATACAAGTAGCATTTTTTCTTTTTTACAATGCAGCAAACATTTTTAAACATCTTTTAAAAAATACTTTAAAAATAATGTCTTTAAAGCATTAATAGATTTTTTATTTTGTTTAGTAGCCTACATTTAGGCAAATCTAGAAAAGATGATGCTGTATTGCCTGTGACCAGTGATGGGAATAACGGCGTTATAAATAAACGGCGTTACTAACCGTGTTATTTTTTTCAGTAACGAGTAATCAAACTAATTACTTTTTCCCCCGTTACAACGCCGTTACCGTTACTGACAATAAAATGTGGCGTTACTATATTATATTATTAGAATTTAATTTTTCAGTTCATCTGAATGGATGCGCAGTGTAGCTGTATTTGACGTGCCGTAAACTCTAGTGTGAAGGCCCACGACTCGCAGTCGCTTTCTCTCACATACACGCACGCAAAGAAAGATACAGAGCAAGAGAGTTTTTCATAACATGCAGAATTGACGCGCTACATGTGAACGATATTCTGTGTTGTATTTTCCTGTCAAAATAACGGAGTTCCTTTAGAATTCTTCAGCTTTTAAGAACTGCCGCTTTCTCTGGTTGTGGGCGGAACTAATGTGCAAACGACAATCTCATTGGCTGGCGCTCACCTATTATTTTGATTTCAGCAAATCAATTCGAGCGAACTCAGACAACGTGATTAATATTCATGAACCCAGCAGCTCATTAATCCTTAGTGCGTTTTATATTGATGACAAATATGCATTCATACTTGGTTATTCTAATTATTAAAGTTCTATCATCATATAATATAAAATTATCATAATATTATATTATAATGCTTGACTGACTGATACTAAGTGTCAGTAGATAAATACTGTAGATTAATGTACAATGTTTTATAATAATAATTTATTCTTTTTAGTATCTATTTCATTAATTTAACATATTTAATATTGGGGGCATCCAAAGTTATTTGACATTTGAACATTTTGTAAAAAGTAACGCAATAGTTACTTTCCCTGGTAATTAGTTACTTTTATAATGATGTAACGCAATTACTAACTCAGTTACTATTTGTGAGAAGTAACTAGTAACTATAACTAATTACTTTTTTAAAGTAACGTGCCCAACACTGCCTGTGAAGTGGGTTAAGATACCATCTCTTCCTGGGGTTTTTTTTCTTTCTTTTTCTTTTTGTGTAAAGAAAACTGTACTTTATTATTATAGGCGAAGACCATTTTACAAAATAACGTTATTTTTAAAAGTTATTATATTTTCTACTCCAATCGGTTTCGGAACGGTAATAATTAGGAACGTGACAATATCCTCGCAAAACATTTTGCAGTGTTTACATCAGAGAGCTGCACGATCTTGCGACCTTGATTTAAACACCCATGCGATCTTATTCCTAAATGACAATGATTCAGCTATGTCTATTACGACTGTTTCACATCGCGAGTGTCAGTGGAGCGTGAGAAGCACGTTTTGTTGCTGCCCGTGTTGATGGTTCAGAGGGTCGGCCATAATCATGCTTCCGATGTGAACGCTGTCATTCACGAGCTGCGACAAAACACGCGCTGCTCACGGCGCTTACGATGTGAAACATTCAAATCTGCATTCATGCTGCTGCTGATGCAGAAAGAGCAACATAAACGGTCTTTTCAACCGCACATCATTATTTCTGTGTTACAGACATTTAAATAACAGAAGTACTGAGATAAAAGTTTAGTTTGGGTATAAACACTTATTGTCTACAGTAGCGATCAAAACGAAAGTATCTTAACACTTGTATACATTGTAACGCTCATCCTCGTCTGCCAGGAGGTGGCGACAACCCGTTTTAAAGAAGTATTTGTCATTTGAATCATTCATTCAAAGAGATTCCAATAGTTAAACAAGTCTTTATGAAGTGAGACACTGACTCCTTCATTGATTTTTCTTTTTTGTTGCTCAAATTAATATATATTTTTAAAAGACTTAACCAATGAACATTTTGTCAGAACCACTAGTAAATGACATTATTTTGTTTAGTTTTCTAATCTTTTTTTTTTTCAGAATCGTGAGAGAATCGTGATCTCCAATTTATCAATTTTGTGATTCTCAATTTATTCAGAATCTTGCAGCTCTAGTTTACATGTTGTTTATTACTGCATATAATTCGTTAAAATAGAAGTTTAATTTCATAAAGTACAAGTTGATTTCAAAATGCACCTACATCTTTTGCATTTTGTGTTTTTCAGTTGAATAAAAGACTATTTTTCCCTATATATTTCATCATTGAGGATTTTTTTGAAAAAAGTCTAAATATCTCGCCTCGTTCTCGTGAACCCAGTCTCGTGTCTCGTCTCGTCTCGTCTCATGGGATAAGTGTCTCGTCACAGTGTCTCGTGGGGATTGTGAATGAACAGCACTCTCTCCACCTTCGATACCATGACTAAGGTGCCCTTGAGCAAGGCACCGAACCCCTAATTGCTCCCCGGGCGCTGGAGTAAGGCTGCCCACTGCTCCGGGTGTGTGTTCACTGTGTGTGTGTGTGTGTGTGTTCACTACTCACTGCTGTGTGTGTGCACTTGGATGGGTTAAATGCAGAGCACCATTTCGAGTATGGGTCACCATACTTGACAATACGTCACGACTTAACTTAACTTAACACCCCTAGTAATAATACAGAGGAACGCAGGAACAGAAACGTTAAAATATCGATTCTGCTCGGAGTGAACCGATTGACTTTTGTTTTTTTCATTTTCAAGCCCTGATATGAACAGGACATGTCGTTATGGTTGATTGGGTCTGCAGGAGTTTGGGAGGGAGTTTGATACCTCAGCTCCACCTCACGACACTACTGCACAGACTCTGGCTCCAAATGACGTCATTTACTCACAATGGCAGCGGCCATACTGGGATGCTTTGGCTTCACTTTTCTATAGTGGAAGGAAGTGGAGAATAGTCGTCCATCTTTTTTTCTTTTTTTTTTACAGTCTATGGTATATATCAAAAGAGATTAGATTTTTCAGTTGAAAAAGGAGTAGTTCACTTTCAGAACAAACATTTACAGATAATGTACTCACCCCCTTGTCATCCAAGATGTTCATGACTTTCTTTCTTCAGTCGTCAAGAAATAGTTTTTTGAGGAAAACATTTCAGCATTTCTCTGAATATAATGGACCTCTACGGTGCTCCTCGAGTTTGAACTTCCAAAATGCAGTCTCAATGCAGCTTCAAACGGCTCTAAACGATCCCAGCCGAGGAAGAAGGGTCTTATCTAGCGAAACGATCAGTTATTTTTAATTTTTTTTTTTCCAATTTATATACTTTTTAACCTCAAACGCTTGTCTTTTCTAGCTCTGCGTGAACTCTTGTGTTTTCCGGTGTTACGAGATCTTGGGTTTCTGAGATTTTCGGTTTCAGTGGGCGGAGCATACATGAATATTAATGAGTTTCCCGGACATGCGCCTGGAACTGAGAATTTCAGTTCACTCTCAGCAGGTTTAATGGAATACTTTTATTTTTTTTAAAAAAGGTCATATTTTCAACGTTGTGCAAACGTATGCATAAACAACATCTGTTCATCATTTTGTAACAGTTTATAATGTTTTTATTAGTTTGCACGTTTTGTGCAGTCATCCCTTGTGTAATGTTAGGATAAAGCACAGCAAACCTCAGCTAGTTGTATACTTTGATTTCAGTTTGTTGTGCTGTAGCTTAGCTTGCAGTGCTTTAAATCTGTCTGCTATTGTTATCTTTTGAGTACAACAGCTGAAATAAACTTGTATCTGTGGACTAATCATTTTTAATCTACCCTGGAGTGATTGTTCAAACTGACTTTTATATTTACAAAATGAACAGGAATCCAAGACCACACACATGGATGAAAGTGTTCCTTTAATACATAAGCAAAATTTTGGATTAAACTAAATTGTATGGACAAAAGTGTATAAAATAGCCTACATTTGGTACACTGTAAATGAGAAAACAAATAGGCCTACTTCACGGCATTTTATGGAATAGAATATGCAACTAATTTGATATTAACAAAATGATTTAAACAATATATTATTAACTTACATAACACATTTAATTTAATTTAATGTATGTCTAAATGTATATGTCTGCACTGTCTGTATTATTTTTTTTTTCTTTGCACTGGTAGCTCCTGTCACCAAGACAAATTCCTTGTGTATGTAAACGCTAAATCTGATTCTGATTACTGTTCAAAGGTTTTTCTCTGTGATGTCTGATTTTTCCTCTTCAGTGTCATGTGATCTTTCAGAATTCATTCTAATATGCTGATTTGCTGTTCAAGAAACATTTCTGATTATTATCACAGTTGAATATTGTGCTTCATGAAGTGCGGAAACCATTACACAGTGACAGGATTCCTTGATGAATTGAAAGTTCAGAAAAAAACAGTATATTATTTGAAATAGAAATCTTTTGTAACATTATAAATGTGCTTACTGTCATTTAAAAAAAAAATAATAATTTAATGTATCCCTGTCAAACAAAAGCATACATTTCTTAAAAAATAAAAATAAAATAACAAAAAAACAACAACATAGTAATAGTAGTTTTGAATGGTAATGACATGAGTCAAATGCCAGAATTAAGTTTAGAAATATGTTGTTGTTGTTGTTGTTGTTTTACCTCTCTTACATATGATCTCAGAATAACTTTATTATGTGTCATATTTTTATACAGCAGATTCAATAAGGATATTTACATCACCCTCTCTTATCTCCTAGTCTTGTTTTGGTGCATAAATCTTTTTAGTTTGTAACAAGAATTCAATAGTGATGCATACTCAAAATTCAGGAAAACTTATATTAATCACATCCTCCATGACTACATTTTCCTGGATTTTGAATGTGAATCTTTATTGAATTCATATTTTTAAAAACAAAAAGTTACTTTCTCACATAATATCAAACTCCCACACCAACACACATTATAACAACATCTAGTTATCAAAAGCTAGTCAAGGCCACAATAGCATAAAGCAATCAAACTAAACAAGAACAGGAAAATGACCATATAAGGAAAACCAGGAACTATATGACAGGGGTAAAACAAGGAAAAACAAGTCCAAAACACTGACAGTATACAACTAGTTGAGGTTTGCGGTGAATGCCCGCAATCATTCAGTCAGGGACGACTGCACAAAACGTGCAAGGTTTGTGTGAACAAAACACTGCAAACTAGACATGTTCACAAGTCTCTGAGGTCCAAGTCACGTCTCTGTTCTATTTATTAGCATCAGTTCTTTCAGCTAGTTATTGAGGCTAAATCAGTTTTGAAATACTGATTTCACGATATGATTTTCTCAACAACAACAACAAAAACGTTAACACAATTTAAGACAAATTAGAAATGAAAAGGTGTCCATTTATTAATTGTAAGATAAAATGCTGCACATTTCTTTGTAAAATTGAAATATTCAAACAACAAAACTAAATTTTAAAACAAACCCCAATTAATCAAATGATTTACACAAATGAAATAAATCTCATATAAACAAACTAAGGCTTTGTCTGTGCTCTTTTTCAATTTAAAATTAGAGGCAACCGCTGTATTTTAAACACAACACAATCCAAACAAAGAGGCTGCATACATCCAGCATGAGCAGTTTTTAATCTAAATTGGATTGTATCATTTCGAAATTTGAAGCAAAAATGGTCTGACTTTAGTTTTGTGAAACTATTCTACATAAAACATCTGTACGAAACAAAACCGCAGACAGGCTGAATTAATGCAGATTCACTCTCTGCCAGCAGGTGGCGCTTGAACATCAATTAAACATCGTTTCCTTGGTAGCCGCTGTAAACAAAGCAGCGCTGCAGTTATGAACACTACTTTAATATGCATTATACGGAGGCAAGATGAGAAGAAAATACCATCTAAACTTTTTTTTTTTAAGACAACCAGTTTCCCTCAGAGATGCATTCATATAAACTTCCGTACCAAATGACTTGTGTTTTTTACGAGTCTCACGAGTCCAAGTCAAGTCCCAAGTCTTTATTTATGTGACTTAAGTGCGACTCGAGTCCAAGTCGCAGACTCGAGTTTCCATCTCTGCTGCAAACTAATCAAAACTGTTATGAAATGATGAACAAATGTAGTTGAAGCATAGGTTTATGCAACGCTGTAAATATATTTACTTTTTTTAAAATATTCCATTAAACCTGCTGAGAGACAAGGAGCGTAAACTGATATTCTCAGTTCCACAAGCATGTCCGGGAAACTCATTAATATTCGTGAAGGCTCCGCCCACTGAAACCGGAAATCTCGGAAACCAAAAATCTCGTAACACCGGTTCAAGAAAGTTAGGGTATGTCGAAAAACTCCCATCTCATTTTCTCCTCCAACTTCAAAATCATCCTAAATCGTCCTACATCGCTGCAGAAGTACTGACCCAGTGTTTACAAATTGAACATGCAAAGGACAAACGCTCTTCACAAAAAAGAAAAAAAAGGTAAACCAGCGATTTAGGATGAGAAAATGAGATGGGAGTTTTTCGACATACCCTAGATGTCTTGAACCGGAAAAAACACGCAGTTCACACAGAGCTAGATAAGATGGGCGTTTGAGGTTAAAAGGTATATAAATTGCAATTTTTTTTTTTTTTTTAAATAACCGATCGTTTCGCTAGATAAGACCCTTCTTCCTCAGCTGGGATCGTTTAGAGCCATTTGAAGCTGCATTGAGACTGCATTTTGGAAGTTCAAACTGGAGGAGCACCATAGCGGTCCATTATATGCAGAGAAATGCTGAAATGTTTTCCTCAAGAAACAATTTCTTTACGACTGAGGAAAGAAAGTCATGAACATCTTGTATGACAAGGGGATTATTAGCAAAAGTTGTCAAAACCAAGTTGAAGTTCAGTTGTCGGTCAGAACAGGACTCAAAAATGAGTGGTTGGGGCCACTTTTATTAACATGGCTACAACTCATGAATAAAGTAAGCTATTTTCACCAAGGTTGGAACACATATGAATGAGCCCAATCTTTGGTCAAATTACAAAAATTGGAGAGTTTGGCCCCTTGGTGGTGCTGTAACGGGAAAAAATGCTGAAAATGGCAGTAACTATATAAACGGTCTGATTGACTTGAAATTTGCCATGCAGTGTCAATGTCCAAGGTCTCACCAATATGAGGGCGTTGGTGTATCTTGAAAGACATGGCCATCAGCCAATCAACTTTGAGCACCAATTAGACAAGGTAACGGAGGTCGATTGGAATGAAACTCAATGGGCCTATTTGACTCTTGGCCCTAGAGGACTGTAAGAAATTGGTAATACTTTATAATAACTTTCATTAATAAATCATTAACAAACATAATTTGGTCAATTCCATGCAAAAGTCATGAAAAAATAATTTAATAATTTAACCCTCTTTTGTGCATTTAGGTCTGTATTTTACTGCATTAACGTGCTTTAATAGAAATTTGAAGGAAATCGCTATGTTTATCCAACACATATGAGGGGTGATCCTAAAGTAAAATTACTTTTTCATTCGACTGCATTTCATGTTTTCAAATGAGAGATCAAAAACTGCCCATTTTTTAATTTATGTCAACCGTAAATATTGTGTAGAAAGATGGAAGCCTTTCTGAAATGTAAATAAACTCACTTTGTCTAAACAGCAACGATTTTTTTTATTTATAAGGGCTAGATTTATGAGGTCAGGACGCTTCAGCGCTGTGTCACATCCGTAACGTTTTAAAGATTAAGTTTATATCATATAGTAATTATTAATGCAATTGTGGGATTACAAATTTATTTAAATGTTTAATTTAGATTCCAAGGTAATAATGTACCAACTGAAGAAGGTATATACATTGTATTTAGCATTTAGGGGGAAGATGATGACATCAGATGAACGATTCTGTTTAACATAGTCGTTAACGAGGTCCCTGCCAGTTCCTGGTCACTCCATTGTAAGTTAAATGAGTCAGATCACTGAGACTCTAATCTTTTGTTCTGCAAATGGCTTTCGGACCCCTGGCCCAGACATGAATCGTTAAACTGATTGGATTATCAGTGCAATTGAGTGTTGTTGATTGGGTCTGTCTTTCTCATTTGCATGCTTTGTTTAATCAGGGTTTCCGCGGGGTTGTAAAAAGTAGTAAAAGGTAGTAAATTAAATTATGCCAAATTAAGGCCAGTAAAAAGTAGTAAACGTCATCTGACGAGGTAGTAAATTTTCAAAGCCCCATCTAACTGGGTCTATATGGTTTTCAATTAGGGTAACTTGCGTGTGCAGGCCTATTTCCTTACTAAACTTCCATGAATTTATTTTTATTTTGAGTCGGACCCAAAGACAGAGAAAAGAAAGGTCGGACGTGAGTGAACGGAATGACGTCACGCGATGTGTACGTTAGGCGGTTCAAGCTTGGCGGTAAACCTCTGCTCCGCGCGAGTTTACCAAGTAAATATGGGCAAGTGCAAGTTTTCAGACCTCTGGCTGGAGGACGCTCGGTTTAAAGACTGGCTTAGGCCAGTAGTTGGAAACAGCCGAGAAGCTTTTTGCAAGGTTTGCAAGAAAACGATAAATATTACTTGGATGGGGGTGAAGGCGGTTAATTCCCACAGGGAGTCTACTAGCCACCAAGCCAGGATGCGGGGACGTGACACCCAGCTACCGCTGTCGCTGTTTTGCGCTGGACCAACGGCTAAAGTTACATCGACGGCATCAACCTCCACTGCTCCCTCAACCTTGCCTGCTCGCTCCTCGCAGTCCACTGCCAGTAATCCTACCACCAGCATACAGACGATCTGCACCACCACCGCTACGCTACAGGCTGAAGTACTATGGTGTTTAGACTTGGCAGTGAAACACCACTCGTTCAAGTCCAATGATGGCATAGGAGAGCTGTTTAGCATGATGTTCCCGGATTCCCAAATCGCCAAATCGTTTGCTTTGGCCAAAGACGAGACCAGCTACATGATCAAATTTGGCATCGCCCCCTATTTTAAGAAGCAACTGGTTGAAGCTATAAATCATGCCGGACCATACGTACTTATGTTTGATGAGAATCTGAATGAATCGTCAAAGAAAAAACAAATGGACATACACATTCGTTTTTTGGAGGATGGCTGTGTCCGCTCGAGGTATTTTGGCTCACAATTTCTGGGACATGGAAGAGCTGAGGATCTGTTGCAGCACATCAAAGTAAGTTTATTTTTATATACTTAACATTATTGGTTAGGGGCAGTGTTGGGCAGTAGCGGCATTCAAAACAGCGCCGTTACTAGTTTACCTACATTTCTCAGTAGCGTCGCTATTTTCTACATCAATAGCTTTTCAGAAGTGAAACTATTTTACTGATTAAGTAACATGGTAGCATTCACAGAAGCTACATTTCCCAGCGAAGTTTCTGCTGTGGTCTAGGCTGAAGCCGTTACCATGGTGACAGACGCTGCTGCGGGTAGCTGGGGAGCGTGCACAGGAGACAGCGGTGAGAAAGCAGGGGAGAGAAGTGCGAGTTCATAGTGAATCTTATCAGTCTTCAGGAAAACTCTTTCCTTAAATTCACCTTCAACGTCATTTGTCCTTTTTTTTGCCAGGCTGCTACTGTTTGGAGCAGGTCTTAATTTTGCTCCTGTGGGTTGAACCACGTTAACGTTAGTGATCTTATACAAAGTGTCCTCCCAATGTGCCCTAAATGAAGTATACATCCAAACAGTGTGGCTCTTCTACAATATACACTCTTCCCGTTTTTGTAATTGGCTATGTTAGGATGTTTTTGTTGGTTTGTGTTGCCATGGTTTTGTAGCAGTTAAAGCATTGAGAACAGTTTAATAAGCTATCTTGACATTTTTGCCTATTAGTTTGTCTTACAGTTTTATTGATCACTAGATAGCCATGGCTTGGAGTTAAATTAGTTTAATGTTTTAATAAAGTAGCTTTGATGTAGTTATGTGATGTACTTTTGTCATTTTATTGTAGCTTAGCTTGCTACATTTGCTATATTTCGTTTGGTGGGTAGCTTTCATTTAGTGATTGATGGAGAGTAACTTATAGATTAGCTTAATACATTTTTCCAAGTTGCTTGCCCAACACTGGCCAGGGGACATTGTTTGCATTTGAACAGTTTCATGGATTTGATCATTTTATTCATTTAGCCTACTTCTGAATTCTGTAACACAATGTTGAAAAAATGTATATATGGTAATTAAAAAGTGTTATAGCCTAACTTATGCTTTGGCAAAGCAGTCCTTGACATAAGCATAATATCTATCTCTTTCAAATGTATTTCAACATCTTACTTACATTTTACATTAGGATAATAAAGCTAAATGTTTAATTTGAAGCATACTGTATACAGTTTTACTGTCGGTCTGTATATTGAATGTGGTTTACTTAATCAATAAATGTTATTTAAACAAACTTTCTTCTGTGTGATAATTCACAGGAATGTGTTGCTCAGCTCAACATGAGGCGGCTCCTCTCTGTGGGAATGGATGGCCCCAACGTAAACTTCAATCTCCTTCAAAAGAATTAAATCTCTTTCTCTCTTTTCTCTCTCTTTCTCGCTCTCTCTGGTTCTCTATCTCTCCCTCCCAGTGTTGAAATTAAGTTATAATTGCCTCATTAAATTGTGATTAAATATGTTATTAATTCATTTTGGAAAGATATTTCATGTCTTTACTTGTCACTTTACTTAACACTTAACACTGCTACAGTTGAAGTTTGAAGCCGTGTTGGTAGTAAAAATATTGTGATGGTAGTAAAATAGGTGGTAAAAAGGTAGTAAATTCAATTTAAGAATCTCTGTATAAACCCTGTTAATGTCGTCACCCAGGTGCTTTGTTTCCATTCCTAAGCACTGCCCCCTAAATGTATTTAAACTACAATGTATCACTGCTTTAGTTTAGACTTGGATGACTACAGCGACCCAGCGAGTTCTCTTCTCAATAAAGAGCAACTTTATGAAAGATATCCCAACGTCTCCTGGTCTCTGCTTATACAAGAGAAATAAAAGTTCACAACACAATTAACTTGAAACTTTCTGTAAAAAGCCAACTTATGGCCATGCTAATTATGGTCAACAGTTCATCTCCATTCTTTGCTCTTATCAACCATAATAATCCGTTACGGTCACTTCGTATTAAATCATATGCATACTGGCACACATGTTTACCTTGTTGCTGATGACTGATAGCCTGTGTATGACCATACTGCTGTGATCTGTTTCAGGCTTTCCGTATAATAACATTTTAGAAATGAATTCATATTCTAACGTTTCAGAAATTGCATTCTCAACAAGTACATCGCAGAGTTAGACTGCATCCGCTGTGCGGGTCAGAAATGCACAGGCGAACTGAAGGAAAAATAAGCAAAACTTTTTCAAATGTCATTTAATGTTCATTGTCAATATGATCTTATTTAAACCTTTTATGTGTTTCAAATAACTCGTGTCGCTATCTGCACTGCATGCAAGCAGAGTGCAAAATTTTTTATTTTTAAAGACTTGCTTAATCTTGATCAGCAACTAATGATTAGCGAATTAGAGCGGCGTTGGTCTGTTAAATCATTTTAAAATGTCAAATATAGTTAGCCTATAACTGCATAACTGCATATAACAGTTTTGTAAATAGCCAACCCTTCTACATTCGGCAGATGTTGTTGCTTCTGGTTTGTGTATTGTAATTTGCATAAATTCTACAAAATATGTTGTATTCCAGAAACTCCTGTTGTTTTTTGTCACGTGTATTTCCCTCATTTAAAATATAAAACAGGTTTATAGACGGAAACTTTTCTAATGTCTGGACTCTATTTTAAGGGGTTTTGAAAAATATAAAGGGATGGTTCAATTTATTGGTAATGAATAATGAGAATTATTATGAGAATTTCTATTTCAGGTTTTGATTACAAATGTCACGTCCGTAACGGTGGAATTTCCCATGTAATGCTTAACAGATCATTAGTTCATATATATTCACATATCTAGAAATGTGAAATAATGTGCTTGTTAATGTTTACTAATAAATGTATTAAACATTACCTAATAATTAACATTTCGGATCAGTTAAAATGCTTACAAATGTCATTAAACTTCTACAACACCTTTGCTGCTGTTGAGGTGTGATACGGGTTATTATAGGGTAGGGTTAGGGACAGGTTTAGTCGTATGGCTAGGTTTAAGGTTGGGTGAGGGGTCAACAAGCGTACAGGGGTCAATTTGATTACTGTAAGTGAACACAATTCAATCGGTTTATGTTGCATTGTTGTGATAAATGATGTATTTTCTTGAAAATTTGTTTTTTCCCCTCCTGTTGATGGAATGAAGGAATATTCTGTTTAATGATACACAATTGTATACTAATATAAGTATTGAGGTGTTAAAAACATGTTTTGCACCCAAGTTACAATATGTGATATGTCTTTACCAAGCACAACATTGTTGAAGTAGCTAAAAGTCCAGTGCCAATAAAGATACTAATGATTAGTAAATGTTTATAAACATTGTAGGAACAGAACGAGTCAGACAAACTAAGATTTGATCAGAACATCGAAATATGAGGAGCTGAAATTCCAGAGAAGCCCAACAGGACGTCATAAATCTGTCCATGGTACTCTGGCGCCATGAGTCTGGAGCAAGCTTTACCAACAAGCCTCTTTCACAGAACAGCTCGCAACATTAAGACAAAAGAATACTTTTACTGATAAGTACAATGCCGGAAGGAGATCGTCAAATTTGGGACAAGTAATCAAGACTGATGCTCAAAGAGATGGCCATCACATGTGTTCCACGCTGGAAATCACGTGCTTCCTTAGATTGACTTTTTCCCCACAAGACAAAGACTGAGACTGAAATTCTTTAGGAGACCTTTTAACCTCTCTCTGGTCTACACCGAACATGTCCCTATGTCCTACATAGAACTACACAGAAACTTTCTTTTTCATATGCACATAAAATCATCCTAAAAGGACATTTCTATGCATAACACTATATTATGTATGTAACCCACACATTAGACTATCATGTTTTAAGCATATATTATGTATGTCTTTTTAATAACTATTGAATGACTTTAAGGGTATTCATGTTTAGTATATGTGTGTTTGGAACTTCATGCTTGAAAGGTTTCTTCCAATTAATTCTTTGTAAAATGTATCATATTCTGGTTGTAGAAATCACATCCAAAATTATACTTTGCAAGAGCGTGAAAATTCGGACCATGTGACCAGATAACAAACTGATTTATGATGGGAGAAACACCCCTAGCTAAGATAATAGCCTATCTAATTGGTCAACACACCAGTTGAGAGGTGTTCCAAAAGCCAATTTTAAAACTCAGGACACCATCAAATCAGCCTCTTTTTCTCTTCTCTTCTTCAAATCCAGCATCTCTCTTCTTCTTCTTTTTTTTCCACCACGTTTTGACTCTGCTCTTTGAGCGCCATTCCAGCGTGCTTCGGCCTGCACGTCTGCTGCTACCACAATGAGAAGAAAATCCACCTAGTCTCGTTATATCATTTTATTCCTTTACTTTAGTTTCTTTTCTTTCCGTTGAGTTTCGTGTTCAAAAGTTAAGTTTGCCGCAAAGTCAAGCTCCGACTGCACCCGCTTCAAACTTCAACCAGCAACTGACTCCAAAACCATCTTCAGCCAACGCCCAACCATTGGCTTCCCAAGACATCACTTCAAAGACTACTGAACTCCCAGCCAATCAAAAACTCGGGAAAACCCCTTTCCTGCAACGACGACGACAGAAGGGAATCCCTGTAACACAAAGGCAGCGCGCAAGTATCCTCCAGATTCTAACTGAGCTGGTGCATTTAATATAAATTTTAGCCTCATTGAGAAACTCAATGCGAGGGTTAATTAAGTGATTGATGGTTGTTCAGGTCTATGCAATTGCACATATTGCTATAACTTGGGATATCATATTTTCATTCTCTTAACCCTTTAGGCGCCAGGGTTTTTTTGGAAAAATGCTGGATTTTGACATCAAGATTTCAAAAGCTTGTGATATTAAACTTAGGATATTTTAATCTATGACTTAACCCGTTTAGTAGGTAAAATTATAGGTATTCGAGATGACAAATACCTCATGTTTGATGTCTTATAAATAAATATATATATATATATATATATATATATATAATGCTTGGTGTTTTATGTTATGCATGGTGTGTTTTAGTTTGATCTTTTCTTTATAACTGTCTTTTTGAATGTGTATATAGCCTTGTCTAGTATTGGGTTAGAGCTTTTCTCAAATGCCAGAAGTTGAACAGAACTATATGTCGATTTTCAGTCTCGTATGAATGAGGAATACTTTTCTAAGAAGTTATTAAGAAATGTTCCTCCATGTGACACATTTATTAGCAGATAAGGTATGCACGAAAAGAAGCCATGCTGGGCGGGGCTCTGCCCTACAGAGACAATGTGATTGGACCAAACAGTGAATGGGATGGACTCAAATCAGTCCGATAAAAACAGACACCTAACTTTGCAAAGTGTGGAACAACTGGTGGAAAACTGCTAGGAAACTTGGCTGAAAGCTTGGGCGTTGCCCCCTGATCGCACTGCGAAGCATTCGCAGACTTAACATCTTGTTGATCATCTCAAAGGACTTCAACACCCTGTCCACGTTTGACCAAAGAAACTTGCAAAGCTGGCGCGTAAGAACTTCAACCTTGCCATTCGCGCGCTGCCAGGAAGCCACGAATTCAAAGAGGAATCCCGAGTGACGTCACGCGACAACGACACATCAGCGCGAAAGTCCAAGACTTCCCTCCAGCAACCCCCCAGAGAGAAAAACAGCCTTCAACTCAACTCAACTCAAAGCAAGTAAACAAACAAATCTCTAATTCGCTGAGTTGAATTGAATGAATCGTTAAAAGATAACGATAGTCGAGTCTTCTGTTTGTGACGTCTCAAGGTCGTCTTTATTCTCAGGAAAGAGAATAGCTTAACTTTCTTCAAACTGCTTTCATCTTGCCATAACGTGTGTATGTGTGTGTATGTGTTTTGTTTTGTATTGTATCCTAGAATAGTAAATAAACTCTCGATTCATTCTTAATGAATAGTCTGGTGCTGTGATTTTCAAATCTTAAATTATTTGCCAAAGATCGGGTTACCTGTTGCTCATAAATTTCCCAACCAATCCTGTATTATTATCGTATCCAGGAGATAAACAAAATTGCTAAAATATACTGTATTAATACTCGCTGGTCGAGTTGTTAATAAGGTATAAATTATAAATTTTGATTAATATCAATTAATCTGTACAGTTTTGATTAATATCAATTAATCCGATCAAAATCGGATTTCTACGATTTGATTCCCTAAAGCTAAAATTTATAAATAAAGGATAAAACCTTACACTGTTTTATTTATATTGAAAAGAGAAGTATCTTGTGTTTTGTGTTTACAAGTTAATGTCTTAATCTGCAGATCTTGTTACTGTGCTTTATTAATAGTGTTTTCTCTATATTTTGGATTTTAATATCCAGTGCAGAGTTGATGTTGTACGGCTCGTTCAGTGAATCGTTGGCCGAATCAGTGATCAGCTGTAAAACAGTGATTCTGTTCAAATTCCCTATAAAATCAGAAATGATTCCCTTTGAGCTAAATTGACTTATTACCTATTAACCCTTACAACATTTAGAATTGATGGATAGTTTCCACTTTAGATTGGGTACTGCAAAAACATTAACAAATCATTAATAAATTATTTAAGATGCGCAAATAGTAGAATTCTACACATCAAACAAAGACCAAATATATGACCTTTAAATACTGTCATCATGAGTTAATGAATATATTAACATGAATAAGTTTGTGAAGTGCCTATAAGCTATATTTTCACAACATTTGTAAATGTAAAAATGAGCAATAGCTAATATGTGAACTGAAGTTTAATGACATTTGTAAACATTAAGTAATGATCCGTTAAGCATTATATAATGTTTAACAATTTATTAATGAAGCTTTTAATCATTGTAACCATCTGTCAAAATCATTTGAAGATTTTGAAATGAAATCAGGCCACTAGGTGGCACTTTCGCGTTTTGCGCCTTGTATAACACAATATTCATATCATGTGTTAGGGCCTGTTTACGCCTGGTCATTTCATGCGTTTTCGCTGATCGGATAGGGTAAACGTACCCATTAAGCACACTTCCATTTTGAGCCCAGATTATAAATAAAAAAAAAAAAAATAATGTATTATACTACTTGATGACTTAACCAATTGATATGTTTGTTATTACATACCTCCTGTAATTTCAAATCAGTCAGATTATTGCACACTGAGATATGAGTATCCACAGAGATTTTCTTAATATAGGGAGACGAGAGGGTCTGTATTACTTACTATTGGAGAAAGCGTAACGGTCAACTTCGATCACGTGTGCCTTAATAACCAATCACATTACAGCCTTGACGTCATAGAATTTCAGTCAGAGTTGTGTGACACTCATTGGTCCTTTACGGATACCATAGGAATGAATGAGAAGTGCCGTAAGCTGAATCCCAACTGTCGCAAAAAGTCAGTGACTTCTCTTGTAAAACAGCATTTTTTTTTCGTGGTAAAATAAACAATACTTTTGGATTGAATCAGAAAGTCCAAAATGTTTGTACGCGTTTGTCATAGACACACGAAATAGCATTTAACTAACTGGCTACTAAAGCCAGCGTTGGCATTTGTTTACGTCCTTGATAAAACTAAAACATTACGTCTGAAATTATACATGAAAATACATTTAAAATTATTAAATCGTACTTACAGGTTGTGGCCCAACAACTGCTGCCTCTGGTTTTAAAGTTGGAACTGCTCCATGTTTTAGTAATAGTTTCTGTGTGAATCCAGCATTGAACTCGTGTAGATTCTGGAAGCTGTCTCCCGTAAAATGCGCAGCACAGAGAGCTAAATCATGCTCAAACTCTCCGATGTGGCTGAATTACAACAATTCTGCAAAGATTAGCGGGCCAAAATTCCTCCACAGCGCTGTAACAGACTCATTGCAAGTTATCACAAATGCTTGATTGCAGTTGTTGTTGCTAAGGGTGGCCCAACCAGTTATTAGGTATAAGGGGCAAGCACTTTTTCACACAGGGCCATGTGGGATTGGATTTTGTTTTCCCTTCATAATAAAAAACTTAATTTAAAAACTGCATGTTGTGTTTACTTGTGTTATCTTTGATTAAAATTTAAATTAGTTTGATGATCTGAAACATTAAAGTGTGAAAAACATGCAGAAAAATAAAAAATCAGACAGGGGGCCTCCAATTTTTCACACCACTGTGTATATATGTTAACTTTATTATGAATATAACGAAAGTTTTTTGTTTTTGTTTTTGTTTTTTTGAGCAACTGGGATAGTGCTCCCCCCGGAGACGGTGCCCTACGCAAACTGCGTACTCTGCATATAGGGAGCGGCGGTACTGGACAAACTTATCTTTCCAGTGCTGTTGCCACGCGCTCTCCTTTTTTTTTATTTTGTTTGACGTGAAGCAATCCGGCACCGAGAAAAGAGAAAGAAAAAAAATGAATCCCTTGCATCACTTTTTGGTAGCCTACATTCATAATCCTGTGAAACTTTTTAGGATGTTGACGTTAATAACGCGTTTTAATGTCGGTTATAATTTAACCACCAACAACGTATCTAGTATGTTCCCTTAACAAAATTAGCCATGGATTTATCGTATAGAACTGCTTAATTTTCTTTTGCATGATTTCTGAATGCTTGAGACTATAAAATAAATCAGACAACTGTAAATCGTACCCGTAGGTAACTGTAATTTGTAAATAATATCATTTAATTATAATTTATTTACTTTTATATTTTATTAAAAGTTCTATTTTGATCCCTATATGTTTTTTTTTTTTTTTTACTTCCATAATATTTGACAGAGGGGGCACAACAATACAATTCTGCTTAGGGCACCCATTTGGCCAGCAGCGTCTGTGTCTAACTTTCAGTTTAATTTGCGTCGGTTTGCTGAAGAGATGCTCAGCTACTTGTCCGCGGCGATGCGTGTCGCATTAGCGCAGTCATATCTGACTATAATGTCATATAGCCTATATCACGCTCTCACACTTTTATTATTTTAACATTTTGGGAGGAGTAAAATTTGCATATGGTGTTTCAAAAACCAGATGCATTTACACTTGTCCAGTTTTGTCTGGAATGCGGCCCAGACCACCTCCTGAAGTGGTTTGCATGATCGTATTTAAACCTAGTCTCGAATGCAGAGGGCATTTACACCTGGTCTTTTCACAATCGGATAGCTATCCGATCAGACAAAACAGCCCCTTAGATCTCCTCATTCTGAACCTCTAGAACTTCTGCTGTCAATCAAACGATTCATTAAGTATTTCACATTCTCGTCTTAGACGATTTGTCCAGTTTTCAGCAAAATTGATACAGACTATCTTCAGATGGTCCTAACAAAAAGTTATCAAAAGCTTTTTAAAAGACCCAACCTCAAATAATGCACAAATGAACTTAACGAGGAGCTCACCAAAGTGGACATGAGGCTATAATCTCTTCAGCGCTTTGTCATGTTCAGAACAAACTTAGAGTGTGTTATGACAACCATGTCCTGAGGTTAGCTGCACAGTTTTGGCACAGTGACACCTAGTGGTCAGGAGATATTAAAAATGACCAAATGAATCTAAGGCTGTTTTTCTGCAATTCTTTGGCATATTGGCACCAAACTATATGTGTGTCATTGTCACTCCTAGTTAACCACACCACATCAGTTTTGGAGCAGCGCCACCTATGGGTCAAAAGTGATAAACGATTAAATAATATTTCTAGTGATTTTTTTCATTATTTTTCAGCCTTTTTGGGTAAAATCATCTTAAAATGTCTATAATTGCTCAAGGGTCTTAAAACACTTGAACCGTGGTAATTGCTGCTTGCAGCTATATATATATATATATATATATATATATATATATTTTTTTTTTTTTTTAATACTTAAGTATCAGTCGATAGCAGACATAAAATGTAAAAGTTTAATAAATGCAATAGAAGTTAAAGTCAAGTGCTGTGGTTGCCTGACTAAAAATCCAGGGATTTCCAAAGAACTTTTCTTGCAACATTAAACTCAGTTGACTTTGCTCAGTTATATATGAAGCTTTATTATGTGGATGATAACATGGATAAATGCATAAACAGGTGTTAAAAAAAATTCCCTAGCCCTAGCAAAATTTACTTTCCGTTATATCCAAGTATATTTCTTGCCTGTAAATTTGTACCTGAAAGTACTACTAGAAACAACTGTTGACTCTGTTCACTTGAGTTTGCTTTATTACATTAGCATTTCAGTATGTCCAAGTGTATTTCTTACCTGTAAACTCAATGACTTCTTCGTTTCCACAGTAAATCCCAGCATGATAACATGGGCTGCAAGCCACATGCATGTTCCTCAAAATGAGATCACCTTCCTTTAGCTTTAATATATCACTGTCAGAAATGTCACCCTCGCCCTCCAGAACTTGGTAAAAATGCTTGTGGGTGCCAGATATCAGGAGTTTACACTCTTCCCAGGTAAGCATTGTGCCTATTGAAAAAAACAAATTGTTTGTTTGCTTGTTTGTGTAAGGCTATTTTTGAGGCCCTACGGTTTACTACAAGTAGTAGAAATAGTTGTAGTACTACTAGTAGTAATAAGAAACAGTGTTGGAGAAAGTTACTTTTAAAAGTAATGCATTACAATATTGTGTTAATCCCTAAAAAGTAACTAATTGTTTTAATAAGTTATTTTATTTTTGTTTTTAATATGTAATGTAAAAGCTCTTTCACACCAAAAGTGAAATCAATAAGCCTCAGGCTGAAGGACATGTAAATTCAAAAAGTTCAAAGAAATCTTCCAGCTGTGCTGTTATTCTGGATTGTACTGGAAAATACTGTATCTGTTTTGTGCAAATTAGATGAGTAAAATGCATGTTCACATTTAGTTAAAACTGTTTCATGTTTACACAGCACATAAACACTGCTACACTTACTCCTGATTTGTCTCAACATGGGGACAGAGGAGTAATGAATAAATGGGAAAACAAAGTAACTAAAAAAGTAACTCCGGTACGTGTTACTTTATTAGTTACTTGAAAAATTAAAAGACAAGTTACCTTGACACTGAGAAGGAATTAAAAATCTCAACATTAATTCATACCACATTCCAACATATATACAGCTATTTAATAATAAATATTTGAGAGTAGTCAACTACAGTGTGTTGAATAATTTTCTTAATCACATTTGTCCAAATGTATAGTTATGTATAAATAAGTATATAAATAAATAAATAAATAATAATAATACTGGAAGAAGGCTGTATGTTGACAAGTACATTTTCTAAACTTTTTTTTTTTTTTTTTTTTTTTTACATTAACAAACAATAACTTGTACTTACAAATTTGATTGTTATGAAGAGTGTCACTCTGTAAAAGAAAGCTGTTTTTGAGTTACACATTGAGGCACACGCAGTATATAACTGCCACATTGTTCTTTGTGGGCGTTAACACATCCGGCTTTGGAATTTACCTTCTATTTTCTGTTTGAAGAGATAAAAGAAAGAGAAAGCAAGTGAGCGAGGGAGAGATTTTCACCTACTTTAAAATGACAAACAAGCTGAAGATCAGGTTGTGTACTTCAGTGCGTTGAATTCAGTGCATTAAAGCAAATATTTGTTTACAACCCCCCCAATAACCAAAACTAGCAAGTACAACCCCCCACAATATTTATACCATGGTCAATGGAAACCTCAAATCATGCGCAAGCCATTCCTATCGTGAAGCTGATGGTCAAATTTGTGATCTATTTGTATTATTTGGAGAAACAGCCACTTTAAAATGCTATGGAGAAAGTTGAACAGTATCTAAAAAAGGCAAAATAAACTAAAAAAGACTGATGAAAAGAGGAGAAAACAGTTTTGAACCAGCACTAACACATTATACAAACTTTTTAAACTACTCATGACCTTTACTAGAATTTATCACGTTTTATTGTAGGCTTATTTATTGTGTAAAATTTAGTCTAACTTGTAGAATTTAGATTAGATAATCTGTTAAGGGCGTAGATTTTTCCCTATTGATTTTTATTACAACTGTGGTGTGTACATGTTGTAGCTATTGGTTCTAAAAGTGCAGGCAATTGTTTCCTCATAACAGATGCTATATTGATTAATTTAAAAAAGTCATTATTGGCCTGGTAATGATTAATAGGCTAGTCTTATTATAACAAATGCTACAGTTAAGAACTATGGTATGTGGCCTTCAGGTATTCCAAAAGATGGCATAGATTAAATCATTAAGAGCCTGATGAACTGTTAAGGAGTAAGAACTAAACAATATCAATATGAGAAAATGTTAAGTTAGATTGACTTCCCATGGCATGCTGAATTTGAACATTGTCAAACTATAGACCTTTTTCTGAACGCGGAAGTCTCCCCCGATTAGAACGGGGCTTTACATTTCCGGTTTCTAGTCACATTTACATATTTTCAGAGCCGATAATATAATGTGAAACCTATGAAAGTCATTTTAAAAAATCATGTGGTGCCATTGTTTCATCACTTTACAGTGTCGCAATGACCGTCTTTTTCAACAGCCAACAACAGCACAGCAACCCTCCGCACATTTTTAGTTATTTGTAGTTATATTGAAAGAGTTTCAATTCAGTCTATCTTTTTTTTTTTTCCCCGTTTTAATGGATTTCTATGGAGTCCGGAACACGAGAGCATCCAAACGGAAGTTAGAATCCATCATGGCGCCACTCATTGGTTATTCAGGAAAAAGGTCTATAGCCTATAAGTGCCTAAATAATATAAAATACATATAGGCCTATATATCCTATGTATACAAGAAATTAACTATGATGTTACTTTGTTGCACAAACTTTGCATAGATGATACCACAAAAGACCATTTCACAAAAATAAATATATAAGCAAACAAACAAATAAATAAACCATATGAGTGAGCATGACCCGGGACTCTACTAAAACAAGTTCACACTTAACGCCTCCAATTTTCAAACCAAAACTACGCCCTTGTTTATATGTAACAAGACTAAACAATGTTCTTTGTAGGCGTTATCACATTCAGCTTCGGAATTTACCTTCAATTTCCTGTTTGAAGAGATAAGAGAAAGAGAAAGCAAGTGAGCGAGAGAGAGATTTTCACCTACTTTAAACTAAGACTTGGTCTTCATTAATCAATAAAATCGCACAGTGATCCATTTGCAAACATGATATATTTTATGATTATTCATAATGCTACTTTAAAATCACTGCACTTTTGTTACTGAGGTCCTGAATTAATAACCCGGTAAGATACATTGATAATGTAGCTATGCTGAAAACTGTGCTCCTCACTGTACAAAACAGCAGGTCCTGTGATTTATGGTTACCACTCCTGTGTTTTCTGCACCACCTTGTTCTGTGATCACCAGTTCAGATTCTCGTCTCAAGATGGCCACCAGCCCTGATTACTGTCCCAAGATGGCTACCAATTCAAAGTCTTGTTCCAAGATGGGCGCCATTTCAGAGTCTCTTTTCAAGATGGCCACCAGCCCAGATTACTGTCCCAAGATGGCTGCCGTTCCAGAGTCTTGTCCCAGGATGGCCACCAGTTCAGAGTCTTGTCCCAGGATGGCCGCCGTTTCAGAGTCTCTTGATGGCCACCAGCACAGAACCCCTTCTCAAGATGGCCGCCAGTTCAGAGTCTCTTTTCAAGATGGCTGCCAGCTCAGAGTCCCTTTCCAAGATGGCCGCCAACCTAGAGGCACTTCCCAAGATGGCCACCAACCCACAGCCACGTCACAAGATGGCCGTCAAGCCTCCAGCCATTAAGAATATTAAGCTAAAGCCTTCAGCCATCCCGGATGCCACTCCTGTATTCCCGAGCATCGTGAATGTTGCGTTTGAAGACACCAAGGCATTCCGAGGGCATTTGAGGCTAGAGTCCAGTCTGGCATACCCACCGTTGATGTCAGTGCTTGCAGCAGGCATCCCAAGAGCTTCAGCACTGGTCATCACAGAGACTGTTCCTCTATCCTCAGTGCTGGGGCTACACATTGCTCTGTTCCCGCTCCAGTCCGTGAATCCACTCCAGAGCACGGTCCAGTCCTTGAATTCGATCCAGAGCCCACTCCAGCCAATGAATCCGCTCCAGAACCCGCTGCAGTCCTCGAATCCGCTCCAGAGCTCGTTCCTGTTCCCGAGGTGGCAGCTCCTGCTACAGAACCTCCAAAGTCGTCTGAGACTGTTCTAGGTCATAGCTTCCGCTGCAGAACCTCTCAAATCAGCGGCATCCGCTCCAGCTCCTTCAAGTCAGCAGCATCTGCTTCTGAACCCTCTGCCTGTCCTGTTACGGTCAAGAAGACCGTCTGTGAACTCTCTGACTGTCCTATCTCGGCCATGGAGGCCATCTGGTGGTCACCTGCCTTGTTAGCTCTGCTGTGGTGGTCATCTGCTCTGCCGTGGGGATCTTCAGATCCATCTTCTCACCTGTGGTGGTCCTCAGCTATGCCCTGGTGCTCTGCCCTGGCTCCCTGCTCTGCCTGTGTTTTGTTCTGATTGGTTCCTAGTTTGCATGTGTCTCGTTCTCATTGGTTGGTTTTGTCATGTGTTCCCTTAGTCTTGTATAAAAGATGCTCACACCCACTCTAGAGGGCTGATTGTTGTATAGCCATCTCTGTGTTTCTAGTTCCCGTGTTACCTAGTTTCCCTGTGTTTTTACCTTGGACTGTTTCCTAGTTTCTTGATTGATTGCCGCCTGCCCTGACCATCACCTGTTTTTTGGAATACTCTTTCTCTACCTCTACTTGGATTGTACAGTTTGCTGGTGATTGATCTTGCCTGTTTTGACCATGTGTATAAATAAAGCCTTGCATTTGGATCCTCCAACTCCGGTGTCACGCTCCTCATGTTACATACATTTACATTTAGTCATTTAGCAGACGCTTTTATCCAGAGCGACTTACAAATGAGGACAATGGAAGCAATCAAAATCAACAAAAGAGCAATGATTTGCAAGTACTATAACAAGTCACAGTATATGTAGCAAGGTTTTTTTATATAAATAAAAAGAAAACTGATAGAATAGAAAAAGAATAGAGAAGCTAGTGTTAGAGGCCTTTTTTGCTTTTTGTTAATTATATAATAAATAAAAAGAAAACATAGAATACAAAAATAAGAGAAGCTAGTGTTTTTTACGGTGGCCGGGAAGTGCAAAACAACATTACAAAGTGTGAAACACTTTTATGAAGCTCGAGACAAATTTACATTTTAGAAAACAAATTAACAAGACGCAAAACACTTTTACCAATCCCGAAACAAATTTACATTTTAGAAAACAAATTAACAAGACGCAAAACACTTTTACCAGTCCCGAAACAAATTTACAAAGACAGATTCTTCACGGAAAGGGAATGTACCACACACCGGAAGTGACGCGGTGAAAGGTGTTGTTGTTGGTGAGCGCGGTAAATTCGTGTTGTGGTTGTGACTGCAGCCGAGGGATGTTTTGCCCGTTTTGTGGCAAACACATGAGCAGCTTAACGCGGTTTTGCTTTACGTGTGGTCGGTGTTTGGAGTTTCTAAAGGACGCGGACCAGACGGAAACATCAGACATACTGCATCAATGTGTTCAATATTTTAACGAGGGCCACTCGTATGCTGTAATCGTGGACATGATGTCAACTCTACACGGTATAAACATTAGCTTGAGGACTCTTAAAAGTAAACTGAAGGAAGCCGGGTTGTACCGCAGAAAGGATTATTCCTCTCCAAACTCCGTGAGTAACGCCATCAGATTGGAACTTCGTGGACCTGGACAACTATTTGGCTACCGCACGATGTGGCAGGTACTTAAACAAAAGTACAATTTTCGAGTGAAGAGAGATGATGTGATGAATTTGCTCCGGGAGCTTAATCCTCGAGGGTGTGAGAGCAGAACACGCAGAAGGTTTACAAGAAGAACCTACCATTCAATGGGACCTAACTATATGTGGCACGCAGATGGTTATGATAAACTTAAGCCATTCGGTTTGGCCATATCGGGATGCATAGATGGATTTTCACGTAAAGTACTGTGGCTTGAATGTGGACCAACAAATAATAACCCAACAGTGATTGCTCACTATTTCATGTCATGTGTGCGAAACCTCGGTGTCATCCCCATGAGACTGAGGACTGACTGCGGCACTGAGAACGGCATAATGGCTGCAATTCAATGTACGCTACGCCACCATCACAGTGACTACTACTCTGGCGCGTCCAGCGACATGTACGGCTCATCTATAACTAACCAGCGTATTGAGTCCTGGTGGTCTATATTTAGAAAGGGAAGGTGAGTGGTCTTCATAAAGGGTCATTGCATCTTTTGGTCATTCGATTTTCTTCTCAGGAACGAGTAATGAAAAACAAAAAACGAGCACAATAAAGATCAATACAGTACAAAATGTAAAACAAATACAGCCCACCAGGAAAAGTAGTTGTTCCTGAAAAGATCATGGAATGACCAAAAGATGCAGACCATAAATTTCATTACGACTAACCATTGATTTTTATTATTCAAACATGTGTATATGCTTAAAAGTATAACTACAATTTGTATCAATTTCTATAGGTCTCAGTTCTGGATGGAGTTATTTGCAGACCTTAGAGAAGCCGGATACTTCAACGGGAGTCATGAGCATCAGTGCCTATTGAGATATTGCTTTGGTGATGTTATTCAGAAGGACTTGGATGAGTGTGTGAGACTGTGGAACAGTCACAGGATTCGCCCTTCCAGAACAGCAGCATGTCCAGGAGGAGTGCCCAATGAACTCTACTACTTACCACACAGGTGATACATTGGTAATAAACAGATAAAAGTATTATTCTAATGTTTTAGCATTTGTAGTTTTTTTGTAGTGGTGGAATACTGCTGTCTGTCTGAACACAATGTTTATGAATCTGTCACCCACAGATTAATTGTTAAGTATGAAGTAAATTAATCAAAAATAGTAATAAGTATTTATTAAATTTTTGTAGTATAAAAAACAAAACTTCTTGAACTACTTGTTTCTTTATCTAAAACAGTGATTCACAAAGGGATCCCAGTTTGAGAGTCACAAATCTACAACATTTTCAAAATGTTAACGGTGAGAAAAAAAACATGCTCGCATACTGTTACATTATAAAAACAATTTTGGCAACTGCACTTTAAAGTGAACCTTTAACAACAACGTTTTCAGAGTCTTAACTCTAGGGGTCATCCATCATTTAGCTTAAAAACAGCCAAATCCTGGACTATTTTGAATTCCAAAGTCCATTTGTGACTTAAACAAAGTGTATGAGTCTAGGAGTGGTAATTTCAAGGAGTTTTTGAACATGTATTTGCCATTGGGAACGCAGAGTCATCCAGGAACTTTATTTGTGGCAGTGGTTCCAAGCCAGATGGGGGAAGTGAAGACAGCCCAGTAGCAAACATCAAAACATCTTCCACAGACACAGCAGCCTGGCCTTCTGCAAAGAAAAACAATTCAGATACATAATTAGGGGTTCAAGCTCGAAGAGCTGAAAACCTATTGTACTGATTTTTATTATTAGGGGTTTTTTATTACAAGTTTTACGACTCTGTAATCACGTGATGCATATCATTTGATAGATATCCTCATACTGAACAACTTTGCCTCAAGAACTACTGCTGTCAATCAAATTGTTCATCAAAAATTCGCTATCATCTTAAAAACCTACTTGCACGAATTAGTCCTAGATTTTTCGCCCAATCGCAACCAACCAAGTGCAGTACAATTCTCTGGACTCTAGATCAATAATTATCTAAAAAAAAAGTTGAATTTTACCATTTGGGTAGCCATAACAGGGTCATTTAGAAAATGGGCATGGCAAAACACTCAAAAGCCTATAAATCCTTAAATGAAAACTCAGAAATTCACAAAAACTGGTGAGCATATGAGACAAAACATTCTAAAGAAGCATGCAAAATTTCATGGAGATCGGACCATAGGTGGCACTATAACTTTCAAAAAGCTTTGAAAACTATATAATTCGTATGGTAAAATGCCTGTAATGGTCTTTTCCTTCTGTGATTTAGGTGGTTACATTATTGCTAAATAAAACTTAATGTCTTTTGATGCTTATGTGCTTAAAGGCCAGAAATGCTTGAACCCCGATAAATGCTGCTTGCAGCTTTAATTGCCATGTGTTTTCTTAACTAGTTATAAAAAAACAAATAAACTAACAAACCTTCACAATCAAGGAGATAGTCTGCCCATGGTTTGACTTTCTTTAAGTCTTCGATTACTCCCCGAAGGACTGAGGTCAGGTTTGAAGAGTATCTCAAGGTCAAAAGCAGTGAGTTGCTTTTCAGAGTGGCACAGGGCAGGGGCCAGCAAAGTAGGGTGTTGCTGTAGTGCAGTCAAAAACTCCAGGGTTGAAAGACCCTCCCTGAATCTACAGAGTGAACACAAACATTGTTTCACTGCTGTGTAGTGGCAATTGAATTTCAATTAAAGAAAACTATTAAATATTCTTTTCTCTAAAATTACTATCCACCTTAACAAACGTACATTTGGGGGGGAAAATGGTTGTGTTGAAATTTTTTTTTCACATTTCACATTAAAAGTTAATTGTTACAAACTAAGTATTACACACAGAAACAGAAGACTGGTAACGGATATACATGCTTGCATAAACCAAAGATGGGGACCCTGAGGTATTTCAAACTAAAAATTCTTATATAAATACACAAAAAAGAAGAAAATCTCATCACTATAAATATCATCTTACCTGTCAATTACAGATGAGTTGCGGTCAATAATATACCATTGGAGGTAGTCTGAAACAATTTCTCTCTTTTCTTCCAAAGTAGCCACATGTCTCAGACAACCTGCTGTCTGTAACATTGTGCTGTGTCTCATCATACATTCATGCAGAGCATCCAATGAAGCAGCATTCTCAATCTGAAACACATGAAAAGGGGCATAAACACCCCAGTCAATAACTGTAAGCACTGTATCTCTTTGCCTATTTTTTTAATGAGATACATACACACCATAGTGTAATCTTACACTATCAAAAATAAATAAACTAATAAATTAATGAAAAATTTTGTACTGGATATAGGAAGTAAACACTGTCTCAAAACACTGCAGGAACTACAATACCATAGCCTTATGCTATTCTCACCTCTTGCAAAGCTTTCCCTATTTCTTCATCAGTTATTAAATTAATTGGTGCATTGAATGAAGGCTGGCCTGCAAGATAATGTACAAGATCTTTCGACAGAAAATGGGGTCCTGGACCTCCATGCACAACTGACACAGCAATCATCTTTCCTGCCAGGTAGTATTCATCCTCCCTAACAGCTGTGAATGAATTCATATTGCAAAATTAAAACAAACAATGCATTATATACTGTAATATACAAGCATTTTTCATGTGATATATATGGTCAATGATCATTAACCAACCATTAGTAGCCTATAGTACACATCTAACCCATATGCATACCATTTGCATTGTAGACCAAGAATCGATGTCCTTCTGGTCCATCAAAAATGGGCCGGTCTTTTAGGTGTTTCATTAGTAGAGTTAAAAACTCTCGTCTTGGACCACCAGTGTCAATTCCCTCTTCCAGAACACCAGTATCATCAGTAAATTTGACCAGCATGTCACAGGTTTCAGAATATGTTGTACGCTTGAAACCTCGGACTGCCCCATCCCAAACATTAGCCCTTGAGATGTTGAACCGGCTGACTTTTTTATGATCAATAGGAAGTGACAGGTTTGCTACGATGTCAGGTAATGTAATGTCCGTCTCCTCCCTGTAATGACAAAAAGTGACTTAATTTGTGGATATTCCAGATATACCAGAACTATTGTACAGTGAAAAAAAACAGGAGTGCTATAGTCAAAAGCTGCCATATTACATTGCTGTGTGTTGGAAATTCTTCACATTGACGGCAACCGGCTCTTCGTCCTCTTGCTCAACATTTGGTGAATACAGGTCTGTGTATTTACTGTTGGGAAATTTTCATTTCCATATTAAAACATCTTACAAACAAAAATGTCCTCCCCATGTAATCAGTTAAATAAATTTAAATTATGTCAGTCATTATGAATTTTTATTTATTTACCTGTAGCAAGAAGTGTTTTCTGGATTTTTTTCAGGTGGATCCAGATCCTCAGCATCAGATATTACTATCTGAAAAAAAAGATTAAAATGTCTGAAACAACAACACTGAAAGCAAGAAATGTCATGGTGCCAGTCTGCCTTATTACCTGTCCTGGATGAATTGTTGATGAATGTCCTGGTGCATCTCTGAAACATGATAAAACATAAAAAATTATTAGCTCTATGATAAAGGCTATAATGTAGTTTTGAGTAAAAGGTAGTAGTAGAGGGAACAGAAAGATTTATAAAAAAAGATTATTTTGTTATAAATCACATTTCACATATGGTATTTTCTGTTTCAAGTTCATCAGAGCGAATACTCTGATCACATCAACAACTTAAAGATAGATTATTTAAAAGTACTCTCATGCAATTTGGCATCTAGCCTTCATCAGCGAGTCAAACAGATGAAATGAGAGACAATGGGTCTTTTCTAGTGGCCAAGGTGTTCTGGGCTAGAGTGGGTGTTTTAGACAGGTGTCCTTCAGGCCTACAGTCAAATCATGTAAACATTATGTATACACCAAGATACAGCCAAGATTCCTATTGGTTGATTACCACTAGAAAAAAAAATTGTCTCTCATTACATCCCCCCCACTTCATTTTCACGTTTTTTTTAATGGTTTGGTTAATTTGTCATTTGTGTTTATTCACCTGCAAGAGCTTATTGTTATATTTTTAGGACAAACCAATAAGCTCTTGCAGGTGAATTAAGTAAAGCTCTCACAAGCAGCTGTGTGTCCTTTAGGTAGGGAGCGGGGGGGCACCTCAGTCAGTTACAGAAACAGCCGATAGCATGTAGCAACGTTGAGCTTATGTGCGGTCTTGCTGTATTTCCAGGTGAACAAAAGTGGTAAAACATCTCCAAAACAGCAATATAAATGTATAATGTGTATGTGAATAAGTAGTGAAATATCTGCTAGTAGTTTTATCACAATTTTGTGAGTTAAATGAAAAAAAAAAGTTAAATTGCCCTTTACCTGATAGTGAAAGCACTGTAGCCCAATAAGATATGAGTTATTATTATTATTTCCAGTCAAGAAGTAAATAAATAATTTCAACCCATGCACGCCTGAAAGTTCCTTTCTGTACAAGTGTGCAACACCTACCTTTCATCTTCCAGTTTGAGTTTGGGAGTACTTCGATTTTGTGGTTCAAAAACCTGAGAGGAAACGGGTAAAATTATCAACAGCTTCCATTATTGTTCCATTACCACATACAGCATATATCAATGCTGAACAGTTTCCTGTGTTACTGTATAATAGTTACTGCAAAATAATCGAAACAAACCTTTTTCCACTAAATTATTGACCAGGACAAAGATTTTATGCGTAAAATCCAATGTACATCTAATAAATAAATACAAACATGCATAAATATTTAAAAAATAGAAATAACTGATGTACCAAAGTGTCAGCTCGATTGAATTCAGCTGTGCTCCTTGTTGTGATGACAATTTCAGAATCAGAGTCTGAGGTATCATCCACTGAAAAAAATAAATCAAACAAACAAACATTATCTGTCCTCCAGCAGAGTATCAAAATATGTAAAAATGTTGAATCATGAAATCCACTAACCTCTTTTATAGTGTTTTTCTAGGCAAATGAAAAAAATGATCCTGGAATTTGCCTTTCCTATTTCCTTTTTATATTCTGCCAATTTGAATGACCTTTCTGACCCAGGCACATGGACCACCTCTGAGCAGTCTGGATACAAAAGGACGTAAGGTCCTTCGTGCATGTCCTTGTTAAATGTTCTCATTTTCTGTACAGCTTGTTTCAGTAGATCAGGTGCTGCTACCTCCGGGTCTGTAAATAACGGGAGTGTTTTCCCTCTTAGAGGTTTTAAATTGGTTCCATCAGTTTCATGTGGCGCCATCAATCCTACATGTATCTAGTAAAATAACAAAGATATATAATTAATCTATACATAGGTAAAATAAATATACAGATACACACAAATACGTATTGTGACGGGAGGAGCCAACGACAGACACAGTGGGTGTGGCGTCAGGCCTCGGAGAGGTTTTTATTAAACAAAAATGATAAAAATAAAGTGTCCAGGGGAAAGAAGTGTCCATAAAACAGGGGGGATCTGGTGTCCTCGATGTGCTGCGGGGCTCGTGAAGGAGGGCAGTGTTCCAAAAGGGAAGGGTCCAGGCAAGGGGCGGAGTCAGGTGGCCGCACACGCTCCCGCGGTCCTGGGCACGAGGGGCGGCGGCTTCTCCGGAGCGGCGGCTCTTCCTCTTCTGCCTCTTACGGGCATTGGCGGGATGGACGGCCCGGCATCCTGGCCCGACGGCCGTTATACGGGTGCGGCTTGCACGATGACTCTGGAGGTTCCGCGGCTCACATCCTCGGCGGCGCGATGTCCCTCGCCGCACCCTTCCTGGACCCACGAGGACACCAGCGTGCATGCACGGGGGAAGAGACCGGTCTCCCGAGGAGAGGCGCGCTCGGCATTTAACGGCGGCGGTGATGAGGCTTCATTCAGTCCAGCTGTGCCTCATCACACGCCGCCAGCCCACGTTGGTCCCACGCCCCTCCTCTCATCCACCCACTCCAGTCGGGAGCCTGGAGAAGGGCGGCGAATAAGAGACGGGGTGGTGATGATGATGAGGGGGAGGGCCGTCGAACCGTCACAGTATAGAGCATTGCAAAATTGTATAGGACGGTCAGTACAACTTACCTGGACTTGTTTTCTTTCTTTAGGCTTAAATCTTCCTTTTGACCCATAGTTAAAAGACTGCCGTTCTTTTGACTTCGAGCTTCTGTACTCCATGAACTGTTTGTACGATGGGCATGGTTGTTCTGCTGAAATGGACAGAGTTCCGTTTCAAAACAGAAAGCTATAAGCCGCTCAAAAAATCATTAGCATTACTGATTTGTATTCACATGGCCTCAGATAGCTAGCGTTCTGCTACACTAAACAATAACAAATAACAACTTACTTTGCTTAACACTGTCCGGCTGTCGAGACGTCCCCTGTGTTTCCGTCTGGTCCGCGTCCTTTAGAAACTCCAAACACCGACCACACATAAAGCAAAACCGCGTTAAGCTGCTCATGTGTTTGCCACAAAACGGGCAAAACATCCCTCGGCCGCAGTCACAACCACAACACGAATTTACCGCGCTCACCAACAACAACACCTTTCACCGCGTCACTTCCGGTGTGTGGTACATTCCCTTTCCGTGAAGAATCTGTCTTTGTAAATTTGTTTCGGGACTGGTAAAAGTGTTTTGCGTCTTGTTAATTTGTTTTCTAAAATGTAAATTTGTTTCGTCCTTGGTAAAAGTGTTTTGCGTCTTGTTAATTTGTTTTCTAAAATGTAAATTTGTCTCGAGCTTCGTAAAAGTGTTTCACACTTTGTAATGTTGTTTTGCACTTCCCGGCCACCGTAGTTTTTAAAGAAAACAAGCAGTTAGAAAATGAAGAGTGCAAGTCTTAATGGGTCAAGCTTTTTTAAGAATAGAATTAGAATAGAGAGTGCTAGAGTTAGAGGGTCAAATAAAAATGGAAGATATGTGTTTTTAGCCATTTCACGAAGATGCTAAGGACTCAACTGCTTGGATTGATTTGGGCAGATCATTCCAACAGTAGGGAACAGTTAATGTAAAAGTCTGTGAAAGTGATTTTGTGCCTCCTTGGGATGGTACAATAATGCGCCATTCACTTGCAGAATGCAAGCTTCTAGAGGGCACATAAGTTTGAAGTAATGAATTTAGGTAAAGGGGTGCAGAGCCAGTTGTGGTTTTGTAGGCAAACATCAAAGTCTTCAGCTATTGCTATTCTCCGGTGACTATTTTATTTTGAGTGTGAGCCACGCAAGATTAACGAACCCTGCATTACATTTGGTGGCAGCTGAGTCTCTGTTTTGCATTTTTGTGGAGTTTGATGAACTTTTCGGCCATGAAATTGTCGCCATTTTGACTTCACACACATTGTCACCGGCTCCATAAACGGATTATTGTGCAAAGACTAGACAAAACACCGCTATGATACACAACACAAGGGTGAGATATAGGGGTGTGTAACGGTACTCATATCGTGTATCGAACGGTTCACGGGCAGTTCCAAATGGAAGTGATCATCCCTGTCCCCTTGGAATGGGGACTTGGGAGTGAGCAGGGCACGTGTGTGTCATTATGTAGACGTTTGGAATCCACTTGGTGAAGGGAGCGTAATTTCCTCATTATCCGCAGCTGGGATGTTCCCGTGACAAGCCGTCAGCAGATGTCGCAGTTTAAATGTCAATAGTCTTTTTATTGTTGTTAGCATAACTGTTGCAAATAAAAATACATTTTATATTTTAAAATATGCTATATAATATATAAAAAATAATATATATAAAACTTTTAAAATTATGAAATGTATTTTTTTTTTATGCGGTTGTCCATCAGCGAATCTGCTGACGCACACCGTGCTGCGTTGTCACGGGAACATCCCAGCTGAAGATAATGAGGAAATTACGCTCCCTTCACCAAGTGCATTCCAAACAACTACATAATGACACGCACATGCCCTGCTCACTCCAAAGTCCCCACTCCAAGGGGATACGGATGATCACTTCCATTTGGAACTGCCTGTGAACCGTTCGATACACGATACGTGTACCGTTACACCCCTAGTGAGATACACAGATAAACTGCAAGGATGCCTTGAGACTGCCTGATGATGTGTTTCCTGCTGCTTCGGCCAATTCATTCAGCTCTAGTGGCAACATGAACCAGATGCAGCCACTTGCACCTTTTGTTGCAGGCAGTCGACACATCAAACTTCCAGCTGCTTTTAAATGTTATCCATGGTCGGACCAGTAGTGACATCATAGGCTGTCGCCAGCCCATGATATTGCGGTGTTTAGATGTGCTTCAGACACCGGTCATGCTGGAGGCGTTCCCCATAGTGACTACTAGAGGATGTGCTGTCTCATTCCCTTCTCAGTTAACCATGGTTACATACGTAACCTGAGACGTTTTTTTTGTACAAAGAAAAGAGCTAAATGGGCTTATAGGTAAAGAGGAACTCAAGGAGGCTTTGCGAATTGCACGTTTAGGGAAAGCGCCGGGACCTGACTGTTTCAGCATAGAGTTTTATAAAGAATTTCAACCTTTAGTACTGGAACCGCTCCTTCAGATGTTTAATTTTTCTTTTGAATTGAATTCTCCACCTAGATCTCTTAGAGAGGCTAATATTAGTCTTATACTCAAAAAAGGAAAACCAGACGACGAATGCTCTTCATACAGGCCTATTAGCCTTCTGAATTTCTGAATACTGATTTTAAATTGCTGTCTAAATTTTTAGCTTTGAGATTCGAGAAGATACTGCCAAGTATAATAAAAGTTCACCAAACTGGGTTCATTCATGGACGCTACTCTAGTGACAATATGCAAAGATTACTTGATATTATTCAGTTATCGCAATATCAAAATCTTAATAGTATGGTTTAGGGGTGTCCCCGAATAGTCGACGATTCAATGCTTCGATTCGAGGAGCCTGATTCGACTCCCAATCTCACAGTCGAATATTCACGGGGTGTTATGATCATGCCATTTTGGCTATATGGGGGTGCTCAGTGTCTGATTTCACATCGACCTACCGGTTTTCTCCGAATAAGTTAATATACAGCCTATTATGATAATGCTGTAAATAAGAATCTTAAAAGGAAGAAGCTTTAAAAAAATATTTTAACATGTGTGAATAAATCCAACTTCCCCTATAGATTTAAGTTTCGCTTTCTAATCTGTCACCGACAAAGGAGCATTCATGGCGGCAAGGATTTAAATCTTTAACAAGACTCAAATTGACACAGGCAGAATGGAAGACTTCATTTTTTTTCGATCAGGTAGGGTACAACAAGTGATTTCAAAACGTTTTAGTCGGTTTATTTATATCGTGTATATATTATTTATCTCTTATAAGAGGCATTTGATTGAGTTACGCTACAGTAAAGCACTTCATTGTAGTAGCCTACTATACGGTGATTAGCCTATTTCTATTTCTATTTCATGCACAATCTATCTGTCATGTGTCTTGGTCAGGAGCTTGCATGTTCAGAGCTCGAGGGGTTTATTGCGCTTATTGTGAGTGTTATCCAATGAGAAGCTCTATTCGCGTTTGTCCTTCTTCTCGAGAAATGAGTGTCAAGTGTTTGCGTCTCACGGTTCGGGTCCCGCTGTTGCCAAGGCACGCCGAAGATTCGGATCGCGTGATTCACGGGTTTAAGGCGCTCTTTTTGGGTTATCAGATCCTGTGGATAGCACTCGAGTCGAGCAGCGCTTTAGGGGATGTGTGCCTCCGTGTTTGGATTCTAACACTCGAGGGCATGTTCTGCTTTTGTGTTTGTCTCGGCGAAGAGCACCCACGATGAGTCACGGTGTCTAGGCTCCGCTCGCGTTTATTCCTATTCCCGAGGGATGCGGAATAAAGAGTTTGTGTCTCGCGGCGCAGTTCCACAACACAGTTTCTCAACTCGCGGTCATGATCTGTGAGATCCGCACACCCTCTCTAAATGGGTCGTTGGATATCACAGATACTATTGGGTTGTTATGATGATGGAGTCGTTTCAGCCCTGATCCTGAGGGATCATGGGCGGAGCTATATTCAGCTCGGCTGTGCCTCTCTAATATGCATGTTATTGTGTGTGGAGAGCCTGCTGGGCATAAATATATTTTTATGCTCTGTGGAGAGAGGCTTGCGAGTTTCTCTCCCAGGGTTTTCAGTACCTAGAGTGGTTATGGGGAATGTCTCTTCCTGTGTTAAGCCAGAGTGTAGCTGTCTGCGGATAGTTATGCGCCAGCCCGGCTTACTTTGTTCAGGAATATGGTGGTCAGAGGGCAGCCATGTTCTAGCCTGGCTCCTTAACTAGGTTGGGTTCCCCTTGGCACAAATTCTCCCGATTAAGCACTTAAGTCTTTGTCTAGGAATCTGCTATTCGAGAATAGCTGTGTTCCAGCTTGGAGACCGCTTCCTTTTTTAGGTTTTTTTTTAAATAGTGGGCTCCGTGAGCCCCTTGCATGGACTGTGCTGTCTCCCCTTCGGGGTTTTACGTAGATGGCCCACTTCCGTGGTCTGGGCTATCTTCAGCCTTATCTGAGTGAACTTCTATTTGATGATAGCTCTGTCCAGCCCTCTGAGACCTGCGTCCCCTTCCTGTGTGAGATGCAGGTGAAGGCGAGAGTATGTATTCACAGTCCTAAAAGAATGTTATAAACAATCGTTAGCATTTATTTTTCACAGTACCTTAGTATATGCATAGGCCTACTTGATGAGAAAACAGAATGCCAATAACCAAGAAACTATATTTTAACACTACCAACCACAAATAATATTACCATACAGGCATAATAAAAGTACAATCAATATACTGTGCACTTACTGATTTTCCAGCAAACACACACGTGTGTGCCTTGTGCAATTATGCCAGTGATCCAGCCACAGTCCTAAACGAAAATCGAAAACGTTGTTATAGCAATTACCAGAAGATGCATAGCTGATAATAAATTACTTAATATAAATATGTTGTGATATTTACAGCTTACTTGATACATTTACACCTCAGACGATCGCAAACACCAATGACCAGGTATAATACATTCAAAACATTTACACCAGAGCAGATATTCACGAACAGAAGCTTAGTTATAGTCATAAACACAAGCATGCTTTGTATGTAGGCCTATACAATACAAAAACTATAGTTATAAACATATATAGGCTATATTCCCGAACAGAGTATAGCCTATCACAGGCAAAGTTTTGTCTAATCATTCTTACTGTAACATTAGGCTATTAACATTATATCAAAGTAAAGTTGTCTAATCATTCTTACTGTAATATTAGGCTATTAACATAACTCATATTACTTTTATATCGTATTGCTGTCTATTTTATAAAACATTAAAAAAAACATCCTGGCATCATGAGACATTTAGATGCAGTAAATCAAACTTTTTTCACTTGATTATACATTTAGAAAGGAATTATAGTTTGGAAAAAGTCTAATTAGTAAAATGTGTACAAGTTATGTGACAACTAATACAAGTAGGTTAATAAAAAACGACTTTACTGTGATGTGAGCGTTTACATGCCGCACGTCTCTCGTGGACTATTATAACGTGCTCAGTGCGTGAAAAGACTGAAAGATTGGACATCGCGTTGGTTTCATGTGGATCTCATATGGATACTCCAGAGGCTTAAAGCTGGCTTCCAGTCTGGCGAACCCACTGCTGAGGTCTGTGCGAGCTGCTGGCATCTCTAGGCTGTTAACTACTCCGGTGGTTCTGGAGGACCCGAATCCAGTGGACCCTAGTCCGGTGGTCCTGGAGGACCTGGCTCTGGTGGTTCCAAGTCCGGTGGTCCTAGAGGCCCCTGAACCACCCGCTCCAGACCAGCCTGCCACAGAACAGCTCCCTCTCACTTCTGCTGCCACAAAGGTCATCATTGAGCAGCCCGCTCTCCTGTTTTTGGCCATGGAGGCCGCCACAGAGCTGCTCGCTCTCACTGCTGTTACCACAGAGGCTGTCATTGAGCAACCCACTCTCCTCGTCTCAGCCACAGTGGCCGCTACAGAGCCGCCCAATTTCTCTGCGGCTCCCATAGTCAAGAAGGCCGTCTTCGCTTTTCACCTCAGGGCTATTCTGTATGCATGGCCCGCTTCAAAGTTCGCTCCAGCTTCCTAGGAGCCTGTCTCAGAGTCCACTCAAGAGCCCGCTCCAGTCCGGGAGCCCTCAGAGTCCACTCCAGAGCTTGCTCCAGTCCAGGAGGATTCAGAGTCCACTCATGAACCCGCTCCAGTTTGGGAGCCCTCAAATTCCACTCAAGAGCCCGCTCCAGTCCGGGAGGCCTCAGAGTCCACTCTAGAACCTGCTCCAGTTCCTCCCGAGGTGGCAGCTTCTGCTTCAGTTCCTCTCTGGGCAGTGGCGCCCACTCCTGAACTCTCTGTCTGCCCTGTCATGGACAAAGAGACTGTTGCTGAATTGTCTGTTACGGCCATTAAGGCTGTTACTAATCTCTCTGTGCTCTTCCTTTCAGTCCTGCCTGAGCTGTCAGGGGGGGTCATCTGACTTGTCTGCTCGCCTGCGGTGGTCTTCTGCTCTGCCGTATGGGTCCTCGAGCCCGTCTGCTTGGCTTTGGTGGTCTTCTGCACTGCCGTGGAGGTCCCCGCGCCCGTCTGCCTGGCTGTGGTGGCCTTCTGCTCCACCATGGGGATCTTCGGCTAAATCTGCTCTGTTCTGGTAGGCTTACACTCCACCCTGGCCTCCTGCCCTGGTGGGCTTATGCTCCACCTTGGCTTCCTGGTCTACCTCTGACTCCAGGCCTTCTTCCGCCACACGGGCCTGGCCCACCATCCCTACCCTTGTTCCGCCTCCTCTCCACCTCCCTCCTGGACTCTTGTTTTGTGCCTCGGACTGAGGAGCATCTGGAATCCGCTCCTTAGAGAGGGGGTTATTTCACAGTCTTCAGCTGGTGTGCCAAGGATGGCCACCAGAGGACACTGTGTTTTTGTGTAGTACATGGCTTGTGGTGTGTTTGTTTGGTGCCATATGCTCTCTCCTGTCTATTGTCTGACCCCGCCCATCTTTTTATCTCATTATTGTTTCAGTTACTCCACCTGTGTCTCCCTTGTTACCCTCCTCGTTTGTCTCCCTATTTATTCTCCTGGTGTCTGTAGTCCTGTGCTGTTTCGTTGTTTTATGTCAGTAGTGTTTGTTGTGTTGGAAGTGGATGTACCTGTGTTGCTCCCTGCTGTGCTCTGCCCTGGCCTGCCTGCCTGTTTTCCACCCTCGGGGAAGTTTTTGTTGTTGTTTGGCTTTATTGTATTATTAAAAAGACCCATTCTTCCAGTACCTTGAGTCCTCGCCTCATCACTCTCCAGTACCATGACAAACACCACACTGAATTACGCAACTTGACCTGCAGTTTGCTTTGCTCTGTCACACCAAGTTAACTGGTGCTCATATCTATAATCTGTCTAATGATGAGATTATTTTTATGCGAGATAACTTTTTTTTGTCCAGTGAGGAGCACAGTTTTCAGCATAGCTGCATTATCAATGTATTTTACTAGATTATTAATTCAGGACCTCAGTAACAAAAGTGTATTTAACATAAGTGATTTTAAACTAGCATTATGAATAATCATATAAATATACCGTGTTTGCGAGTGGATGAATCTGCAATTTTATTGATTAGGGAAGACCAAGTCTTCATTAAAGAAATTTGTTTAAAGTTTAAAGCAGGTCAAAACCTCTCACTCAATTGCTTTCGCTTTCTCTCATGTCTTCAAACAGAAAATTGAAGGTAAATTCCAAAGCTGAATGTGATTACGCCCACAAAGAACTACGTTCAGTCTTGTTGCATATGTACGCAATTAAAGATGCTGTATTCATATTAAATAAATCTGACAGATCCAGGCATAAATTTAGATTTTTCCAATATTTTGTGATCAGTGTTAATGACAGGAACAAACAACAAAACAATCAAAAATGGATTCAGTCTGTTTTAAGAGAACTAAAACTGCAGCGTTATGACTTTTCTGTTGTTGTCTGTTGTGGAACTCTCTTTGAGTCAACACCACAGATAGTCTACACTTGATAGTTATCCCATACACAGACCTGACTAAAACCCTGTATAATTTGGGAAAATAATCTTCTGGATGGCTTTTAGTTGTAGAGGCACACACTTTGGACCTTGTAAGTGCAGTCGGTCTTTATTTATAAAAACTTCATAATATAATCAGATTCAGCTTTATTACTGTACCGTTTACCACAAGATGTGTAATGGAAGTTCATCTAATGTGATATAATGCTCATGTAAGTGTATTACATAGCATATGTTAACAACTTTTTTCCATTTAAATTACTTATCTAAACAATATTATAATTTCTTAATGTACTGAATGCAGAATATTAATTTGTATAACACCACACTGAATTACACAACTTGATATGCAGTCTGCTTTGCTCTGTCACACCTAGTTTACTGATCCTCATATCTATAATCTGTCTAATGATTAGATTATTTTTACATGAGATAACTTTTTTTGTACAGTGAGAAGCACAGTTTTCAGCATAGCTGCATTATCAATGTATTTCACTAGATTATTAATTCAGGACCTCAGTAACAAAAGTGTATTTAACATAAGTGATTTTAAACTAGCATTATGAATAATCATATACTGTAAATATGCCATGTTTGCGAGTGGATGAATCAGCAATTTTATTGATTAAGGAAGACCAAGTCTTCATTAAAGAAATTTGTTTATAGTAGGTCAAAACCTACTTTTAATGCACTGAATGCAGAATATTAATGTCACGTCCTCTGTCGTGTGTGTCTTGTGTTCCCGCCCCTTGTGTCCTTATTTGGTCTTGTTCCTGTCCTTGTTAAGTGTGATTATTAGTTTAGTGTTGTCCAGCCGTGTTTTAGTAATTATCATTGATTGTCATGTGTATATTAGTTCCTGCCTGTTCAGTTAGTGTTTGTCTGGTCTACTCGTTGCCCGCCATTCGCGGGAAAGCCCCGCCGCCGTCCGCGGCTCACCAAGGCCCGTCGTCCGCGGCTCACCCAAGCCCGTCGTCCGCGGCTCACCCAAGCCCGCCGTCCGCGGCTCACCCAAGCCCGCCGTCCGCGGCTCACCCAAGCCCGCCGTTCGCGGGAAAAGCGATGCCGCCGTCCGCGGCTCTTCAGCCCGCTGTTCGCGGGAGAATCTGCCGCCGTCCGCGGCGCCTCAGTCTGGTTCACGGGCTGCCGCTAGTGCACGCCGCCGACCGCGGGGAAAGCCAACCCGAACGTCGGCGGCTCCCTCACTTCACGCCGCCGTCCGCGGCTCACCCAAGCCCGCCTGGAAGCGCAGATGGCTAGCCCGCCTGGGGTGTGGCAAGCCCGCCAGGAGTGCGTATGGCAAGCCCACCTGGAGCGCGTTTGGCAAGCCCGCCTGGAGCTCCCGCCCGCCGGCCGCTGCTGACTCCAGTCCAGTTCCCAGGTCCCAGTGGAGCAAGTCCACCCGTAACGGCCAGGAGTGCCGTTTTGTCAGTGCCCACAGGAACATTTTAAACCTACCTTGTCTTGTCCATGGAGACTCGTCTGGGGCTGGCGGCGTCTCTTGTTGTGGCCATGGAGGCCATTCCAGCCGCCTGCCCCCCCCTGTCGTGGAAGTGGAAGTGGTTGCTGAGGGACCTTGGGTGGGCCCCTGACTCCCTGTCAAGCCCAGAAGAAGCCTCAGCTTCCGAGCCTGTTCCTGTGGGCTGTCCTATCTGTCTGTCTGGCCTGTCCTGTCCCTGTCCTGTCCCTGTCTGTTTAGCCCTGGAGGGCTATCCTGTCTTGTCGTGTCTAGTGTGTGTCTGGCCAGTGTCGTGTCCTGTCTGTTAAGCCCTGGAGGGCTCTTGATACCCCCTGGATTCCCCAAGGAAATTTTTTGGGGGGGGGGGTAGTAGAGCTCCGGGTGGAGTGGCCGGGCCGAGGAACCCGAGGCCACGGCCACGAAGACCATCAGCCCTGACCGCCTGAGCTCAGCCCTGCCAGGGCCTCCGTCTGTATGTTTCCACTCTGGAGGTCCCCGTCCTGTGTTCCAGTCCATGTCTATCCTGAGGGGCCTCCAGAGTGCCCCCCCCCCCCCCTGGTGGAACTGTTACGGCGCGGGTCGCGCCTTTTGGGAGGGGGGAGTAATATCACGTCCTCTGTCGTGTGTGTCTTGTGTTCCCACCCCTTGTGTCCTTATTTGGTCTTGTTCCTGTCCTTGTTAACCCTATAAAACCGACGGGAGCGCCCGCGCTTCGGTTTTCGTGTCTCTGTTTAAAAGTCAATAGAAACCGAAACCAAAAGGGTAGCGCAATAATTCTTTTTGCATTCAAAATCAGAGACGTTACACAGTCAGATCAAGTCTACAACATGCTCCTGTTGCGTTGTTTTCACCCTCTAACAAGTCTGCACAAATTGCATAAAATGCGTATACAACAAAATACACTAAAAATAACATTGCACGTCTTTGCACACATGTTCTATAGATCTGAGGTTGCTAGAGACCTGTTCCTACGTCTACTATGACGTAATCACGTTCTGTGCATTATGACCCCAAGGTGTGTTGCATGTGGTGACATCACAAGCCGCGACATTTGACTTTCATTTGCTGTACGTATATACTACAGCTGCTGCTGCGTTCTATTCATCACTCTTATTTATTTATCATTGCAATCTGTTGCTTTTTTTTCTTTTTTACACATGCACACAAATGCACCTTCACAAATGCAAGCACAATCACACACTCGCGTGCATAATGTTACGACTGCATGAAAACATAAGTACATGCACGCGGAGGTTTTGGAGCTACTAATTTTACGCGCGTGCGACGACGAGGAACTCTCCGACTGCTCATCTGCTCCAGAATCTGTTTCTAGTGGGGTTTATTTTTGTTTTATGTATTTGTTTTGTTTTGTTTTTACACAAGAATAACTGAGATGTTCTTTATGTATTTATTTTTCAATCAACATCGCTCTCAAAAGCAAAATGTATTATTTTTTTTACCCCACAAATTCAAATGCACTCCACCTCTAAAGGCATGCCACATACCCCTCTGCTTTATTCTAGTCAGGAATAGTCACAAGTGTTAACACAGCCTTTTTGCATTTTTAGTTATGATAAATTACAGATTTTAGAGTAGTGTAACTGATTATTTTACATTATCTTTTGTAGTTCAATAAATATTGCTCTCAAAAGCAATATATTAGCGGTTTGACTTCACAATGCACGTTTATAAAAATGAGTGTATCTCACAAACGAATTTATGTAATCAGTCCAAATAAATTGTATGTAGTTTCAAAGTGTTTTATGCAAGTTTTTTACATTGACAAGTTTGAGGTTTGACATTTGTGATATTTCTGTATTTAGTAAAATATGTTGAAAAAAAAAATCGATTTTCATATTTTTGTTGGTTTATTGCACTTTTGAGCTATTTATCTAGTAATTATGGATTTTTTTACATATACAGCCTTCAAATTGGAGGTGTAAGGATTGTATTGATATATGGCATTTGAAAATACTCAAAAGAATGACAGCGCATTATGTAAAAATACTAAGATATACTCTGGCGGAATTGTTCTATGGCAGGTCTTAAAGGGTTAAGTGTGATTATTAGTTTAGTGTTGTCCAGCCGTGTTTTAGTAATTATCATTGATTGTCATGTGTATATTAGTTTCTGCCTGTTCAGTTAGTGTTTGTCTGGTCTACTCGTTATTCCCCGGTGTTCCTGTCCGTGTCTGCCTTGCCTTGTCTTGTCCTGCCTTGATGTCACCATTAAAGACTATTATTTTGAAGTTTATCCTCGTGTCCGTGTTCCTCGTCCATCCCTGCTGTGTGTACCGTGACAATTAATCTGTTCAACACACTGAAGTGCACAACCTGATCTTCAGCTTGTTTGTCTCATTTTAAAGTAGGTGAAAATCTCTCCCTCGCTCACTTGCTTTCTCTTTCTCTTATCTCTTCAAACAGAAAATAGAAGGTACATTCCAAAGCCGGATGTGTTAACGCCCACAAAGAACAATGTGGCAGTTATATACTGCATGTGCCTCAACGTGTAACTCAAAAACAGCCTTCTCTTACTGAGTGACACGCTCTTCATAACAATCAAATTTGTAAGTACAAGTTATTGTTTGTCAATGTAAATACTGATGTTGGTAATGATTCATTTTATTGTTAACTTACAGTGTCTTAATTTTTTCTTCATATTTTTCTCTAACTCTACATTTGGACAAATGTGGTTAAATTATTTAACACACTGTAGTTGACTACTCTGAAATATTTATTGATAAATAGCTGTATATATGTGGGAATGTGGTATGAATTTATGATGAGATTTCAAATTCATAATTACTACTAATGAGTAGTAAACTTTACACACTCACACTCTCTCTCTCAAAAAAGCAAGCAATATATATATATATATATATATATATATATATATATTATTTTTCCACTAGGCACAATACTTACATTGCCTTGAACTCCTGATATCTGGCACCAACAAGGAGTTTGACAAGGTTATGGAGGGCGAGGGTGACATTTCTGACAGTGATGCATCAAAGCTAAGAGAAGGTGATCTCATTTTGAGGAACATGAATATGGATTGCAGCCCACTTTTTCATGCTGGGATTTACTGTGGAAACAATGAAGTCATTGAGTTAACAGGCAAGAAATACATTTGGACATACTGAAAATACTAGTGTAATTGAGCAAGCTCAAGTAAAAATAGAGTAAATGTTGTTTCTTACAGCCCCTTTAGGTACAAAATGGTATGAAAAAGTCTCAACGTTTTTTCTGCCACAGCAAAGTGCCGCTGTGATTAAAGAAAGTATGAGTAATTTTCTGAATGGAAAGTTGTATAAAGTTTTCCGTTTGAAGTCTGGCATACCTGAAGAATTCTCTACTTCAGTGAAGTCAGGAATGAAGAGTAATGAGGAGTACGATCTCTGTAGAAATAACTCTCTGCATTTTGCACTGAGACTGCTGAAGGTAGGCAAAAATACTCTTTTTTTTACTTTTTCAATTTAATATAATATTCATGTAGAAGCATTAAATGAAGTTTCTTGCCTCTTAAGCTACAAGCTAAACCTCTTCCCGAACGGTATGTTACAACCTCTACTCTTTTAAATGCCTAACCAGCACCAGATGATTATGTTTTAAATGCAATACAACAATAATTAGTTAACAGTAATTTTAACTGTTTTAGGAATACTTCTGGTGACCCTAAAATCACCAAAGCCTCTGGATCACAAATACAGAGTAAGATTATTGTCAAACTGGCTTTGCTTTTATACCACTTTTTGAATGTTGTTTTTTGTTTGTCTGTTTCTGCAAACTGGAGACTGATAAAATGCTATTATAAATATTAGTTTTCTCTGTTATTGGGTCGCTCTTTTTACTTCATCTGATAAATCTCTTGATTTATAATTCTCAGTTAAAGAGTAGTTAAATACCTTCAAATATTTATTATTAAATAGCTGTATACATGTGTGAATGTGGTATGAATTACTACTACTTACTACTACTTTTTTCTAACGAGTAGTAAACTATATGCTTTCTCTCTCTCTCAAAAAAAAACAAACAAACAAAAAAAGGATTAAAATAGCCTTACACAAACAAGGAAGCAAACTTTTTTTTCTCTTTTTTTCCCCCACTAGACACAATGCTTACCTGGGACGAGTGTGAACTCCTGATATCTGGCACCAACAAGGAGTTTGACAAGGTTATGGAGGGCGAGGGTGACATTTCTGACAGTGATACATCAAAGCTAAGAGAAGGTGATCTCATTTTGAGGAACATGAATATGGATTGCAGATAAAATACAATTATAAATATTAGTTTTCTCTGTTATTGGGTTGCTCTTTGTTACTTCATCTGATAAATCTCTGTGATTCTTAATTCTCATTTTTCTGTAGATGATGTCGAAAGGCCACCAATGAAGAAAGATGAAGAAGGTCAATCCTTGTTAAAGACGATTTAAATGACGATCATAATTGAAAATGTTAAACATGGAATGCAGTTAAAGTTAATTATTCAGAACTCCTCATAATTGCTCCTTTTCATTTCTCTTTTCTTTGACACAGGGAAGTGTACAGTATATTGTATAAAAACAAGGATTTTAAGAAGTTGTCTGTAATTGTTTAGTAATTATGTAGAGCATGCACTGTAAAACATGCCATGTGCTATCTACTTAAATAATTATGGTAACGATATTACACTTAATATTTGTGAGTACTTTTTAAGTCTTTTTGACCTGAATAAATCATGTACATTTTTCTAAATGATTTAGTCTATAACACATTGAGTTACTGTTGTGCCCCCTCCCCCAAATATTATGGAAGTGAAAACAAAAACAAACACCTAGGCTACTATAGGGGTCAAAATAGAACTTTAATAAAATATAAAAGTAAATAATTAAATTGTATTATTTATAAATTACAATTGTGGTTCTAGACAGTTCCCATCTATGGCTATGATTTTATTGATACAGTTGTCTGATTGATTTTATAGTCTCAAGCATTCAGAAATCACACACTTACTACGATAAAACCATGGTTAATTTTTGTAATGGTTGCGATGTCCACATGTTTTTGTTGAAAAAATGATAGAGAATTTCTGTAGAATTTCTATCACAAAAAAGGTGGCCAAAAATGAAAGATTAAGTGGATATTTGAATTAAATGTTTGGTCAACATTAAACAAGGATATGATCATCCAGTAAGCGTAACAACAGCAATTACCAGGCTTTTGGTGCCCGTTGCAGGCATTTGTAATTGTAATGTACATAAATTGTTTATTTTGTATTACATTATGTATTTTAACAGTGTTACTCAAATAAACCATATAATTATTATTAACCAATCATTATTGCCTCATTGTTTTTATATAATGCATTTTAAGTCATTTTAAAGGCTGTTGTTCACTTGGGTCTGTTTTTATTACTACAAAAAATATAGTTAGCCTATTTTAAATTACTAAACCATGGTTAATTTGTGGTTACCATAGCTACAAGAACCATGATTTTTTTTCGTAGTAAAACCATGGTTAATTTTTTGTAAGGGAACATAGAAACTCAGAGACAATATGAAGATGCGTTGGTGGTGGTGAAATTAAAAACACATTATCAATGTCTACAACCAAAAAAGTTTCACAGGATTATGAACGTACTTGAAAGTGATGCACAGGCTTCATCTTGGGCTTTTTTTCTTTTTCTTTTCTCTGCACCAGACTGCTGATGTCTTTTCCTGGGCATAGTTGTCCATCGGTTAGCCTTTTTCACACACAACCGGAAACTACGTCGTGCAGGGTGAACTTATTTCCATCACAGCTGAAACTATGGCGTTTCCATAACATGGAGCATTATTTCACTGCTTCTCCCTCGACATTGCCACGACTCAGGTTCGAGGATGCTGAAAGAATAGTTGGACGGCATTCAACAACTAAAGAAGCAAGGGCTATAAATTCTTCATTGAGGAGTTTATAGAGCCAGAGCACTAGAGCTGTACGATTAATTCGCTAAAAGATTGAGATCGCGATTCAAACACCCATGCGATCTCATTTCTAAATGACAACAATGTGTCTATTAAACGTTTGAAAAAGTCTTACTGGAACATTCAAATCTGCTTTTGCGCTGCCGTTGACACAGAGAGAGCAGTTACCATGTTTGGGAAAGAAACAGCTTCACAAACAGTCTTTTCAAACACACAGTATTATTTCTGTCTTGCAATCATTTATATTATAACAAATACTGGGATAAAAGTTTTATAGTTCGGATATAAACACTGATGTCTATGGTAGCGATCAAAATAGAGCAAATCACCTTTTGAAAGTAACTGGTGCTTCAAATAACGTTTGTGTCGATTGCATTGTTTCGCCACTAGGTGGCAAAAAGTGACTTAAAAGTGATTGTCATTTAATCATTCAAAAAATTTGTTAAAAAATGCTTATTCATCCAGTTTGGGAATCGAAAATCGATTCCGATTCCAGAATCGGATGCAAGAGTGGCGACGCTTTGAAGTTCTTTAGAGTTCTTGTGGCTTCAAGTTCTACTAGCTTCTTTAGTAAGACGTTTTAGTAAGACGAGCAATGAAGCCTTTGTGTCACAGTGTTTTAACAGGCCAAATTCTGTGGGTTCTGTCCACCCACTAGAGGCTTCTTCCAATCAAATTGTCCCTGTAGGGCGGAGCCCCATCCTTTTCACGGCTTCTTTTCTGTGCATACATTATATCCTTGTCAATTTATCACATGAAGAAAATATCCCAGCAGATTTCTATAACGTGTTGTAACCATGCGTATGATGCTAAAGATCAACTTTTCATCCACACCAAATTCTTGCTAATAAAATCAGCTTTTATTCAACATCAGACATCAACTATTTGGCATACATAGAGTACGTATACTAACTTCATCTACTAAACGATTAAGGCATAGATTAAAAACATCCTAAATTCTAAATAATCACACCAAGAATATGAAAGACATGAGATACAACATTAGTATATATTGTCTATTGAGTATATTGCTTTAATAGCAGCAGTAATTATTGATTGTCTTTGGAAATCCTTTATGCAAGTTTGAGTCTTTTTCAAAAAGAGGAAAGGGCGCATTTCTTTTGGAATGGATGGAGAGAAGGGGTCTGTCCGGGGGTCAGGAAGTCAATTTGGGTGTGCATCTGCAGCGCTTCAACCCTCGGACGTCTCCTCGTAAGACAGTCTTCCCTTGTTGATAAAATCATTGAATTATGTTTAAATGATAAGGAGCCAGTCAGGAACAACACTGTAGAACCTGGTCGAAAAGGCCACACACATATAATCTCAACTCAACACATTCCAAAGAGTTTACCCTCCATCGCCGAGTCGTAAAATTTACAAATGACCAACACAACACCCAAGTATCTGACTAGCTTCCTGCCTGTTCTCCTTATCATCTCATGAGACCCATGAAGCTGGGAGGAGAACATCTGGCCATCCTTTGAAGAACAGAATCTTCAGTGTTGTTCCTGACCAGTTTACCATAAATAAAGTCAAATAAACAGACAGTACAAAGCACGTTGGATCTGGACATGCTCCAGCAGAGACCCTCCCTGAATCCCCTGACTGCTTTTGACCATAATTCAATGATGGTATCAACAAGAAAAGGCAGATATACGTTGACCAGACGCTCAGCAAACCTACACCACGGACATCCCCGTGACCTCAGGACAACTCCCTTTTCTTTACTGCATTCCAAGAGAATGCGCGCCTCTTTTTCTCTTACAACAAAAGAAAAACAAGACAATCATTAATTTCCATTGCTATTAGAGCAAGTGTGTCAACAAATAACATGTTTGATGTATGTATGTATGTATATATATATATATATATATATATATATATATATATATGCTTGGTGTTTTACGTTATGCATGGTGTGTTTTAGTTTGATCTTTGCCTTATAACTATCTTTTGAATAGATAGCCATGTGTAGTATTGGATTAAAGCTTATTTCAAATGCAGGAAGTTGAAATGAATTATATGTCGATTTTCAGTCTTGTATGAATGATGAATACTTTTATAAGAAGTTATTAAGAAATATTCCTCACATGATGGATGAAGCATTAAAGGGGTGGTTTACTGTTTTTTTTCTAGGCTTGATTGTGTTTATGGGGTGCAGTCTAACGTGTTCATGCTTAGTTTTTTTTAAAACGCATTATTTTTCATATAATTTACCTTTATTCCACACTGCTCTGTCCCTTCTCTGACAAACACCTCGATTATTTCCTGTTTTTATGAAGCCCCTCCCTCAGAAATACGTGATGGGCTCTGATTGGTTAGCTGGCTCAGTGTGTTGTGATTCACTAAACTGCCGAGCGTGCATCTAAATGTCCCGCCCCTCAGCTCAGCGGCATGTGCTCCAGTTGTATTGTAAACAAAGGCGGCTATATTGCTTATCAATTTGAGCCCGATTGAGACGCAGAGGATATTAGTGAAGAGGATCACGCAGAACCTGTGCAAGCACGGCTCTTAAATGGTATGTCTGTTTGTTTGTTGTCTCATACTTTTAGATACACTGTTATTATGCTACTGCTCATGTTAGCTTTTAATATAGGGTTTTATTCTGATTAAAGCTTTAATACAGTACCGCAACCGCACACGCGTCCATGTATAACGCTTCTCATTGCTATGTGAAAATGTATCATTGGAACAGTTTATTGGAGCTGATCTGACCATCTGAATGAGAGAGAAAGAGATGCAGAGCAGGGCGACGCGAGGAATAGTATTAAGAACGGCTGTTTTTGAAGATTGATTTTGAAACTTGTGAATCCATTAGAATCGTTAGAAGACAGAATCGCGGTTCATACAGTATATGAATAGATTTTTACGTACACCCCTAGTTTTCTTCCTCTTCTCTAAAGCAGCTCAGCATGGCCCCGCCCCCTTCCTTACATGTTCCCGAGGGCGGGGTTTATCTGGGTCAGTGACGTATCAGACCCGGGAAGTAGTTCGTTGTAGTCCCTTATCAGCCGTTTTTGTAGGCATTAAACTTCCAGAATTTTAAAAGACGATATCTCTGTTTGCATTGAACTTTCAGCGCTGCAACTTTGCAGATATTGTTTATGCCCAAACAGCAACATTACACACTAACTAACGTTAAAAAAGTGAAATTGCAATCAACCACCCCTTTAAGATAATATATACACGGAAAGAAGCCGTGAGGGAGACAATGTGATTGGATCAAACAGTGAATGGGATGGACTCAAATCAGTCCGATAAACACAGACACGCAGCTTTGCATAGTGCTGGAAAAAACTGGCTGGAAAACTTTGGTCTCGCCTCACTGATCGCGCTGTGAAATGCCTACCGATTTAACATCAGGTTGGTCATCCAAGACTTCAACACTCTGTCAACTTCTGACCAAAGAAACTTGCAAACCCTGAAGCAGCTCAAGAACTTCAAAGCCTTGCCATTCGCGCGCTGCCAGGAAGCCAACCAATCATAGAAGGGATTCCGCGAGTGACATCACACAGCAACGACACATTGGCAGCCAAATCAGCCTTCGGGATTCCCTCAAGCAACCACCCAGAGAGCAACCCAGCCTGCAACTCAACTTAACTCAAGTAAACAAACAAACAATCTCCATGTCTTGCTGAGCTGGTTGAATTAATCCTTAAAAGGGCAACGATAGATAGTCCTCTTTGTTTGTGACGTCCTCAGGTCATCTTTATTCTCAGGAAAGAGTATAACTTTCTTCAAACTGCTTTCATCTTGCCAGAACGTGTGTATGTGTGTGTATGTGTTTTGTTAGTATTGTATCATAGAATAGCAAATAAACTCTCGTTTCATTTATAAGGAATGGTCTGGTGCCGTGATTGTCAAGTTTGAAATTATTTGCCAAATATTTTGTTACCTGTGCTCTTTAATTTACCCAACCAATTCTGTATTATCGTTGCCATGAAATAAACCGAATTGCTAAGATATACTGGTTTAATGCTCGCTGGACGAGTCATTAATAAGGTATAAATTATACATTTTGATTAATATCAATTAGTCAGATCAATATCGAATCTCTACGATTCGATTTCCTAAAGCTAAAATTCAGAATAAAGCTTAAATAAAAGTTAATTATATTACAACACTGAAGTTCTGTTCTTAAGTACATCCAGATTTAATGCGGTCATTTTCTACTCAAACCTATCATTGCTTTTATGGGTCTCATGAGATGATAAGGAGAGCATGGCAGGAAGCTGGTCATACAATTGTGTGCGGTGCTGATCATTTACTAATTTTACGACTTGCAGATGGTGGAGGGGGAGGCTCCTTGGAATTGAGATTATATGTGCGTGTCCTTTTCGACAAGGTTCTACATAATTTTAAACCTCAAATAGCTTAAAACTGTTAAAACTGCATTTGACTCCGATGTAGACTGGTGAAAAATTATTTAAACCTGTAGGCCTATAAATGTGTTTTAATAGGTCTACTGGCCCATATTCAAATGTTTGCATGTGCGGAGTGTGGAATGCATGACAGGGCGCCCGTGTGATCACTTTCCTGATAATGAAACAACATCAGTTTGAAACTCATAATAGGCCTAACTCATATTAATAAATAATTAAAATGACTACTTTTTTCCCGACACATTCATAATCATTAGGCGACTTTTACCTGTGCTTTGTGGTAAACTTTATGCGTGTGCTTGAGCGTGGAATATATTAAGACTCACTGTGGATTATAAACTTTGGATAATGCGATTAGGCCTAGTTGGCTTAAATGAACGACTACTTAAGTTGTTGGGGGCAGCTCTATTAAATACCCAGATTCTGTTAAAAGTTTTTAAAGCATTTTATATGCGTTTCCATAGTCCGATAAATTCCGCTTTTAAGACTGTCAAGTCCATAACGGAGAGATGTCACGTCGACTAGTCAACATTGATTTTCCCTCTGAAACACAAAAACGAAAACTGAAAGAAAAACAAAAAAAAAATTATAACATATATATATATATATATATATATATATATATATATATATATGTTTTATTAATAGATATCCTTTCAACATACGGCAGATATTGTTGCTTATGGCTTGTGCATTGTAAATCGTATACAAAATAGCCTATGTTGTCTCCCCAAAAACTCTTTTTTGTCATGTCCATATAAAACACGTTTATAGACTGATACTTTTTCTGTCTGGACTCTATTTTCATGAATTTAGAAAAATATAAAGAGATAGTTCAACATAGGTCTAATGAATAGCCTACATTCTATGAGAATTTATGTGTTGACAGCGAATGTCACGTCAATAACGCTGGAATTGCTCTAATGTGATGCTGGTCTTTGAAATGTTTTGTTAAAGGGAGAAAACGAAACAAAATGCACAGGTCAAACACATACATCTAGTGCAACAACAACATTTAAAATGCAGCACAGTGGAACACACACACAAGTACAGGGAAAGGGATTAAAAAGAAACTATCCTTTCCACCCTCATGCCATCCAATATGACTTTCATTTGTCAGATGAACACAAACCAAGAGTTTTAGAAAAAAAAATCTCTCTTTTTAATGCAAGCGTGTGGGACGTCCAAAAATGACTATGACAGACAGCAACTCATACAACCCCTGTTAATGAATCAGTGTCTTAAGTGAAAGGATAAATACAAAAAATACAAACACCAATATTTTAAACTTGACCATTGTGTTCAATTTGTGTGGTTTCTGAAGTGGTCCTGTCCCCTTGAGAAAGAAAGTCATAAACATCTAGGGCCTCATTTATAAAATGTTGTGCAGAAACCATCTTAAAATTAATCTTACGATCATCTCTCAAATATGCGTAGGTGTGATTCATAAAATGAACGTACGCACAGAAAACGCAAGGTTTTCAGATGTGAAATCTATGAATCGCAAATTATCTTGAAATTGCGCACAACTAAATGTTTTCAGCTCTCTGCCTTGTAAACGACTCCTAATTAATGACATTACATGTAAAAGATTGCAGTCATCATTCAAATTCTTTAATTTAGAACAGCAAGCTGCAAGAAAAGCTTACATTTCCAAAAACCTTCAGTAGGCAACTCAAACGAGAAAAAGTGCGTACGTCTGCTCAGACCCTGACATGACGCTAAGCATTTTTCCATGTCAAATATGAGCGTTGGCGTGGATTTAAGCGTACATGCACTCTAAGATCAAATCTGAGTGTACGCACACTTTATAAATGAGGCCCCTGGGACGACATGAGGGTGAGTAAATGAACTAATCCTTTGAATAGCAAGATGTGATGCAGAGGCTAAAACATATTCCAGACAGAATACAAGAATGTGTTACATTAATGAGGAGAGTCATAGAATTAAAACATACAACATTAACATTTTGAAAGGCATTAAACATCACTGTTTAAGGATAATTAAACTTTTAATTGTTTATTTGGGGCATTTAGAGTTTTTTTTCTCAGCAAATATTGATAAATAATTAGTTGTGGCTAATTAGATTAATTAATAAGCAAATCATGTAATTATTAAGATTTTAAAAAATACTCATTGACAGTCTTAATTACTACTCAATGTGTCATATAATTACATAATATCCACTACCTGGTAAGAACATCATTAATCATAATGAAGCCTCCTCATAGTCCACTGATCAATAACATTCCAACAAAAACGGTGTTGTTACACTGTAAAGGGTCCAGACTATCCAATTCAGTGCAATATTTAGTCCATAACACATGTATATGTTGATAAACATCCATGGAATGTAGTAGTATCATTTCAAATTAGCCGACAGAGCTATCAAATCTTCTGTGTATTCTGTAATATTGCGTCTCTTCTCATGTAAACATACAGATTGGCTGTATCCGAAATCGCCCCCTATACCCTCAAATAGTGCACTATTTGAGTGGACAGCCATTTTAAGTGGTGTTCGAAACCATAGTGGATGTTCTCGAGTGCACTCATTCAATCCCACAATGCACCACAAAAACGAGTGCACAACCAATGTACACTCAACGGCTAGAGAATCCCCATAATGCACTGTGAGAGTCGCGCGCTGAATGAATTCCCACGTCTTGCCAGAAGATGGGCGCCCGCCAATTCCATTCATTAATTTTAGAAGCGCTCGTCCACGCCGTAATACAACAATGGTACAAATTAATTGTAAATTGACTATTAGGGTTTATACATCATTTCCATGATAGAGTTCAAGACAAATCCTTCAATCTTACTACTGGAGCTGCCTGTTTCAAATGATTATTAAACAGCAAGCAAACTATGCAAAAGCGGCAGTTCTTCCGGTGCACCAAGTGTCCGAATTCACTCACTCGTTTTCATTCACTCCTTCAAGTTAACTGTATGAGTGGACTAATGTAGGGAATAGTGAATGAGGGTATAGGGGGCGATTTCGGATACAGCCAATGTGTCTTATACATATTTTACAGTATATATGGAGGTATGTGAGGTGTTCCTGCTAACTTCTGTCCTGTTCGTGTGTGTGTGTGTGTGTGTGTGTATTTGTATTTGTATTTGTGTTTTGAGGTGTTCCTGCCAACTTCTGGTGTGTGTGTGTGTGTGTGTTTTGATGTATTCCTGCTAACTTCTGTTGTGTGTGTTGTTGTTTTTTTATATCACAGACAATCATGTGACATTGAATTGAATGAAGTCTGGGAGCCAGTCAACAAAAAGCCATATATTGAGGAACATGATGACAGCAACTCTGGAAAAATTGTAAAAAAAAAAAAAAAACACTATAATCAGAATCAGAAGAGCTTTATTACAAGTATGTTTACACACACAATGAATTTGTCCTGATGACAGGAGCTTCCAGTGCAGAAGAAAGTACAGACATAGTGCAGACATACATAGGAATAACACAGTAGGGATGGCATATAACACCAATATAAGAAAAAAAAAAACAAATTAGATAATGTACTGTACTAGGTACAGAAATAGGAGTATTGGGGAAAAAGTTTAATTAGATTAGAATTTAGTAATAGATATGTTATTTACAAGTGTACAAATTTTGGATTCTGTGTATAAATGTCACTATAATGTGTTTATGCTTCAGTTACTATGTGTCAGCAATTATTGACAGTGAATCTGGATGAGAAATTGAATAGATCTAAGTGTAACCTTTCATTAGAGCCCAAAATTATGACTGTACATTAAAGCATTCAAGAATTACAACCTTTTTTGTGTCATTGGTTACAAAGGGTCATTTGGAGTCTCCAAGTGTCCTTTTTTGGAAAACGCCTAGACATAAACTTAGATAAACGTGTAAAACACTCATTTTCTAAGGTATTGTTATCAAATTTGATATTTAGCTTGGTAAGGCTTCATTCTGTGATCCCATTGTATTTTCCAGCTCATACCTCCCAGCTACAGTTATCTGCAGACTTCTATTTACAAAGAAAAATGTAGGCGGAATTTTTTATTCTCTTTTTTAGTGTATTCAAAGTGCTATTACTCAATACCAGTAAGACTTACAGTGATTCTGACTGTTGAGAAACAAACCTCAGAGTGTCACCTTTCAAAAGAGACCAAAACCATGCATATAATCCAAATGGTTCAATTACAGCATGCAATTTACTTTGGGTATGCCTTTTTTTAGCCATTTTAGGCGAATTTTACAGGAATTCTAAGGGGTTAAGTAACAACATGACGGGAGCTATTTTGCTGAATATTCTCACGATTGCAAATGTTACATTGATTTTTGTTCAATGATCAAGTAGTTAATATTAAATTACTTCAATTACTTGGGTTAAACATTAAATATTACGTATACATATGTAATACAATGTGTATTTCCATCACAGGTTTGGTCTTAAATTTCATTCAAAGTGGCATTAAAAAAGGTCTTAAAAAGTCTTAAATTGAACTTGTTTATATCTGTAGACACCCTGAAGATACTGAACCCCAAACTTCTCCCAGTGGCAGGTTGGCACCTTGCATAGCAGCCTCCGCCACTGGTGTGTGAATGGGTGAATGTGAGGCATAAATTGTAAAGTGCTTTGAGTGCTCGTAGGAGTAGAAAAGCGCAATATAAATGCAGTCCATTTACCATTTAAGCTGTGCATGTAAATGGACCGACGGTGTGTATGTGTCTGTTTTCAACCATTTTGATTGTCATGCTGCTGATAATGAAAACGTAAACTATATATACTGGTTATTTTTCATACTAAAAAACAACTTTTTTCCCTCAGGAGGGGAATCCAAGGTGACAAAGGGGGGAGATGGGGAGAGAAGAAGCGCCCTGGATGAAATAAAATTAAAAGCTATAATGGGTAAGTTATGATTTTGCTATTTGACATCATCTGCCACAGGTCTGTATTTAAAGTGTTGTGAGCCTAGACAGTCAAATCAGCTACTGGACTGACAAGATTTTATTTGTATATGTTCAAATTCACATTCGGCGTTCCAAAAAACAAAAAGTTAGTTTCGACGAGAGGTGGTGGTGGCACTATGACCCTATCTCGCCTGCAAATTAAATTGGTGCAAAACTGTCCGCCATGCTTACACACTGATTGCAGTGTAAGTGTGGTCTTACTTGCATACTCACATACTTTGTCACTCAATTTTACTGACTTGCTGTCATGAATCCAGTCTGCACTTCCATTCACCCTCCACCAGAGGTCACTCGCTCACCACATGGACTTCACACCATACATAACATGGACTCCCATTCCCATCATTCATTGCACTGATTGCACACACAGCTGTAGGCACTAATCACACGCACACCTGATCCCAAGCATCACTAATCACACACACTATTTCACCCTGGAATTTCTCTCCCTCGTGACCGAGTATTGTTTGCGTTTACTGCTCCCCGAGCTGTAGCAATTTACAGAGCCCCAGTTAGTTTTTCCCTGCCCGTTTGGATTGTGTTTTCCCGTGTATGTTCTAGCCTGTGTTCCCTGGATTAACCCTTGCCTTGCCGTCTGGACACAGTTTGCCCCCTATTGGATTCTAGCCCGTGTTCCCTGGATTATCTCTCTGCCTTGCCCACTGGATACTGTTTGCTGATCGTCGACCTTTGCTTGCTCTAGGATTACTCTTCGTCTTGTCTCTGCTATACCTGTTTGCCATTGCTCGACCCTGCCTGTATTTATGACCATGCCTATAAATAAAAGCTTGCAGATGGATCTGCATGACTCAAGTCTCATCAGCCACGTTACAGAATACTCGGCCACACGAGGATCCAGCAGCTTTTCCAACAATGGACCCTGGTCAGGTATGGACACAATTAGTCTATTGTTTGCCCTGAAACAAGGCCCATGGTCATTGGAGAACCATGTTAGAGAGTTTTTAGCTTTCTCTCATTATTCAGATTTACCGGACATAATCCTAATTGAGATTTTTTGTGATGCATTAATCAGCCTCTGCGATCTCAGCTCAGACGCGAGGGTCCGCGTTCATCACTGAGTTGTTTTTTGGACTATGCTTTATTGACTGTTGGTTCAGTGTTCACTGTGGGTATCGCAGAGGAATGCGACACCGCACGCCCCCATGTAATGGCAGCTACACTAGAGCACGAGCACAAAATGGCGGCCACAACAACACCCCGTCATGTCATTGCTGCCATTCATGAGCCAAGTCAAGTCATAGTCAATCTACAGGAGTTAAGTCAAGTCACCGTTGATCGTCACGAGTCAAGGCAAGTCAAAGTTGATCTTAAAGAACCAAGTCAGGTCACAGTTGATGTCAGAGAGTCAAGTCACAGTTGGTCGTCATCAATGGAGTCACGTCTCTGCTGCTCGTCCAGAGTCACAGCAGCACGTCTCCGCTGCTCGTCCAGAGTCACAGCAGCACGTCTCCGCTGCTCGTCCAGAGTCACAGCAGCACGTCTCCGCTGCTCGTCCAGAGTCACAGCAGCTCGTCACAGCTGCTCGTCCAGAGTCACTTCACGTCTCAGCTGATCTCCTAAAGTCAAGTCACGTCACGGCTGCCCGTCCAGAGTCACAGCAGCACGTCACGGCTGCTCGTCCAGAGCCACAGCCCGTCACGGCTGCTCGTCCAGAGCCACAGCCCGTCACGGCTGATCTCCTAAAGTCAAGTCACGTCACAGCTGCTCGTCCAGAGTCACAGCGGCACGTCACAGCTGCTCGTCCAGAGTCACAGCGGCACGTCACAGCTGCTCGTCCAGAGTCACAGCGGCACGTCACAGCTGCTCGTCCAGAGTCACAGCGGCACGTCACAGCTGCTCGTCCAGAGTCACAGCGGCACGTCACAGCTGCTCGTCCAGAGTCACTTCACGTCTCAGCTGATCTCCTAAAGTCAAGTCACGTCACGGCTGCTCGTCCAGAGTCACAGCAGCACGTCACGGCTGCTCGTCCAGAGTCACAGCAGCACGTCACGGCTGCTCGTCCAGTCACAGCAGCACGTCACGGCTGCTCGTCCAGAGCCACCGCTCGTCACGGCTGACCTTCCAGAGTCACAGCCCGTCACGGCTGACCTTCCAGAGTCGGATCACGTCTGGGCTGACACACCTAGATCAAGGTCAGTCTTTCACTATCCCAATTTGATGTCTAGTTTGAGGGATGTACCGCTGGTGTCTGCACGCACGGCTGGTATCCCCAAACCCACTCACACTAACCCTCCTGTTCTTCTGCATATTCCCCTGTCTGAGGCACTTCCCCTGATGGGAATCGCTTTGTGTTGCGTTTGGGCTGCGTACACCACCGCAGAACTGCCCGAGGTGGTGGCGCCCAGCAATGAACTCTCCCTGTGTCCTGAGTTTACCACTGCAGAACCTCCAGAAGTGGCGGCAACCGCTGCAGAACCTCCAGAGGTGTCAGCAGTATCCGTCAGTGAACTCTCGCTCTGTCCTGTCACGGCTATGGAGGCCTTCAATGAACTTCCTGTGTCCCCTACCTCAGTCCTTGTGTCTGTGCATGTTCTGTCTTCTCCTTGTGTCTCCGTCCTCCCTAGGTCCCAGGCTCTGCTGTGGGTTCCTGCTCCGCTCTGGTGGTCTTCTACTCCACCTGCTCCGCCGTGGTGGTCTGCTGTCTGCCCTGGTGGGCTCAAGTCCCGTCTGGTCCGCCCTGGTGGGCTCAAGTCCCGTCTGGTCCACAGGGACCTGGCCCTCCATCCCTCCCCCTGTTCCGCCTCCGCTCCACCTCCCTCCTGGATTTATAGACTGTGTGGAGCGTCTGGAAGCCGCTCTTTGGGGGGGGGGGCTCTGTCACGAATCCAGTCTGCACTTCCATTCACCCTCCACCAGAGGTCACTCGCTCACCCCATGGACTTCACACCATACATAACATGGACTCTCATTCCCATCATTCATTGCACTGATTGCACACACAGCTGTAGGCACTAATCACACGTACACCTGATCCCAAGCATCACTAATCACACACACTATTTCACCCTGGACTTTCTCTCCCTCGTGGCCGAGTATTGTTTGCGTTTACCGCTCCCCGAGCTGTAGCAACTTACAGAGCCCCAGTTAGTTTTCCTAGTTTTCCCCTGCCCGTTTGGATTGTGTTTTCCCGTGTATGTTCTAGCCTGTGTTCCCTGGATTAACCCTTGCCTTGCCGTCTGGACACTGTTTGCCCCCTATTGGATTCTAGCCCGTGTTCCCTGGATTATCTCTCTGCCTTGTCCACTGGATACTGTTTGCTGATCGTCGACCTTTGCTTGCCCTAGGATTACTCTTCGTCTTGTCTCTGCTATACCTGTTTGCCATTGCTCGACCCTGCCTGTATTTATGACCATGCCTATAAATAAAAGCTTGCAGATGGATCCGCATGACTCACGTCTCATCAGCCACGTTACACTTGCACTAGAAGAAACTGCAATAAAGAATTTTTTTTTAATCTTGGTGATACATTTATTCACCAGTGTTTTGTCTGCTTTATATCTAAAACTTTTTTCTTTAAAATCTACCTTCTCAGATGCAGTTATGTCAAAGCACTCAGTTTCAGCTGGCCAGATCGGAACAGCCCTGAATGGAAAGATGGCAGAGCTAAGACTGGCAATGTCCAGGAAAAATGTTAATCAAAAATGAGTGTTTCCCCAGTGAGTGAGTTTGGGAATATTTTGAAATGAAATACTGAGGGGAAAAAAGTGAAAAAGTGAGCGCTTTGAAAAGGCTTTAAAAATAAAATAAAGTTGAAGTTAAATGAAGTTTTTACTTGGAAAAGTGTGTAGTTGTCAAGTCTGTGCTGAAAAAAAAATGCATTAAAGTTTGTATTTTGAAAAGACTGAATTGTGTGTTCTGTGGAATGAGTATAAATATATGTGCAGGCTGTATAAAAAACATAGTTGTGCCACTAATATAAGTGAAAGTACATGGTGTCGTCATATTAGAAGCATATTTGTATCCCTAATATAAGTGAAAGTATGTACTATGGAAATAAGTACATATATGCATCTTATATTTCACATATATGTGCATATATGGGAAAATATATGGCACTTACATGAAAACGGCCATTTTTGCTATATTTTGAAATATATATTTCATATATGTCTATGTGTTTTACATATATGAATTTTGCATATATTCTCATATAGGCAGCAGACATACATGGGCACTAACATTATATATGTAATTTACATATATTGACATATATTACATTTCTGTATGGGTTTTACCATAGTAAAAACATGGTTAACTGTTAACTCGTTTGATTGTTTTCACAATCAAAGCAGCTTTAGGATTTTTTTTTTGAAACTTTGAAATTTTCTATCAACAGCCTGAGGTGACTGACTCAATGGGGAGCATCTTCTGGCAACAAATTAAAGTCTATATGTCAATAACTCTAAGATAATACAAGTCATGTGTTCAAAGTCATGTTCAGTTAAACAGACAAACATTAAAGGGTAAGTTTGGTGAATTTAAATCCACTTTATACTGCCACAAAGTCTGTAATATATAAATAAACATTATTCGGATAATGCAAAAATATTATTTGGCTGACAAATAAATGGGTATATCTCATGGAACTCAAGAAAGGTTAAACATTGTTCGTTCACATATATTACAATCATAGTAACAATACAAAGTGGGTTGAAGATCACAACGTATACTTTAAGGCAATGATTGCAATACATAACATTTGTCAGGTTGGTATGTTCATCTGTAGTTGCCATCATCTGGGGTCTTCATCTGAAGTAACCACAAGTGAGGCTGGATCCAAGCTGTAGTAACACTGGGATGGGAAACCTGAGAGATAAAAACAGGAAAACAAAAGGAGAAGAATTAGCAGAGATGCTGTTCATATTATTTCAGGGAAAAGATGATCACATGCATTTATTACTAGAGTACAAGCTTATGAGTTGTTATGTGAATGCTTGGCTAAAAGATGTATTTTTAATCTAGATTTAAACAGAGAGAGAGTGTGTCTGAGCCCCAAACATTATCAGAAGGCTAATCAAGAGTTTAAGAGTAAAATACGAAAAATCTCTGCCTCCTTTACTGGACTTTGATATTCTGGGTACTGTCAATAGTCCAGAGTTTTGTGACATTATTTAGGTTACTTTGCTATAATTTGGTTAAATTGCAATCTGATTTTATTGTATTTCCCTTAGTAAGCATATAATTTGTCCTCAGTATTCAGGGAACAGACACAGTCTACACCAGGGTTCCTCAAATCTTACCCTGGAGGTCCAATCCACTGCAGAGTTTAGCTCCAACCCTGATCAAACTCACCTGTCTGTGATTTTCTAATGATCCTGAAGACATTGATTAGCATGTTCAGGTGTGTTTGATTAGGGTTAGAGCTAAACTCTGCAGGAAAGTGGATCTCGAGGTCCAGATTTGAGGAGCCCTGGGGCCTGTACCATGATGGTGGCTGAACAAACTCAGGGTTACAGGATTAGTTTTGAGTTGACAAAACCAAACCAGTCCAATCCGGCTTTGTTGGTACCATGATGCTGATCATCAACTTTCTCTGTCAACTCAGGTTAATGAGTTAATGGAGCGCATGCACATGAAAGTGTGACATCAGTAATGAGCAGCCAATCACATGCTTTGAAACTGTGACTCACTTCTTGTGAGAGAGTCAGTGCGAAGATTAAAATATTGAACAATATGAAGAATTTAAACACATTTACACAGCACGATCATGAAACGATCTATCCATGAAAGAGGAAAACTTATCTTACCATATAAGTGCAAGTAAAAGTTGTAAAGTTAGTTTATAGAGTTAATATAGGCATAAAAACACTTAAAAATCTAAGCTCATATGTACTCATGTTTAAAGCTATTGATTCTATAACTTATTTATATTGCATATTATCTATATTATCTTTATGTTAACATAGATTTTAAATAAAAGCTTAATAATTACTATTAAACTAAGCTGGCTTGTGTAATGGATTAAGGGTATAATAATTATATAAATAATATAAAATATATTTTTTTAAAAATCATATCTAAAATTAAGATGATTTTTTTCTTTAAAAATGTTTAAATATGTAGCGTCCTTTAATTTGGAGTAAGAGAAACTGGAGGAGTGGCTTTATTGCATCAGAGACATGTCACTTTGCTTGAAGCTGATTGGTCAAATTTCAGTTTGAGATCTCTAAACCAGAACATAACCTGCCCCGGAGCAGGTTAGCTGTGGAGCGTAAGTTACTATGGCGATGAACACTGCTAAAAGCCAAGCCCCTTTCATGGTACCTAAAACCCAGAGTTGGCGCAAACTAAACTGAAACTTACCTGGCTAGCCAGCTAAACCGGCTTCATGGTACTGGCCCCTGGTCTACAGTACACTCTAAAAAGTAGTTTTATAGTTTTATAGTCCATTCAAATAAAATTGTTGTCGCAAAGTCCTAGGTTAACTTCACTTGTATTACAGCGGCAGGAAAAGTGGGTTCTTACTCGTCAAAGATGTCAGTCAAAAATCCGTAACGTTAAACAAATGCGAGTTTAATAAACACAAAAATTCAAAATGTACAAAATTCCTGTTGTTTCCTGTATCCTATTATATTACACTTGTCAAACCTTTATCTTGTGTTATCTTAAACCTTTAAACACAAGATTTGTCCATAAATGACAGACAAGACGGTAAGAAAACTGTTTCTCCCCTTCTTCCTATGCACAAACCCGTACAAGTTCAATCTTCCGCAACAACAAGTGGGCGTAACCATTAAAGAAACAGAACAGAAATTATACATCAGAAAAACATAGAAAATAATACTGAAATATATAAACAGGAAATATCAGAATTGCCTCTCAAAGAAAATTACATAATACTTTCAGTTATTACTTGAAAATCAACACTCAAAGCAACAATAACAATATACAAATTGTTGACCTATTAAATTGGCTCTTACATACCAGCCCCTAATTGTCTTTGTGTTCAACAAAACAATTACCAATCTATTTACCAAAGAGCTAAACAAATTATTTAAAGATAACAAATAGTCTTGATCAAATCTCAAAAAAAAAAGAATTCCAATAAGATGTTAACCTGAATTAACACAATAGACCTATACCACATCCTTCAAATAGGATTTTGTGTAAGAAACTATAAGTCTGCCTCTAAAAGTAAACAAAGCTTAGTAACAGGCCGTAAAAGAGTGTTTGTGTTGGTTTTCACTTGGGCCTGACGCACAAGACCCTTGTTGTCTGTGAATGTTTGTAGCACACGTCCCATTACCCAAGAGTTTCGTGGTGCGGAATGGTCAGCAACCAATACAATGTCCCCAGGCTTGAGATTTTTCATTAGGCTTTGCCACTTTTGTCTTTCTTGCAGGTCTGGTAAGTACTCTTTGATCCAGCGCTTCCAGAATAGGTCAGCCATATACTGAACTTGGCGCCACCTACGTCTGGAATACAGGTCTGTTTCGTCAAAAACCCCAGGAGACAAGGACGGCTTTACTTTCAGCAGCAGCAAATGATTTGGAGTGAGGGCCTCCAAGTCATTTGGGTCGTTGGACACCTTAGTGATGGGACAGCTATTGATTATTGACTCCACCTCACACAAGAGCGTTTGAAGACTTTCTTCATCAAGAGACTGCTGTTTTACAATGGAGTTGAGAATTTTTCTGACAGTCCGTATTTGTCGTTCCCAAATTCCTCCATGGTGGGATGCAGTTGGGGGGTTGAAAATCCACTGTACACCTTTTGCGAGCAATGTGGTTTGAATCCTGTCATTATTCAAACTTTGTATGGCCTTTCGCAACTCCCTTTCTGCACCAATGAAATTCGTTCCATTGTCAGACCTGATTGTCTGAACCTGACCCCTTCTAGAAACGAACCTCCTTAGTGCATGAATGCACGAGTCAGTGTCCAAAGAGCTAGCAATCTCAATGTGAACAGCTCTTAACGTCAAGCAAGTAAAGATTACCCCATATCTTTTAATCAATGACCTTCCTCTTTTGATTTCAAATGGGCCAAAATAATCAATGCCTACATTTGTAAATGGGGGTTCGTCTGGCAAAAGTCTGTCACGTGGAAGATCAGCCATGAATTGTTTGCTTGTAATGCCGTGCTGGCGTTTACAAACTGTGCATTGAGACAGGAATTTTCTGATGGCTGTTTGCGCTTTTGGAATCCAGTATTTCTCTCGCAACTTTGACAACATGTGATTACGGCCGCTATGACCTACATCTACATGAATTGATCTTAAGATCAGATGTGAAACATGATGGTCCTTCGCTAAAATAGCAGGATGCTTGGACTCCTCAGGCATAGCTGATCTGCTTAGTCTGCCACCTACTCTTAGGATTTTGTCTTGCAAAACTGGTGACAACCTGTAGAGAGCGCTACTGCGTTTCACAGTTTTACCTTGCTGGAGGGTTTTGATTTCCTCGGGAAACATGATTGTTTGGCTGTAGCGAATGATCTCTTTCTCAGCCTTTTCAACATCACTTACAGTCAATGTAACACTTGACAGTGAAGCTTTGAAGTTCTCCAGTTCCCTTTCAAGATCAGAATTCACTGTTACATTGTGTTTTAGACTGTGGCACAGCTCTTTCCTTTTTTCCATCAGTGCCTTCAGAATGCTTTTAATTTTGAGAAACCGTGCAACGGCTCTTTTCAAACGGTACCAATCTGAGTAGTGTGAAAAGAACTGAGAAGTATAATCATAACAATCTGCACACACTGCATTGACAGAGACTTCCTTGACTTCCAGATCACTGCCAGATAGCTTAAAAGTGTGATTTGGCATTTTTGGCCATTCTGATTCTGGCTTTGTCAGAAAGGATGGACCTGTAAGCCATGAATTTGCTTTAAGGAAAGCATCTACAGTGAGTCCTCTTGAGGCAATGTCGGCTGGGTTGGAAGAAGAACTCACATACCTCCATTGTGACACCTTTGAGAGCTCTCTGATTGCAGTTACCCTGTTGGCCACGAATGTACGGAACCGTGCGCTTTCATTGTTGAGATACTTCAGGACTGAAGTACTATCTGTCCAAAATACGGACTCCTGAAGAATCAAGTCCAATTCAGATTTCAGCATATTGTCCATTCTAGCAGCCATTGTAGCAGCAGTGAGCTCGAGGCGTGGCACGGTTACTGAACTGGAGCAACCCTTGCTTTACCCATAATAAAGGCACAATGTTGGTCACCTCTGCAGTTCTCCATAAGCAAGTAAGACACTGTGCCATAACCCAGCTCACTGGCGTCTGCAAAATGATGCAGCTGCGCTGAGGTGACTTCTCCAAAGCCAGGTGGCTTTATGCATCTCTCAACCTGAAAGTCATTTAAGTTCTGAAGACTAGCCAACCACAGGTTCCACTGATGTCTGAGCATTTCTGGAATACTGTCATCCCATTCATGTTTTGTTCTACAAAGCTCTTGCAGTATTTGTTTTGCAGAAAGAATGACTGGAGAAAGTATTCCAAGGGGATCATAAATGGAGCTGACCATGGACAAGATTCCTCTTCTTGTAAGAGGCTTTTCCTGTAGAGTTACTTTGAACTGCAAAGTGTCTGTCTCTACACACCATTGAACCCCTAAAGCTCTTTCCAATGGTAACTTTTCTTTCTCCATATCTAAGTCCTTCACTGTCTTTGCTTTGCTCTCCTCACTTATTGATGCAAGTACAGTGCGACTGTTGGACATCCACTTGGTCAAATTAAATCCTCCTGATGCACACACCTCCCTTAATTCATGCATTAGAGCAATACCCTGCTGTTCAGTAGCCACAGATGTCAAACAGTCGTCTACATAGAAATTTCTAAGAACTGTCTGAATTACCTCTGATCTGTGGTGTGCACTGTTGTCTTTTGCACACCTTTGTAGAGCGTAGATTGCACAACTTGGGGAGGATGTAGCACCAAATAAGTGAACAGTCATTCTGTATTCCTCCATTTCCTGTGCAGTGTCCCCTTTAGGCCACCAAAGGAATCTTAACAGGTCTTTGTCTTTAGCAGGGACTCTGACCTGATGAAACATCCCTTCCACATCTGCTGCAAGGGCAATCGGCTCATGTCTGAATCTCGTCAGCACACCAATGAGAGAATTATTCAAGTTGGGTCCTTGTAACAGTTGAGAGTTGAGTGATTTTCCTTGGTAGGTAGCTGCGCAATCAAACACCACTCGAAGTTTGTGTTTCTGTGGGTGATACACTCCGTGGTGTGGGATATACCAGATTCTGCCAGGGTTTCCTTCAGCTCCACTTGCAGGGATCTTCTCAGCATGGCCTTTAAGTAACATGTCTTCCATGAAACTAAAATAGTCATTGTGGAAAGCTGAACTTCTTTTGAATTTTCTTTTCAGAAATTGAGCACGCAAATGTCACGGGAACGGTCAAGAGATGAGGCGAGGACTCAAGTGCAGGAGAAACTGGGTCTTTTTAATCATAAAAAGAAACAAAAACTGAACAAAAACCACCCCGAGGGGGAAAACAGGCAGGCAGGCAGACCGCCACAGCACACACAAGCAAACCCACACACGACACCAAATCTCCAACATTAAACAACGAAACCGCACAGGACAGCAGACACCAGGAGACTATATGGGGAGCCAAACGAGGAGGACCCAGGTGAAGTCACTGAAACAATAATGAGATAACAAGGAGGGTGGGGTCAGACGATAGACAGGAAAGCACATGGCACAAACAACAAACAATAAGCCATGTGCTAACACACACAGTGACATCTGGTGGCCAACCAGGGCACACCAGCAGGGCCGTGACAGCAAAGAAGCAACAACATAGTTGTTTGGAAACACTACATCCTTTTTTCTCAAAGGAAGGTCAATGCAGTAATGTCCATCAACAAGCTCTATGGACTGTGATACAGACTCCATAAACTGTCTATCCTCTATAGACATTTCCAACATTTCAGCTTGTTTGCATTCAGGAAAATCATAACTCATTTGCTGTTGAATTAGGTTCTCCAGGCTTACCACTGAAATCCTGTTTACCATCACCGGTGGCCATCCTGTGTTTCTGTCAGCTTGGATGTTCTCTCTCCAATGGTCCATTTACAATCCAACCCAGGATGGTCTTGACAGCATAAGGCCCATCTCCTCTGCTGTTGATGACTTTCCATGGCTCAAGAATCTTGGGTACATTTGTTCCTATTAGTAAGCCAATACCTGCATCGATCTGAGGAAGATGCACCTCTTCAAGGTATTTCCATTTCTTAACATCCTTCTGTTGCGGAATGTTTTCTCTTTTAACTGGAATCTCCTTTTGTGAGAACACCCGAGGGAGATCCACAAAATTGTTCTCATTCAGTCTATTTCCAGTTCGGTAAAAATATGTGTACTAACAGACCTTTCCTGTCCCATAGTACGCAGCAGGATGTTTGCTTTCCTACCAGTTAGCTTTAATTCCTTCATTAGTTGTTCTGTGCAAAATGTCGCAGAACTTCCTGGGTCCAAGAAGGCGTAGGTCGTAACCTCATGATTGCTTTTTTTGGACTTAACTCTAACTGGTACAATGGCCAAAGAGCATACCAATCCACCAGCCCCAGTACAGCCACAAGTTTCGCTGGTTGTGGTACACAACTCTGTAACAGTTGTGGAACTGTCTCCATCTTGAGATCCTGGAAGCACTGGCTTTTCTGGGAGATGAAGGATGGTTGGATGCTTTAGTGAGCACTTTAGACAAGTAAGTCTTTGAACACAACCTTTACTCATGTGACCTGGTAATAAGCAACCATAGCACAAGCCCTTAAATTTCAGAAAGTCTAGTTTTTCTTTGTGTGGCTTAAGCTTCAAAATGTTGCAAACATCCAATCCATGGTCTTTATTACAGCATAAGCAGAGGGTTCCATGGCTTGCTTTTGCTCCATCTTGTACCTTTGTTCTTTGTTTTTTGAGGTCTGGAACCGGTGTCACACTTGTTGCAAATGTGGTTTTCCTTTCTTTCACTTGTAAGTTACTTGATTTGTTTGGTTTGAATCTGATATTGCCTTTCACCATTTTGTTGTCTTGAATATTGCCAAACAGCGGATGCGAAACAATCTTTCCCTGTTTGTCTACAAAACTAACCAAGTCAGAGAATCTTGCTCTCTTGCCAGTCCTTTCTTGAAGCTCACAGGCAACTACTCTCCACCTTTCTCTCAGTTTGAAAGGAAGCTTTGTTACAATCGCACGCATGTTGCTTGGACTGTCCATCTCTTCAACATATTCCACACTGTCAACAGTGTTGCGACAACCAGTAAGGAAAAGAGCAAAATCTGTTAAGGCTTTGTTGTCCTCAGGCTTTAAAGCTGGCCAGTTCAGTGCCTTTTCAATATAGGCAGTGGCAATTGTGTACTCATTGCCAAAATGTTGGTAGAGTAGTCTCTTAGCTTCTTTGTAGCCCCTTTCAGAAGGCATTTGTTGACAACTGCGTACCAGCACCTTTGGTTGCCCTGTGGTGAACTGCTCTAGGAAGTACAACCTGTCTCTGTTATTTGTGGTCTTATTCTCTACTCCATGTTCAAAGGCTCGAATAAAGAATGTGAATTCAAGTGGGTCTCCACTAAAGACTGGAATGTTCATTGGCGGGAGAGTAGATGCAGATTGCTGTTTCATGAAAACCTCAGCAATGTCATTTTGACGTTGCATGATGTTCAACAAGCTCCCTGTATCAACATGTGAATGAATGCTCACATCTGTCCTTGGAGGCTGTGCAAAATCCTGTTGCATATCACCGACTCTTGGAGCTGCATCAGCGTCAGGTGCTAACTCACGGAAAAATGGTTTTGGCCGTACTACTTTATCAGATGTAGCTTTAAGGTTTCCTTTAGTTGTGGCTGCTCGTGCTGCACTACCAGATGCATCAGAAACACTACGAGCTGGCTCGTACATGGAAAAAACCTGAAGTTTGGCTTCAGCCGCAGCAATAGCAGTTTGGAGTTCTAAATTTTCCTTCTTTGCTTTGAGCTCAGCTTCCTCCTTCTCAAGCTCTTGTTTCTGCTTCAAAGTATTAGCTCGTGCCAACAGCTCTGCCCTTTCAGCTTCAATTTTCAGCCTAGAAGAAGCTGTAGATGAAACACCTGAGGCCACCTGACTACTAGATTTTTTCAGAAAGAGAGGCAGTTGTGAAGAAGAAATAACCATTGAGGCACTGTCAGTACATTCAACCTCTGCATCACATTGCTCTGCCTCTTTGGATTGGAGTTTTACTCTTTCAACCCAATCTTTGACCTTATCAACAAAGTGCTTAACTGCTTGTGACTTGGGTTCAAACCAGTTTATCTGATCTAAATATGCCTCATCATCTGACATAAGTTCTCTGGTTACATTATTAGTGTCTTGGAATGCAATGAAAGGTGCAAATGTGCAATGTGCAAACTCACCATTTATGCATTCATACACAGTGTCAACATTACCAGAGTCCTCAAGCAAAGTTTCAATTTCTCTCATTTGCCTTGTTAAATGTCCCAGTTTGGCTCTTCTACTTCCCATCAACTGGTTAAGCCGTTCCTCTTGTGCTTTAACAGTCGTCTTCGACACTCTTTTAGAGGTAGCGTTCAGTTCCTCTGTTTCCATAGTAATCAATGCTCTTATTCAAAGCGCGCATTGCGTTCATCACGAAAGCAGATGAGATCGCCCTCTTGTGGTGTTGTTTGACGGTGCAAACATGGTGGGTCCATGACGCAGCAAAGTTCAACAATATCCAAAGGTCCAAAAACAATATCCAAAACGTCCAAAAATAGTGTTAAAGTTCACCAAAGTCCGATCAGCTAAATCCGTAGTGTGTGAAATCCAAATGCCATCAGAGAACCTCAGCCGCGATAGTCCATTAAATCCAAATATCGTCTCTGATGATGCGCGAATACTCGATAATCCTCTCGTTTAACAAAAATATTGCTCGTATCGGACAAAAAAGAGAAGTTTTCTTACTAAATGTTGTCGCAAAGTCCTAGGTTAACTTCACTTGTATTACAGCGGCAGGAAAAGTGGGTTCTTACTCGTCAAAGATGTCAGTCAAAAATCCGTAACGTTAAACAAATACGAGTTTAATAAACACAAAAATTCAAAATGTACAAAATTCCTGTTGTTTCCTGTATCCTATTATATTACACTTGTCAAACCTTTATCTTGTGTTATCTTAAACCTTTAAACACAAGATTTGTCCATAAATGACAGACAAGACGGTAAGAAAACTGTTTCTCCCCTTCTTCCTATGCACAAACCCGTACAAGTTCAATCTTCCGCAACAACAAGTGGGCGTAACCATTAAAGAAACAGAACAGAAATTATACATCAGAAAAACATAGAAAATAATACTGAAATATATAAACAGGAAATATCAGAATTGCCTCTCAAAGAAAATTACATAATACTTTCAGTTATTACTTGAAAATCAACACTCAAAGCAACAATAACAATATACAAATTGTTGACCTATTAAATTGGCTCTTACAAAAATGTTTTAATTGGTCAAACATTTAGAAGACTACAGCAAGTTATGTCAATTTGGGCATCATAAGAAATTGCAGGGGAACTAAAACATATTTTTATAGTTTAACAAAATTATTAAAAATGATTAACTGGTGTTTATCAATCACTAAAAACACAATTTACAACACATAATAGCCATTATTTAATAACAATCTCCATTTATAACATTTGTCATACAGACTAAACATACAGGCTTAAAGAACGTCACATACATCTCAGATGGCCTAAGGGTCAGTAAATTAACAGCATATTTTCATTTTTTGGGTGAACTATCCCTTTAAAGCTCCAGCTGACAAACATTACACCTGTAATACAACTGCAAAATTCAGTTTAAACTTTAATAAACTAAGAAAAACCTAAACAAGCTAAACAAAATGTTAGCAAACAAACATTTACAAATATTACTACTGTTCACAATTACATCTTTAAAATGAGGCAGAAGTCACAAAAAAAAAATGAACCAGGTGTTACAGTAGAGCTGGGCGGTATATTGAGTTTGTACAATATATCAATATAATCTTTATAAGTGATACAGTATGAAGCAATACCGTTAATATCGATATAAGTAGTTTGATATGAGCGCATCTGAAAAAAATATCTAGGGAGGACACAGACTGAACTGCTGCCGAGAAAGTGCATAATACAATTTGTTCTACATGTATCAGGCTTTATATGAAGGGCTTTAAAAAAAATCGTAAGATATAATAGCCTATAGTTTATAGTTTCAGTTTAAAGCGGCTTTTTTACATCTTTGAAAGAAGTCTCTTATACTCACAACTAAAAAAACAGTTAAAACAATAACATTGTGGAATGATATTACAATTCAAGAGAACTTTTTTTATTATTATTATTATTATTATTTGAAAATGTTAAAATTGTAATGTATTGCTGTGATCAAAGCTGAATTTAACATCATTACTCCAGTCTTCAGTGTCACATGATCCTTCAAAAATAAATCTGATTTGCTGCTCAAGAAACATTTCTGATTAACAATATTTAAAAAAAGATGTTCTGATAAACATTTTAGTGTAATTTTTTTTTTCCAGGATTCATTATTAAATAGACTCCAGACCTTTAAATGGTATTGTACAATACTGTTCAAAAGTTTGCAGTCAGTGAGGTTTTTTAATAAATTCATTTTTATTCAGCAAGGATGTATGTATTAAATTAATGAGAAGTTAGAGTAAATATTTTTGTTTCAAATAAACACTGTTCATTTTAAACTTTGTTCATTAAGGAATCCTGACCCAGATAGCAAGGTGACATTGATTCAATGTTGAAATTCCATCAGAATCATCATTTTGGTTGAGGTTGAAAATTCAATGCTTTTCAGTGTTGAAAAGACAAATATTGAATCAATGTTGATTTTTGGTCAGCATTTCACTGGTGAAACTTTAGACTGTCAATCCCTCATTCAGCACTTAAATATGGTACATTTTCCTGAATTGTAGTGAGCACATGCTCAAACAACAAATTCTGTAAATTTTGTAAACTCGTCACCACTAGCAGAACTCAGATAAACCAGCTGGATATTATTATTATTATTAGCAGCAGCAGCAGTAGTAGTAATGTTTTTACATTAGTAATTAATGTGTGCATCACCTGTTTTTGGCTAGCTAGGGGAGAGTACATTCAGCCAGAGACTGAGAATGACTAAATGCTCCAATGAATGTCCTTATAATTCTTGTGGTTATCCAGTTCATTAACTTAAAATTAAACATTTTTATTTTTTAATTATAATTAAACATTTAAATTATAAGTCAAGTCACCTTTATTTATATAGCGCTTTTAACAATACAGATTGTGTCAAAGCACTTAACAGTATCAAATTGGAGGATAGAGTGACAGTAATGTATAATGATAAGATTAAGCACTCAATTTTCAGTTAAAGGCATTTCATTATTGAATTCAGAGATGTCATTGTCTAGCTCAGTTTAGTTTAAATAGTATCTGTGCAATCAAATCGGTGATAATCGCTAGAAATTAAGTGTCCCCAACTGAGCAAGCCAGAGGCGACAGCGGCAAGGAACCAAAACTCCCTCTGTGACAGAATGGAGAAAAAAACCTTGGGAGAAACCAGGCTCAGTCGGGGGGCCAGTTCTCCTCTGACCAGACGACACCCACAGTTCAAAAGTTTATATTTCTATTTTAATTTTGTTGCAATTTCTAACAATAGTAGTATTATGTAGTTAGGTATTTTATTATATTTTAGTAGTTATATTGTTATATTTTTTTAGTTTTATTGTATTTAATCGAGGTCATCACTGGGGATATGTCTCTGGGGCTCATCTGGGTGTCCTGGTCTCCGCTGACGATCAGGGCTGTAGACATCATCTCTTGGTGCTGATCCACCATCTGATCGGATACGGACTGAGAAACAGAATAGGAAAGAAACAGACAAATATTAGCGTAGATGCCATTCTACTTGCGATGTAACGAGTACATCGTGTGTTATGGGGAGTGTTCCCGGTTCCGGTTGATCTAACTAATGCAGCCTAACAATCCTTTAACGGATTTGAATAATAGAAGCGTATTAGTGTGTTATGTGTAAGCCAGGCTAAAGAGATGGGTTTTTAATCTAGATTTAAACTGACAGAGTGTGTCTGCCTCCCGAACAGTGTTAGGTAGATTGTTCCAGAGTTTTGGTGCTAAACAGGAATAGGATCTGCCGCCCGCAGTCGATTTTGATATTCTAGGTATTATCAGACGGCCAGTTTTGAGAACGCATTGGACGTGGAGGACTATATGTAACAAGAGCTCACTCAAGTAATGAGGAGCTAAACCATTCAGGGCTTTATAAGTAATTAACAAGATTTTAAAATCTATCCGATGTTTGATAGGGAGCCAGTGCAGTGTTGACAGAACCGGGCTAATATGGTCATATTTCCTGATTCTAGTAAGGACTCTAGCTGCTGCATTTTGGACCAACTGTAGTTTGTTGATCAAGCGTGCAGAACAACCACCCAATAAAGCATTACAATAGTCTAACCTTGAAGTCATAAACACATGAATTAACATTTCTGCATTTGACGTTGAGAGCATTGGTTGCAATTTAGATATGCTTTTGAGATGAAAAAACGCAGTTTTACAGATGCTAGAAACATGGCTTTCAAATGAAAGATTGCAATCAAACAGCACACCTAGGTTCCTGACTGATGAAGAAGAATTGACAGAGCAGCCATCAAGTGTTTGATAATGTTCTAGGTTGTTACATGTGGGGTTTTTAGGTCTGATAATTAACACCTCTGTTTTTTCAGAATTTAGCAGTAAAAAATTACTCGTCATCCAGTTTTTTATATCAACTATGCATTCCGTTAGTTTCTCAATTTGGTGCGTTTCACCGGGACGTTATGAAATATAGAGCTGAGTATCATCAGCATAACAGTGAAAGCTAACACCATGTCTCCTGATAATATCTCCCAAGGGTAACATGTAAAGCGTGAAAAGTAACGGCCCTAGTACTGAGCCTTGAGGTACTCCATACTGCACTTGTGATCGATATGATACCTCTTCATTCACTGCTACGAACTGATGGCGGTCAGATAAGTACGATTTGAACCATGATAAGGTGCTTCCACTAATGCCAACAAAGTTTTCTAGTCTATTCAAAAGAATGTTGTGGTCGATAAGATCCAGTAGAACTAATAAAGAGATACAACAACGATCAGATGATAGAAGCAGGTCATTTGTAACTAATGAGAGCAGTCTCAGTACTATGATACGATCTAAATCCTGACTGGAATTCCTCACAGATATCATTTTTCTCTAGGAAGGAATATAATTGTGAGGATACTACCTTTTCTAGTATCTTTGACAGAAAAGGGAGATTTGAGATCGGTCTGTAATTAACTAGATCTTTGGGGTCAAGTTGTGTTTTTTTAATGAGAGGCTTATTAACAGCCAATTTGAAAGTTTTGGGGACATATCCTAATGACAATGATGAATTAATAATAGCCAAAAGAGGATCTATGACTTCTGGAAGCAGCTCTTTTAGTAGTTTAGATGGAATCGGGTCTAACATACATGTTGTTGGTTTAGATGATTTAACAAGTTTATACAATTCTTCCTCTCCCGCAGTAGAGAATGAATGGAATTGTTCCTCAGGGGATCTATAGTGCGCTAACTGATGCGATACTGTAGCTGACGGCTGCAAGGATACAATTTTATCTCTGATAGTATCGATCTTGGAAGTAAAGTAGTTCATAAAGTCATTACTGCTATGCTCTTGGGAAATGCCAACACCTGTTGATGCTTGATTTTTCATTAATTTAGTCACTGTATTGAATAAATACCGAGGGTTATGTTTGTTTTCTTCTAGAAGAGACGAAAAGTAATCAGATGTAGCAGTTTTTAATGCTTTTCTGTAGGATAGGGTACTTTCCTGCCAAGCTAAACGAAATACCTCTAATTTAGTTTTCCTCCAGCTGCGCTCCATTTTCCGGGCTGCTCTCTTTAGGGCGCGAGTGTGCTCATTATACCACGGTGTTGGACTCTTATCCTTAATCTTCCTTAAGCATAAAGGAGCAACCGCATCTAAAGTGCTATAAAAGAGAGAGTCCATAGTTTCAGTTACATCATCAAGTTGTGCTGAGCTATTGGATATACTGAGGAACTGAGATAAGTCAGGAAGATTATTTATAAAGCAATCTTTTGTGGTAGAGGTAATGGGTCTACCATATTTGTAACAAGGAGTTGGCTTTACAGCTTTAGCTATATGGAATATACAGGAGACTAGATAATGATCTGAGATATCATCGCTCTGCTGCCAAATTTCAACGCCACATCAATTCCATGTGACAGTATTAAATCTAGAGTATGATTTCGACAATGAGTAGGTCCTGACACGTGTTGTTTAACACCAATAGAGTTTAGACTGTCTATAAATGCTGATCCCAACGAATCTCTTTCATTATCAACATGGATATTAAAATAACCAATGATTAGGACTTTATCTGCAGTCAGCACTAACTCCGATAGAAGATCAGAAAATTCTTTAATAAAGTCTGTATGGTGCCCTGGTGGCCTGTATACAGTAGCCAGTACAAACATCACAGGGGATTTATCATTAATACTTGTTTCTTTGGATAACGTTATATGAAGCACCATTACTTCGAACAAATTATACTTGAAACCCGACCTCTGAGAGATACTGAAAATATTTCTATAAATTGTAGCAACACCTCCCCCTTTACCTTTTGGACGCGGTTCATGTTTGTAACAGTAATCTTGGGGTGTAGACTCGTTTAAAGTAATGTAATCATCTTGTTTTAGCCAGGTTTCTGTCAGACAAAGCACATCTAGTTTATGGTCAGTGAACATACCATTTACAAAAAGTGCTTTTGAAGAAAGGGATCTAATATTCAATAAGCCAAGCTTTATCATGTGTTTATCTGTATTATATCGTTTTTTTATTTGTTGAACATCAATTAAATTGTTACTATTACTTTGGTTTGGATGTTTTCTGTATTTTCTAGTTCGGGGAACAGACACAGTCTCTATAGAGTGATATCTAGGTGAAAAAGTTTCTATGTGCTGAGAGTTAACTGACTTCTGTGACATGAGGCGGCTAGCAGACGATCGGTTTAGCCAGTCTGTCTGCTTCCTGACCTGGGCTCCAGTTAGTCAAGTACAAACTCTAAGACTATGTGCCATATTTCTAGAGAGAAGAGCGGCACCACCCCAGGAGGGATGAACACCATCTCTTTTCAACAGGTCAGGTCTGCCCCCAAAATTCTTCCAATTGTCTATAAAGCCTATGTTATTTTGCGGGCACCACTTAGACATCCAGCCATTAAGTGACGACAGTCTGCTATGAATCTCATCACCCCGGTAAGCAGGGAGGGGACCAGAGCATATTACAGTGTCTGACATCGTACTTGCAAGTTCACACACCTCTTTAACATTATTTTTAGTGATCTCCGACTGGCGAAGTCGAACATCATTAGCGCCGACGTGGATAACAATCTTACTGAATTTACGTTTAGCATTAGCCAGCACTTTTAAATTTGCCAAGATGTCAGGCGCTCTGGCTCCTGGTAAACAATGGACTATTGTGGCTGGTGTCTCTATTTTCACGTTCCGTACAATAGAATCGCCAATAACTAGAGCACTTTCATCAGGTTTCTCAGTGGGTGCGTCACTGAGTGGGGAGAACCTGTTTGATGTTTTGATCGGAACGGAAGAGTGGTGTTTTGACCCGCGACTATGCCGCCTCACTGTCACCCAGCTGCCCTGCTGCACGTGCTCAACCGAAACCGAACAATGTACAGGACTCCCTGAGCTAGTCGCATCCAAAGCAGTATCTACAGCCCTCACATTCTTACTATCCTCAACTAAAGTTTGGATGCGTGTCTCTAGTTCTAAAACCTTCTCTGTCAGCCTAACTATTTCCCTGCATTTATCACATGTGAATCCCTCGCTGCTGACAGAGACAGATAAACTATACATGTGGCAAACAGTGCAACAATAGCAGGAGAAGAAGCCATTACTCAGCGTGATTGATGAATGATACCAACTTAACTTACCACTGTTGTTTGATGAGCTCATGAAAAAAGGAGCGAGGAAAAAATAAAAATAAATAAAAAATAAGAAAAATAAATAAATAATAGGCGTGAATAGAAACGCAAATGGAACCGCGAGTGACAAGCTAACGGGCTAGCAAGCTGCACTCGCGGTTTTTAAAAGCGAATGATCAAATTAGTTAGATTAGTTTGAATGATAGCACCAGAAATATGGTGGGAATTAAGTTATATATTATCACTTTAGACAAAAGGGAGTGAAAGTAAGGTAGAGATTCAATAAAAAGCGAAGGTACTCGGAGCTACAAACACAAACCTCTCAGCAGCACAACAGACTGAAGCAATCCATTATAATTATATAATCCTTTTTATTATAATATAAAGATTATAATTATCTTTACATCATTTATAATTTATATATTCATTATAATTATTAGATTTAAATCATGTGGAATTTACATACATTTAATGAATCTAAGGAGAATAGAGAGAATTCAGAGGGTTTTTTCATGCGCCACAATCCAGTCCATTAGGTGGCAGTAATGCAGCTAAAGCTGGCTGCCAACCGCCAATCAAATCAAAGCGCGGGAGAACAGATTTCAAATGCGAAATGGACGGAGACCAGGCCTAAAGGGTAACAGCAAAGTGTTTTTTTTAAGAGGCAAGTAATAGCCCAGATAGCAAATAGTAATTGAAACGATGCTAAATCAACATCCCGCTGTCAACGATAAAGTCATTGAATCAACGTCGAACTCTGATGTCATGTTGCACCCTCTATTATCATTGAAACAACGTTTAAATCATACCTAGAGATCAACAGAATTTCAATGGTATTTCGATTACAATGGGTTAAAGCAAAAAAAAATATTTTGACTGAAAATTTTTCCTCGGCCAAACCCCGAGCCACAGCCATACCTGTCACACATTAAAAAAATTAGGAGCACCTACTAATCAATAATAAAAAATTCTGATCAAAACAAATTAGTCTTCTTAATATGGAAGCATATGTGTAGCAAAATTCAATGTGCAATGTAATATGCAAAATGGCAATGCAATATTCAAAATGGCAATGCAATATTCAAAATAGCAATGTATTTCTGTATTTAAATTTACATTTTCCATTACCCCATATGTGCAAAGTTTGGTGCAGAAGGAAAATGAAAATGAAATTATAGTATTTACATTTGCCATTTCCAACAGTAGTCTTAATATGTAAAGTGCATATCATTTTAATGCTTTATAAGTAGCGAAATGAAAATGAAAATATATAACCCGAATTGATTTGATATGTGTAACATGTCCAAGCAGAAATGGTAGCAAAATCATAATTTAAATGTTATTTGTCCTAAATGCATTTAGACTAACAGTTAGGACACTTGCGATTGCATTTTCATCACAACGTCGTGGGATATTTGTAGCAAAATTCAATGCGGCTTTGAAAATGCATTCCGAGCTAACCACGCCCACCCTCTGTCAATCATTGCGTCAAGGTGGGGATTGGCGGAAGCGTGTTACGTTTAGATCGCTCGAGACATGGCGGCTGGAGATCTGATAATATCGTTGAATTCACTGGCACATGAAGTGGAGGGTGAACAGAGAAATAGTGGTGTTTCAGAAGATTTTTACGCGTATGTAGGTGACAGAACTAGATCAATATTGGAGCGTCTTGCAGAATTGTCGGCTTTAACAGGCCTCGACACTCGTTTCGCTGCTGAACCCTTGAAGGTGGTGGAAGATCGATTATCTTCGTCTCTGACAAAGAGGAGTGGGACGACCGGTGTTACGGTTTAATTGGTTTCCGTGTTATCTGGTGACCAACTTGCTGGTTCAGGTCTCCGCTCCAGATGTGATGGAACGACCGCAGCAGAGATTCGCCGATTCTGCAAGCTCAAACTGTCATGATATTAAACTGTCTAATAAACGCACACTTGCTCATTACACGATTTTGGTATTTTGGTAGGCTGATATGATTAGGAACTACTCTCATTCCGGCGTAATAATCAAGGAACTTTGCTGCCGTAACATGGCCGCGGCAGGCTTAGTGATATTACGCAGCGCCTGAAAGTAGTCCCCAGCTACCGGGAACTACTTTCAGGCGCTGCGTAATATCACAACATGTTACGGCAGCAAAGTTCCTTGATTATTACGCCGGAATGAGAGTAGTTCCTAATCATATCAGCCTAGAAAATCGCAACTTTTCATTTCCCGCCGATCTTAGTACACGATATAAGTACAGAAGAGTCAAGTTTTAAATAGGACAAATATCGAAACTCTTTGATCGTTTTTTAAACGCGATGCTACTGGTCTAATTGGATTCAATGATCTATGCTAAGCTATGCTAAAAGTGCTCTCGCCAGATCCGGAGATCGGCTGAATGGATTCAAAAACGGTAAAACTCAACTTATTAACTCTGGGGGAGTTGGAGAATGAGCCTATTTCCAAAAAAAGTGGAGTGTTCCTTTAAATTATCATTTTGCTACCATTTCTGCTTGGACATGTTACACATATCAAATCAATTCGGGTTATATATTTTCATTTTCATTTCGCTACTTATAAAGCATTAAAATGATATGCACTTTACATATTAAGACTACTGTTGGAAATGGCAAATGTAAATACTATAATTTCATTTTCATTTTCCTTCTGCACCAAACTTTGCACATATGGGGTAATGGAAAATGTAAATTTAAATACAGAAATACATTGCTATTTTGAATATTGCATTGCCATTTTGAATATTGCATTGCCATTTTTGCATATTACATTGCACATTGAATTTTGCTACACATATGCTTCCATATCTTAATACGAGGTGACATTTGACAAAGTGATTTACAGGGGAATTTTCTTTTTACTTTTGTAAATGCATTTTTCTAATTTTATTAAATGTATGCAGTATTTCCTCTAGGATTCTTTTCCAGTTGTGGTGGCAGGACTATTTCGCATGGCCCACATCCCCTCCCCTCCCAAGAATCACCTGTACTCAGAATTGAATTTATATTAACTAAAAAAATAAGTATGTCTTTGAATAATTTAGTAAATAATAAAATAAGAACAAATAAATGAATGACAATCAATAGCACAAACAAAAATAATAACAAGATACAAATTAAATTATCTGTACTTAAATGTTTTCAGTTAGGTCTAACTATAATCTAATCAACTGTAAAATAACACTGGATAGTCTTCACTGTATAATGAAAGACAGCAGGAGGTTTATTTAGGCTGCTGTCTCTTTAAGACCTCATGCATAGATCTAATATGTCACACATGGCTCTATGCTCATTGCTTACTTTTCTTTTTAGGAGCTTTGTCCTCCTAATTTAATTAGGAGCAGCTTCTGATCAATAATCAAAAATTCTTATTAAAAAAATAGCCTTGCTAATTTGAGGTGACATTTGACTCAAAGTGATTTACAGGGCATTTTCTTTTTTTGCAATGGCATCATTTTCATCTGTCAAATTAAAAAAAAATTGTGTTTATAAGCTTTTTAAAATTTCTATTAAAAAAAAAATTATACCTATTACAAATTATATGAAATTAGTATTAATAAGAAATTAATTTGTACTACAGAGGTGGCACAGAAGAACACAAAAGTGGCTTGTAGGTACATTTTCAGACGTTTAATGAGGCTCAGAGGTGGCATGAGTACAATTAAATTCATGTGGAGATTAATGTTTTAAATATACAATTTTGAATACAGAACGTAAATGATTTAAATAACTGAAATTATACAGTAGCCCCTGTGTTTGCTTTTAGAGATGCGCAGCGGCTCAGCTGTTACTTTATTTGGAACTATTTTCGTTGATGATATAGAGCAAAAAATGCAGTACTTGTTTATTGATCTGTTGTATTAAATCAATATCGCATTTGCAAACTCCCTTTATAATTATTAAAAGCTGTCACTCTCCTTATCGCGATCTGTGCACAGATGAGAGCATGCGAGTGATTTATCAAGACTTAAAAAGCAGGTGCAAATGTGATACATTCCGTCGGAACCTGCGGGAATGAGTAGGGTTATCATTAATAGCCGCAGTCCCGCGCCGAAATTCAAGTTCTGCTCTGTTCTCTGATAATAACCCGACTGTGAATGATGCGAGCGGCGTTACTATGTTGTCAGTGAGAAGCTGCAGCCGTGGCGGGGATGATTTTTGGTGTGCCGGCAGAACAACAACAACAACGCGCTACATGTATCTTTTCCCCTCATTTATCCCTAATAACTAATGGAGTGAACGCGCAGCAGTTTTTCCGTGAGCGGAAACAGAAAACCCGGAGTGGATCCAGAGCGGAGTGAATACAGAGCGCTTCGAGCGGAGAGAGGAACGTGATTACACTCCACTCCAGGCTTTGATCACATCCCTCTCAGCAGGCTGAATACACCTCGTCTTTCCTTACTTTAAGACCTATTCAAACTAAAATTAAGAAATTTATTACACTATTTGAGAAATGTAAGCCTATTTACGGCCTTAAAATTATGAAAAGTGCATTTAAGACATTAAAGACATGCGGGAACCCTGCAAATGACGGAAATCCGTCGTAGACTCGCTGCCATTAACGGAAATCCGTCGTAGCGACGGAGAACTTTAATCCCTGTGAAATCCCAGCATATCAACAAAACTTCAATGGTGTTTTAGTATACCACAGGTTTAATCTGAAGGTCTGTAATTTTAATATAATATTAAAAACATTATTATTAGGCTATAATCCTGCTTTATCGACAGCCAAGATGGGCTAGCAAAATATAGAAAATAGAAACTATACCTTTAGGCTATAACCTAGACTAGCACAAATGACACCCCACTCATTCTTTATTCTTATTTTTATTGTATTATTTCATTTTTTTTTCTTTTAAAGTGCTAACTCCTGCTGCGTCTGTCTTCCAGCTCCTCCCGCTCGGTCTGGGGCGTAGCGCAGCCACTTCTGTACAGCTTGAGCGAAGTCATAGGTGTTTGCCGTTGTAAGACGTTGAGTCAAGGCATCTAGAATACAAGTAAAAGTATGCTACTGTGATTTAGTCAATGATTTGTTCAATCAAGCTGTCGTCAAGGATTGGGAGCAGAACATGGCACGAACACAGTACAGTACACATAGGAAAGTCAAATACACACACACGCTACACACACGGGGTGGACGTAGCCACCCACACACGAAGGGTCACACACGGGGTAGAATTAAAAGGGTAATCACGCTACACTAAAACACGTACATAAACAGTAAATAAGGCATAACACACACGAAACAACCCCAAAGTTCTCCCAGAATCCCAGCATGCATCAGCGTCAGAGCTGTAGTGCATAGGCACCGACGTTACAGTACATTTCAGTTTAACATTAGCCTATGCCTGTGAATGATATAGGCTAAACTTGATAACCTAGCCATGCAGCCTAGAAATGTATAAAAAAGTGTGTGTGTGGCATAGCTATCCTTCCCTCAAAACGCCTCACACGCAAGTCTTAATAGCCCAATTGACTTGACTAATTTAATTTGTGCACGCCCATGTATTTTCCGCTCATGCCCTTCAGCTGGACAAATGATGTCACGCACTGGCCCATGCGCCACTCTCTCTCTGAATCACGTTACAGGTGTGATCACTCTTTGATTGGCACGAAATTTAACAGTCACGTGTGCGCTGGATGCTGGTCCGATATTTTTCCACTCTGGTCTGAAGAGTCACTGAGGTAATTTGTGGCAGCAGGGACACCACAAACTTCACATCTGGAAACATTAACTGGTAAGTCAAAGGCAACGTCTAATAGGCTAGGTGAATGTAGCCGTTTTTAACATCAATTTGGAAAAGTCTGTCAAATAGCCTATCTTAGGATGAAATTATTTGACAAACACGTAGCCTAGGCTACAGTTTTATGACATACAGTAGGCTAAGGCTCAAATTTGTGTGGAGTGCTTCTCCCTTCTCACCAGAGGGAGAAAACTCTTTTAATTTCTTCTGTAGGCCTAATGTGTCTAGTGTTACACAATTTAGAGAAATAGCCTAGCTGAGGTAGACATCCGCCTGCCAGATGTGATTCGGCCTCAGGTTAGCCCTTTCTTCAGACGAACTCTTTTACAGTCTATGGACGAACTACTAGCGAATTGGCCGAATAGGAGCAAGCTTCACTCATTCCCATTTTCGTTTCAAGGTTCTACGCACATCGGTGTTCAGTCAAACTAGGCTACTTGTCAAATATAGACAAAATGGAAAAAAATAATAAGCTAAATTAATAATAAATTTCATGTTACATAGTCCAATTGGTAGTAAATTGAATAGGATGGGACAGAAGCGTGAAGCTTGAGTTTATTTACTCAATTGAGGGCATACTGTTTTACTGAAAGCACTGCATTCATACTTAAGCAGAATGACTTGCCAAACATGCATTTGCAGAGAGCCATTTCTTTAAAGGGCCGCTTCTGTTTGCCCACATCCTTATTCCTCTTGCCTGCCCAGTTTAGGCCTGAGGCCAGCTCATTGGTCATGCTGTATGCCAGCATGCGCCGGACCCTGATCTCCAGGGTGGTCCCCCCTAATAACTGTGAAGCGGGCCACCTATCAAAATAAAAAAGTAACTATTTTCAGTTTAAAAAGTAAACAATTTTAAAAAAGCTCTTTTTCAAAGATGTAATGTTTCTCTATGTAGGTTTATCAATTGTCAAGTCTGAATTTAAGTGAGATTGATAAAGATGTGCTAAAATATCAGACATTGTTGACTGGGACATTTTAAAGTGATATTTGTTTCTATCCTCGTCTGGGATGAGCTTAAACACACAGTTTAACAGATTTGTTAAATAGTTTAACAAAATTGGGCAGATCAGTGAAGGTCAATCAGAAGAATGATGTGACCACTATTTAATCATTAAATAATTACCATTGCCTTCCTAGCCTCCTGGGACTGGAGTATCACCTCTGCGTTCTCCAGCTCCTCCATGCTGTGCAGAGGCAGTTGCAGTGGCTCTTCAGTCAAGCCCACCACCCCAGCACTTTGGCCACAACTACAGGACTGGCGGAACTCTCGGAAGTCCTGCCGCAGGTCCCTCACCTCCTTCGTCAACTCTGTGACAGTGGTGAGCAGTTTCTGCAAGGTTACATCTATTGACAGGAAAAACAAATAGTTTTGGGTTGAGTGCAAAACTTTGCATTCCTTTATTTTGTAATGTAAAAAAGCGTAAAATAAAGAAATTAAGAGTTTGGTTCCAAAACGCTATATCTCCATTTTTAAAAACATTAAAAAGTCATGTCATTTAATTCTGTAGTTTAGGTAATGTCAATCAAATTGCTGTTTTGTTGTTTTGAGTAAAGATAAATAACAATATCCAATTGCAGTTCTACTGAAATTACTTGCGAAACAAAATGTAAAATAATTAATGAAAATTAATGAAAATGGTGGATATAGCATTTTGAAACCAAACTCTTCAAATGGTCAACCCAATTTCAAATATACATGAGGGATGTTAAATGCTATAAGTAGGGGATTCAACCCAGCACCAATCACAATATTTAGTTTTTTACTGTTCCATAGAGAATGCAAACCACTGTAATATTTAGGTGTTTTAATGCACAAGGCTATTCCGTTCATATATAAATGGAATCCTATAATAATCCCAAGGCACAACAGTTTTGCACTTGCCTTTTAAAAGCTGCCTGGCGGAGTCTCTTGAGTCTGTGACAAATATGGAAGAAACATTTTTTTTTTATCTATAAGACTGGCTATAGGTATTTGGAATAACATGAAACTCTTTTCTAAAACATACCTTCTGGAGAGAAATTGGGTGCACACCGGGGAGTACCGGCAGAAGCCACTGGCAACTGAAAATCTTCAGCAGAGAAGGTAATGGGTTGGCTGTTGGGGTAGGGCAGCTGGCTGGGGCGGGCAGGGTTTGGTAGCTGGTTGGGTTGTTAAAAGTGGTCTGGAAATTTACTGGGGCTAGAGGTTGCAGTTGGGAGGATGGAGAGGGAGACTGCAGATGGCTGGAGGCTGTTGATGTGTATGACAAGGAGGGGAGGGGGGGGGGTATAAAAGATGTTACAGGTTATTATGCTGAATTGGCTTCTTTGCTTACTTTGTTACACAAACCACACTGTGGCCTATTTTACACCCCACCCTTAGACAGCCCTTTAGGGGCAAACAAAAACCCACCATTTACCCAAACTCCTAATAAATAACACCTTTAAAAATCACCCAACCAGTGGGATTTATTAAGATCAATGAAGAAAAATATAATGTCCGCAACACTGATTTAGACTCCCATGATGGACTTTGTGTCATGTATTAGTTTAGTGTCTTGATCTTAATAAATTAAAAAGTTATAGTGTGCACATCCCACCTTCTGGCAGGTGCAGGACAAATTAACTCCAGTGAAGAAAAATATAATTAAGATCATTTATTAAGATCAAGACACTAAACTAATACGTGACACAAAGTCCAAATCAAGATCAGACAAAAATCACAGCCAGCAGTCTCCACACCAAAGGCCTCTCGTCAGGAACAGGATACTGGACCCTGTAACTCCCAATCAATCAGCTGGTCATGTGCTGCTAATCAAAGTCCTCAGATGCAGTGCACCTGAGCAGAGGTAGAGAATGGGAGGAGAACGAACAAACACAGGGAACACTACCGTAACACCTACTATACTGTACCTGGGAACAAAATTTTTGGAGCTTGGGGATATTAACTCCGAGGTTGATCTTCATCAGAGTCATCCAAATTCTTGTAGATTAGGTTTGGTCTAGAAGTGAACATGGACAAACTATAAATACACTGCATTATTTACATTTGTTCATCTGTAGTTACTGAAATATTCAAAATGTCAACTATTCCGATGTTACAGTAAACGTATATTTCTGAGGATGGCCATGTGCACATACAATTCAGCAACTTCGCACTGTGAATTTGGAAATTATTACTACTTTCTCCTTTTCTGAGGCTGTTGGCTCTCCTCCTCTGACTGGATATCAGTGGTGTCGCATTGCTGCTTCAAATACCTCTCCAGGCACTTCTCTGCTTCCTCAAAGGTATCTGCAGACACAGAGTTGTTATGAGATACTGATACAAAGGGCTATGATAAAATGTCAACCTGATTTAACAATACCCACCTCGGCTTATGAGGACCCTGACAGGCTCATAAGTCTGTCAATTTTCTTTTGGTTCCTCCCACCTCCTGATGGCAGCACGAACCTTGCCAGACTCTTTTAGAGGGTATGGAGGCCAGAAAACTTTCTCCCCCTGAAGCCATATGTGTGGCACAACTTCTGTTCCACCACTGTGGAACTTTACAAGGCACCACTGCTTCATACTATTTTTATGGTAAAGATAATGGTTGGTTATTAACACATGAACTGATTTTTATGAACTGTTTTTTATGAACTGAACTGATTTTTATGAACTGATTTGTACAAAAATGATTTACTTTGTATGTATGAGGGGAATGGCTATGAACTTTTTTTATCGGGGAAAAGTTTATATTTGTTTTTTATTATTTGGAGCTTTTTGGGGTGTCTGAGGGTCTCTTTCAGAAAGCCTTTTAACTATTTGCTTTAAAGGCAAATGAGGTTTGCGCAGTAAATGTTTCAGTTGGGCCAAATAGTTCTCATAAGAAAAGGCAGCAATGTTATCTAAGGGACCATAGAGATGATATTCTGCTGCCAGGTGTGTCAGCTGGTGGACATTGTAAGTTATTTCACTTCTGCCATATAGCTGCCCAAAGTGACTCACAAATGAAATTAGCAATTCGTGAGCACAGTCCACCATTTTCTCTGTTGTTTTCTGTTGCTATGCATCGCCTTTTGTCTCCTGGGACATCAAAGTTGTTAAACATCTCCAAAGGAATCGTATCTCTCAGCACTACAGGGCCAGCGTATAGCATAAAATACCGGAGCTCTGTTGCTTTCCACCTATCAATTTCTGCGAGTTCCCTGTGTTTGCGACTGAACTCAGTTGGAGTGTAAGGTGTCAATGCCTTCAGCTTCACAGAAATCTCCCCAATTGTTTTACTGCCCAACCTAGTTGCAAGACATTTGCCCCACATCCATATATACAGCATTTTTCTGGTTACCCCAAGACAACATAAATGCATGTAGTCCAATGGGAACATTGTCACCATTTTCACTACACTAACTAGGGGACATGGCGTTCGACTCAAGTGGTGGTCCTCATCGATCATGGAGGCGAAGTCTGCGTCGGCTCTTAATTTAGCATTGACATCAGGAAATGTCATTTTGCCCTGCCATTCACCCACTTGAATGCATTTATCGCAACCTGAGTAACCATTGTGACCCTTGGTGTTTTTAATAAAGGCTCGTGCAGGGGCATCACAAATGAACGAGCACACTTTTGCCATTAGCTGCTGCCCATTATAAATTAAACCCCTCTCCAGAATGGCCTTAAGGTCCTCAATAAATGGGCCCAAGAATTCCGAGGCACTTTTAGGCTTGCTAAGGCCACAGAACAGGCCAACAAGGAAGGGAGATCTGGTGTAATCAACATCTACCATTGCAAGAATTGGCCAGAACTGAAGTCTACTGCTTCTGAATAGTGGTAACCCATCTATATTGAACTGCAACTTAAGTGTGTTCAAGTTGGCAGGGAGAGTCAAAGATTTAAGCCTCGACATTAACCCATTGGTTAGGCCAAAGTGATAGTATTCCCCACCCTCCATCTTCTTAGATATTATTTGACCTTGCGTCCTCAGAGCTGTCCGAGCATCTTTAGGCAATTCTGGATGAAACACGCGCAAAATGTTCAAAAGTGCAGTTAATGCCACCAGAGAGACTGAAAATGTAGAGGCCCAAAATCTCAGACCAGTCATCAAAAACTCTGTAGATGGAGTTTCAGTATCATCTGAATCAATATGAGTTGTGTCTATTGACTCGTGGGTCTCACTGAATTCTGAACTTGGCTCATAGTTCCCTATAACTGGAAGCTCCTCTATAACTGGTAGCTCCTCTACAACTGAGTGACTAGAGGTTGAAACAATTGGATCCACTACTTTCCTTGGGCACTCTACAGTCGTGGCAAAAAGTTTTGAGAATAACAAATATTAGTTTTCACAAAGTTTGCTGCTAAACTGCTTTTAGATATTGGTTTCAGTTGTTTCTGTGATGTACTGAAATATAATTACAAGCACTTCATACGTTTCAAAGGCTTTTATCGACAATTACATGACATTTATACAAAGAGTCAGTATTTGCAGTGTTGGCCGTTCTTTTTCAGGACCTCTGCAATTCGACTGGGCATGCTCTCAATCAACTTCTGGGCCAAATCCTGACTGATAGCAACCCATTCTTTCATAATCACTTCTTGGAGTTTGTCAGAATTAGTGGGTTTTTGTTTGTCCACCCGCCTCTTGAGGATTGACCACAAGTTCTCAATGGGATTAAGATCTGGGGAGTTTCCAGGCCATGGACCCAAAATTTCAACGTTCTGGTCCCCGAGCCACTTAGTTATCACTTTTGCCTTATGGCACGGTGCTCCATCGTGCTGGAAAATGCATTGTTCTTCACAAACTGTTGTTGGATTGTTGGAAGAAGTTGCTGTTGGAGGGTGTTTTGGTACCATTCTTTATTCATGGCTGTGTTTTTGGGCAGAATTGTGAGTGAGCCCACTCCCTTGGATGAGAAGCAACCCCACACATGAATGGTCTCAGGATGCTTTACTGTTGGCATGACACAGGACTGATGGTAGCGCTCACCTTTTCTTCTCCTGACAAGCCTTTTTCCAGATGCCCCAAACAATCGGAAAGGGGCTTCATCGGAGAATATGACTTTGCCCCAGTCCTCAGCAGTCCATTCACGATACTTTCTGCAGAAGATCAATCTGTCCCTGATGTTTTGTTTGGAGAGAAGTGGCTTCTTTGCTGGCCTTCTTGACACCAAGCCATCCTCCAAAAGTCTTGGCCTCACTGTGCGTGCAGATGCACTCACACCTGCCCGCTGCCATTCCTGAGCAAGCTCTGCACTGGAGGTGCCCTGATCCCACAGCTGAATCAACTTTAGGAGACCAAAGTTTTGAGTGACACAAAAACATCCTCCGAGAGCAACTTCTCCCAACCATCCAAGAACAGTTTGGTGACGAACAATGCCTTTTCCAGCATGATGGAGCACCTTGCCATAAGGCAAAAGTGATAAGTAAGTGGCCTGGGGAACAAAACATTGAAATTTTGGGTCCATGACCAGGAAACTCCCCAGAACTTAATCCCATTGAGAACTTGCAGTCAATCCTCAAGAGGCGGGTGGACAAACAAAAACCCACAAATTCTGACAAACTCCCAGCATTGATTATGTAAGAATGGGCTGCCATCAGTCAGGATGTAGCCCAGTAGTTGATTGACAGCATGCCAGGACGAATTGCAGAGGTCTTGAAAAAGAAGGGTCAACACTGCAAATATTGAGTCTTTGCTTAAACTTAATGTAATTGTCAATGAAAGCCATTGGCACTTATGAAATGCTTGTAATTTTACTTCAGTATACCATAGTAACATCTGACAAAAAGATCTAAAAACACTAAAGCAGCAGACTTTGTGAAAATTAATATTTATGACATTCTCAAAACTTTTGGCCACGACTGTACATGTTCCGATGCTGTGTCAGTCTTGCCTTGCATATTTGTATTATTAAAGGTCTCCTCAAATTGCTGTAGTATCTCTGACTCTGTGACCTTAAGCAATTGACCTACATTTGCGCCTTTTTGACCAGCGTGATGCTATTGTGAGTGCATGTGGTGTGCAGAATCAGAAACAGATATTTTAAGATTCTCAGATGAGGCTTATTATACTAAAGACTTGCTTACTTGAAAAACGATGTGGATTAATGATCTGAAAAAAAGGACAAAAAGTAAATCACAGTGTCAGTAAACGGCAATTTAATTCAGAATCATCCACTGCCCTGATTATTTCCCCACAAAGCAGATGATAACATGTTCTTTTAAACTGGGCTTGCAAAGGTTTTTCTAAAGACTCAACCATTTTTATTCATGAATAATGGACTCCATTCTAGGGGTCGACCGATATGTGTTTTTCAGGGCCGATACCGATTATTACAGACCAGGTGGATCGATAACCGATATATTATGTCTGATGTAAAAATGAAAATTAATGTCAAAATTAAGAATAACAAGGGCTCTGACAAAACTGCCTTCCCTGGTGTTGATTGCACTTCTTACTCTTGTCATCCTCCATGCATCCATCTACAATAAGGGCAATATAAAGAGAGAGTTAAAAGTGGGGCCACTGTATGCTTCATGATTAAGCCTATGAATACTGTACTACAGTTAAACAGCTTGGGGAAATGTAAGTATTTGGCTTCAATAATTTACATGTTAGAAATGTATGTGTAATAGCATAACCTCTCATAATTATAATATAATAAGTGTAAATAATTTAATTGTCTTCATAGCTCCATTTTAGAAGTTGTGAAGAAGACTGCAACTATTTTAATTAAACTATAACACTAATAGCCTGTTATAGGCACACTTGGTTCAATAGCCTATTGAAATGTCACAATTTATGTCGTCCTAATCTTGGCCTATGTGACAGTAATTTCGATTAGTTTTAATTTACAGTGCAGTGCAAATGAAGCCATAAAACATTAATTTTATCTTTTAATCAAATGAGTTAAATTCAATTTTATGGCAAACAAATGGGTTTACCATTAAGATTAAAACATGGAAGAAATGGCGTATTGTGTGATTTATTCTTTTAAACACGTTGTTGTTGTTGTTGTTGTTGTTGTTGTAGTATTAGTAGAGAAACCAAACTTTTATTTTGACGGGTTGCCATGAGGACCTCTTAAGTTTCTGTATAGCCTATGTATATGATTTGACGATCGTTTTACTCAAATGAAACGGTCAAATGCTCATGAAGTAACTCTCAGAGCAGTTCTGGGGATGTTGTTCCAGGTATTTATGTCCTCATTTAGTGAGACGGCAGATGCTTAAAACACCGCGAGCGTCGCGCACTTCAGTGTGTGTGTATAATCAAAACTGCGCGTCTGTGCCATTCACATATACAGAGACACGCAGAACATGCAGAATTCATATTTAAATAAGTCTTTTTGCAGCTTAATATTTACAGATACTAGTCAATAGCGCGAGTCGATTTACTGACTTTGGATTAATTCATCCAAACTTTGACGAACTCCGTGTTATACAGTAAATTCCCTTTATATGACTGGATTCTGAGATTCCGTACGCGTTTTCCCATCGCAGAAACCATACATAGATAATATTGAAGTGTTTTGCAACTTCAGTGTAGTGGATTGTGATTTATTGCAACTTGAGCAACGTCTGCTGCTGCCTTTGAGAGACAACTGATGCGTGATGATCACTGAAACTGTAGCAAGTGCTTTCAGTGTGAGAGTCTTCCACATTGATTGGTCAGACTCGTGACTCCCAACAAATCAGATGCGCGGTGGGCGGAGACTGCTCTAGGCCACAGAGTGGTGAGTTCTGACAGGCTGCATCAGAGCCAAACAGCGCGTTTCAAAATGAAATAATTTTATCGGCGCATCGGTTTTGAAAATGACCGATACCGATAATCATAAAAATGCTTAATATCCATTCACTATATTTAAGTACAAGATACCTACAGTATTGTTCAAAATAATAGCAGTACAATGTGACTAACCAGAATAATCAAGGTTTTTAGTATATTTTTTTTATTGCTACGTGGCAAACAAGTTACCAGTAGGTGCAGTAGATTCTCAGAAAACAAACAAGACCCAGCATTCATGATATGGACCCCCTTAAGGCTGTGCAATTGGGCAATTAGTTGAAAGGGGTGTGTTAAAAAAAAATAGCAGTGTGGCGTTCAATCACTGAGGTCATCAATTTTGTGAAGAAACAGGTGTGAATCAGGTGGCCCCTATTTAAGGATGAAGCCAGCACTTGCTAAACATGCATTTGAAAGCCTGAGGAAAATGGGTCGTTCAAGACATTGTTCAGAAGAACAGCCCCTAGACTTTGTACCCCTCCAGGCTTAATGCTGCCTTCATGTGCTATCGGAATTATCGTAAATACGAGTTTCCTAATCGGAAATTGGACGTGAAGGGCCTCTCAAGTCGTATTTGCTACTGGGAAATTCGGAAATAATTTTGATACCCGGGTTTCCGAGTTGGGCGGGTCATAAACTTTAAACATGGTGGAGGGGACAACCATTGCTGCTTTCAATGCTGTTCTCACAGCAACTACATCCCTTTTGTCTTGTCGCTAAAGTATTGTATTTATGAGCTAGATGTGAATGATCATGCTTACCATATTGTGTGTTTTATAAGTATTGAAATAAGCATGTATTTGACTGAAATTCCAGAATTGTCAGCGAACTGCATGTATAGCGCGGTGAATGTTTATATGATTGTCAACCAATGGGATGCTACATTTTATTCTTTCCGACATTAAAGCACTTGAATACGACAAGCTCGTAATCACGACTTCATAAGTGGGAAATAGGAAATTTTCGATAGCACGTGAAGGCAGCATAATATCAAAAAAAAGCGGCTGAATTTGCTGCCGTGCAATTAATTAATTAGTTTATTTATTTGTTTTCTAAAGATTTAGTGCACACAAATGGCTCCGCAGACGGCACCGTCTTTGATTTTGCACATCTGTTCGTATAGAATGATATGTAAAGAACTGTTAACTGTCAAATGTGATAAGTGGCACTATAATAATTTTACATCCATTGAATTCTGCTTCACTCAAGAGTTAAGATTTAAAGGATTGCATCATTACTTGTTTATAACTGTTTTTTCCCCCAAAATATTTTCATTGTTATAACAAATACATGGTTGTGCAAATGTACTAACATCATTCAATCACACTTTTAACAAACCTGATTAAAATAAATAAAACAATCTCCTTATTTGTTGCATTATCTTTGTTTTCTGTAACTGACTACATGTGCTGAAATAAATCGAGAAATAATATTTCATAAAAACCTCTAAAATTGACGAAGGTGTGGTCTTTAAATAAATATAATATATATTTTTTTTAATGAAGCTGTCATTTGTGTATTCATAATGTAAAAAGGTAATCTAATAATGTGGTCTAAGTTTAAATGTTAAAAAAAGAAATACATTTTAAGACATCTTGCCATACCAAAAGTGGATGTTTCTGTAGAATGACCCAAATATGAATGTAACCTGTGCTGAGTTGTATTTTTGTGTGAATGTTTTAACAGTGTAACGTTTGTATGATCGTTTAATTTTTATCAGGATTTTTTTTTTAAAGGAAATTCTTATTTTTATTCAGCAAGGATGCATTAAATTAATAAAAAATGAGTGTAAAGTTTCATGTTTCAACTAATGCTGTTCTTTTGAAATTTCTATTCATCTAAGAATCCTGAGAAAAAAAAAAAAAAAAAACACACAAAAATAGTGCAGCACAACTATTTTCAAGATTGATGATAATAATCAGAAATGTTTCTTGAGCAGCATATTAGAATGATTTCTGAAGGATCATGTGACTCTGAAGACTGGAGTAATGATGCTGAAAATTCAGCTTTGATCACAGAAATAAATGACGTTTTACAATATTCACACAGAGAACAGATATTTTAAATTGTAATACTACTGGGTTTTTTTTATCTGAATTTTTTTTAATAAATTCAGGCTTGGTGAGCATAACAGACTTCTTTTCAAAAACAAAGTATTTTACTGAATTTTGAACATTAGTGCATGTTTGAGGTTAACTTACCAACCATATTGTTCATTGTGCCTGGGAGATGTTGTCCGACAGGAGGTCCGCTCTGTCTGGGGTGCAGGCCATCAACATGGAAGAACGTAGGAACATAAGCAATTTGTCACAGAACCAACAATATTTAGTATACAATGCCAGCCAGGTTTATTACAAGGAACCAAGCTAGAGCAGGTGAAATGTAGAAAAGAGACAGAAGAATATACAGAAAACATTCTTTTAACATAACATAATTTGCTTCTAGGTTTACTTATTTAATATTGCTCATACTTCTTACTTGTGGATGTCAAAGCCCTCTTAAAATTAAGAAGCTTCACCTGTTCACTTGTGTTCCTTACTTCTCCGTCTGCGGCTCCCTTCAGAAATTGTGAAATCTTGGAGCCTCCCATCTTGCCGTGCTTTTGTTTTTCTTCTGAAATCACAGAACAGTTTTTTTTTTATCAATATTTGTTTACCATGAGAGATCAAAATACGTTTGAACTAGATTCAGTTAATTGTCCCGCTGATGTAAGTGACGTCACCGATTAACGGTACAGTGTAGGCTATATGTTTAGGTTAAATAAATAAGCCTATTTCCAATCACCCACTGAAAAATTCCCAGCAAAACTTTTACAGAACTGTCAAAACCTCTCATCTACACATGATGTAAATAAAATCCCAAATATTCAAAAAGAGCTCAGTCAACGGAGTTAGCCTAATGTTAACGTTACGACCTCTGAAAACGGCTAAGATGCTAATGGACTTGTTCGAAGACACTAAAGCACTTCTATGAACTAATTTCACCAGAAACGAGTAAAATGAAAGCAAGAGAGGTGTCAGGAATAGCTGTATTTAATATTTGTGAGATTTTAGGGACTAAACTTACCGAAAACAGTAAAAACGGCAGCAAGAAACGGAGCTTCCTGCTTGTCAGTCGTTGTGTTGCCGCTCTGTTTCCATGGCAACTCCCTCCGCTCCAGCGTTTGAACGCGGCTCGAACGTTCAGCACGTCACAGTCACGCAGAATTTACATAAATAATCATAAAAAATTAGAACATTACATAAATAACTTAGAACTACATTTAAATAAATTCAATGTATAGATTTATGACACCCTGCACGTTATTGTCGGATAAAGCAGCACTTTTATATATATTTATTTTTTAATGAACACTCAACCACCTTATTTTATTAGAAAGCCTGCTTGCATGTAGACCAGGGGTGGGCAATTAATTTCCCTAAGGGTCCAAGAGAATGGGCAGTTAAGAGGGCCAGATTAATACACCTAACTATTCTTTATAATAAATAAATAACAAAAAAATAAACAGTAAATGAATGAAAATGTGAAGCACAATATTTTATGAAATTGAGCTTTTTTTTTTTTTTTTTTTTTTTTTTTTTGGCAGTGTTTCAAAAACTTGCATCACAACTTTTGACAAAAAAAGCAAGTACCTGTATTTCAAAGACCAGCATCCCATTAGAGTAATTCCAGCGTTATTGACGTGACATTCACAGTCAAAACATAAATTCTCATATAAATAGGATATTCATTAGACCTTTGTTGAACCATCTCTTTATATTTTTTAAGTACTTTTGTTGGTAACACTTTACAATAAGGTGTCATTGGTTAACATTAGTTAATGTATTAACTAACATGAACAAACAATGAATAACGCATTTATTACACTATTTATTCATCTTTGATAATGTTAATGAAAATACAGTTGTTCATTGTTTATTCGTGTTAGTTCACAGTGCATTAATGTTAACAAACACAACTTGTGATTTTAATAATGCATTAGTAAATGCTGAAATTAACATTAACTAAGATTAATAAATGCTGTAGAAGTAATGTTCATTCTTAGTTCATGTTTACTAATGATGTTAACTAATGAACCTTGTTGTAAAGTGTTACCCTTTTGTTAATATCAATACCTCTGTGATTATGGTATCTTTCCTTAATTATCTGAAATGTCTGCTAGCAAATATTATGCTAGCATATCTGTTTATAATGATGCTGAGCACAGAACGTCCTGAATGCTTTCATTCATATTTTGCTATATATCCTATGTTTTTATTAATATATTATAATTTGGGTGTATTTTACTGTTCATATTTGTGTTTTTCAAAATAAATGAACTGAATTCATTTTGAGTCTATTCATCATTCACAGCTGTTGAAAAAGCCTTTAAATTAGTTTGGGCATATGAGGACATAAATTAGGTTAAACTACTGCATGTCTGCCCATAGAAAATAAATAATTATAAACAAATTACCAGCACACAACTATTGATCCGCAACGTTGCCACGACGTCGCAGTTACGAACTGGCAACGTCAAAAAGTTACGTTGTGGCGTATACGCACCTTTCACTTTTCCGGTTGCCACGACGTAAGTAGTCACCAGATTACGTTGCGGTTAGGTAACAGTTACGTATTTTTGTTAGCTGGTATGGTTGCAAAAAAACAACCTAAAAATAACTATGAGGGAACGTTCTGTATAGGTTCTTTTTAGGTTATTTTTAAAATAACCACCCTGAAACGTTCTGGGAACGTTATTTTATGGTTGCAAAAAAATAACCTAAAAATAACCATGAGGGAACGTTCTGTATAGGTTATTTTTAGGTTATTTAACCTCTTGAGCTCTGGCCACGCTGAGCCACGCCCTTTGACCCACCGGTGGGTCCGCGGGGGGGTCATCATATTATTTTTTAAAAATCGATAAATTGCGAAGCACAAAACTAGACATATTTGGTATTTTTTGAAAGCTTAGAACCTCTGCTTTCTTGCAAGACCCATGATATTTGCATTAATTTTACATAAAAAAACATAATAAGGTCTAAATTCGTTCTTCCAAAACTACTCCCCCTAGAGGAAATCATAGGAATAAAGTTCATATTTCATATTTATAGCATATAAACTCACCAAACATGGACAAGTCACACATCAAATGAAAGCTCTCACTCTCAAGAATATGACTGTGTACTTTATTTCACAGATCTAACACATTACAGTGACATAACGAACAAAAATTTTCAAAAGAAAATTGACTCCTGTGAACAAGCAAACTTATGCATCATATTTCTGCGCTAATAACTACATCTGTGCTCACATACTAGCCTAAAATCCTATATCAGCTTTTAGCTTAGGTTGTTTTCTTCAAAATGAGACCATTTTCGTGTGTCTGTGAGCATGCATGGCTAAACGGCACTATAATATGTCTCAGAAGTGCAGATCACAACATGCAGCGTAAAAATATTTATGACCAGTAATTGATTCTCTTTGATGGCTGTCGACTAGCAATGACGTCATCACGTAGTGCGTCCTACGTCATGAAAGCTGACAACCTCACCTCTCCATAGACACATCGATCAAGCTTCTAGACCATTCAGAGCCCGAGTTACCCCTTTCCAAAGTTGAGGAGGTGGGACTAATGAACACAAAACGCGTGCGCGCCTTCCAAGAGCGCAGATGAGTAGGAGTTGATTTGAAGTTGGTTGATGATTTTGGATAGCGTTTTTTCAGCGAATTATTGCGAATTTATTAGTGTTAGAGTCCTTTGTCTCTGGACAATGACTTCTAGAAAGTTTTTTGTTGGTGTGGAGGCGGTTTTGGAGGAGTTAGATCGGATGTCTGACACTGAAACTTGCAGCGAGGCTAGCTTCGACTCGGTGAGAGAAGCTGCTTACAACGTGGGAGAAGACCCTGATTTTGAGTAAGTACACGTTGTTTGTTTCATGCATTTGTTCATTGGTTGCATTTATAAGTTGCATGCTAATTTTTTTGTTGCATTAATTTATTCATCGATTGCATTCATAAGTGTGTTGCGTTGTGCATTTTATCGCTTTCTTGTATACGTGAATTGCATTCTGTTACATTCATAAGCTGCATGCTAATTTGTGTTTTTGCATGGATGCATTTATCTATTGCATTCAGAAATGTATGGTCTTGTGCATTTTGCATCCACGTGCGAGCGTGTAATTTGCACCTGCGCTCGAGCGTCCATTTTGCACTTGCGCTGGAGCGTCCATTTTGCATCCGCGTCCGTGCGTGCATTTTGCATCCACCTGCATGGGTGGATTGCATTAATCGGTCGCATTCATAAGCTGCAAGCTAATTTGTGTTGTTGCATGAATGTATTTGTCTATTGCATTCAGATATGGCCTTGTGTATTTTGCATCTGCGTGCGTGCATTTTGCATCCACATGCATGCGTGGATTTCATTCATAGGGCGCATTCATAAGCTTTTACCATTCACGTAAGAGATGTAAAAATGCACAAGCCAATACACTTATGAATACCATCGATGAAAAAATGCATGCAACAATGCAAATAAGCATGCAACTCCTGAATTTAACCAATAAATGCATGATTATTTTTGTTGCATGAATTTATTTATCAATAGTATACATAAGTGTATTGCCTTGTGCAGTTTTATATCTTATGTATATGTGAATTGCATGCATGTGTTCGTGCCATGCATATTTGAATTATCGCATGTATGCAAGGGTTGTTCTCATTTATTTAGGCGTACTCATGTACATGTACATTTACATTACATTTATGTATTTGTGTATAAGTAATCAAATGATTTCCCTGTATCTGTTACTTGCATATCTGAATTGTGTATGTAATTTCAGCATGCATTTTGGGATTGCAATGTAGATTTATGCATTTGTTTTGTTTTGCAGTGTAGCCTCCAGTGGTGAAGAATGGCAGCCAGCAAGTCGGCCACGCAGCAGCAATCAGGATGTTTGCTCAGCATCCACCAGCAGCACACCTCAGACCACCATAACCCCCACACACTCTGCAGGTGATTCAGTGACGCCAAAAACTTGCAGCAAGCAATACAGAGGGAGGTCTCGTTCTGTCAAGGGGACAAAAAGACCAGCGAGTGTGATGTCAGAGAGCAGTGGCACAGAAAGGTGGTATGATTGCAGTGAGGAGGATGAGGCCCCAGCATTACCACATTTCTTGCCAAAACGAATCCCGGGACCACAACTTGTAATGGACAGGATATATTCCCCTCTGGAGCTCTTTCAGCTCTTCTTCACAGGCTCTGTGGTGGACACAATCGTGACGAATACAAACGCCTTTGCAAGAATGAGATCAGAGGCTGGAAAACGTTTCGTTTGGTTGCCTCTGAAAGTGCAGGAACTGTATCATTCATTGGGCTTGTGATCTACATGGGGCTCCTTGGTGCCAAAAACATCATCGATTACTGGTCTGGCAAAGAAATATACCGCTTGCCTTTCCCAAAATCTGTCATGTCTAGGTCCAGATTTCAGGCCATTTCCTGGAACCTCCATCTTTGTGATCCTGAGGACGATCTACAAAATGCAAGAAGAAAGGGGACTCCTGTCTACGACAAACTTTTCAAAATCAAGCCCCTGTACACTGACATCATCACAGCATGCAAAACTTACTTCCATCCAGACAGGCAGCTGGCAGTGGACGAAAGGATGGTGGCTTCAAAAGCAAGAATCGGAATCAAGCAGTACATAAAAGACAAGCCGACAAAGTGGGGCTACAAACTCTTTGTGCTTGCAGATTCTGCATGTGGCTACACGTGTAACTTCTTCGTTTATGAAGGCAAATCGTCCCTGGCCACTGGAAAAGGGCTCAGTTATGATTCAGTTATGCAGCTCTTGGATTTGTCTCTTCTTGGTAGTGGCTACCAGTTGTTTATGGACAACTTCTACACAAGCCCATGCCTTTTCATGGACTTGCTGGCCAAGAAGACCCTGGCGTGTGGCACAGTACGCCCTAATCGGCAAGGCTTTCCAAAAACAAAAGCAAATGATCTCCGTCGGAGAGACCCAAGGGGAACCATACGATGGCTTAGAGATGGGAAGCTGCTTTTTCTCAAGTGGATGGACACACGTGAAGTTACAATGTGCTCAACCATGCACAAGGCTTATGGCGGTGAGACAGTCCTTAGGCGTGTCAAAAATCCAGATGGCGGTTGGGAAATGAACAGAATCCCGATTCCAGCGGCAGTGAAGGACTACAACAAGTACATGGGAGGTGTGGACCTGTCTGATGCCCTGATTGGATATTATAATGTGCTCCACAAAACCACTAAATGGTATAAGACGTTTTTTTTTCATTTTGTTGATATCGCAGTGGTGAACAGTTTCATTCTCCACCAGCATCTCTCCAGAGCTCAGAACAAAAGTCCTCTCAGCCAGAAAGAATTTCGAGAGAAACTTGTATCTGAGCTGGCTGCACTTTCCAGCACCTCAGTTGCCCCAGACCCGCCTGCATCCACGTCGCATGCCCCAGACCCGCCTGTATGCGCATCCACGTCGCATGCCCCAGACCCGCCTGCATGCGCATCCACGTCGCATGCCCCAGACCCGCCTGCATCCACGTCGCATGCCCCAGAGCCACCTGCATCCACATCGCATGCCCCAGAGCCACCTGAGCCATGTTGTCCAGAGTATTTTGGGTCAGATGCCAGGAGTGGGAGGAGAGTTTGTGCTCTGTGCAAACTTTCAGGCCTCAAAGTAAAGACATCCGTGTACTGTACAAAATGCAGTGTACCCTTGTGCTTGGTGGCATCCAGAAATTGCTTCAGGAAATGGCACACTGATGGACACTCTCAGACTAAGTGAGCTCTTGTGTTCCATTACTTTTTCCTCAGATTTGTATATCGTTTTTGCACTTTTTCCCTCTATAAATTTTATTTATTTACTTTGAGTTTTTTTGTGTATGTGTAAAATAAAATGCAAGAACGGTACTTTTGCTTATTACATTATGTCTCCAAGTTTCCTCCATAAACTCATGTAATAAGACTCTTCAGGTAAAGCTACAGAACTTTTGTGAAGAGGGTGATAGATAACCATGCATGCACACATAATTGTGCATAAAGTATGTGGGTAGGGCGTTCTTTTAAGTTCAGGTATGCCTACTGCTTTCAGAAATCAAAAATGGTGATTCTAAAAGTACACTTGGAGACTCCAACGCCTCCCTTCGGTTAAAGCTAAATAACTTTTGCTTCGAAGATGTTATCAACAAAATTCTTTTTTTATCTGTTTACTGCCACCTAGGGGAATCAGAAGAAACTTTCTGCAGGAAAATAGACCAAACAGGTCCTAATTAACAGACTCCTAAATAAAAACTTAAATTAAAAAAGAATAAAAATCTGACTTTTCGTCTGTGTTTATCACAATATTGTAAAAATATTTAATACAAAATATGCAATATTTTACCCCTGTTTTAAAGCTCAGAGTGTTTCCTGTCAAATGAGACCATTTTTATCAATTTATTCCAAAGTATGTGGGTAGGGCATTCTTTTAAGTTCAGGTATGCCTACTGCTTTCTGAAATCAAAAATGGTGATTCTAAAAGTACACTTGGAGACTCCAACGCCTCCCTTCGGTTAAAGCTAAATAACTTTTGCTTAGAAGATGTTATCAACAAAATTCTTTTTTTATCTGTTTCCTGCCACCTAGGGGAATCAGAAGAAACTTTCTGCAGGAAAATAGACCAAACAGGTCCTAATTAACAGACTCCTAAATAAAAACTTAAATTAAAAAAGAATAAAAATCTGACTTTTCGTCTGTGTTTATCACAATATTGTAAAAATATTACATACAAAATATGCAATATTTTACCCCTGTTTTAAAGCTCAGAGAGTTTCCTGTCAAATGAGACCATTTTTATCAATTTACTCCAAAGTATGTGGGTAGGGCGTTCTTTTAAGTTCAGGTATGCCTACTGCTTTCAGAAATCAAAAATGGTGACTCTAAAAGTACACTTGGAGACTCCAACGCCTCCCTTCGGTTAAAGCTAAATAACTTTTGCTTAGAAGATGTTATCAACAAAATTCTTTTTTTATCTGTTTCCTGCCACCTAGGGGAATCAGAAGAAACTTTCTGCAGGAAAATAGACCAAACAGGTCCTAATTAACAGACTCCTAAATAAAAACTTAAATTAAAAAAGAATAAAAATCTGACTTTTCGTCTGTGTTTATCACAATATTGTAAAAATATTTAATACAAAATATGCAATATTTTACCCCTGTTTTAAAGCTCAGAGTGTTTCCTGTCAAATGAGACCATTTTTATCAATTTACTCCAAAGTATGTGGGTAGGGCGTTCTTTTAAGTTCAGGTATGCCTACTGCTTTCAGAAATCAAAAATGGTGACTCTAAAAGTACACTTGGAGACTCCAACGCCTCCCTTCGGTTAAAGCTAAATAACTTTTGCTTAGAAGATGTTATCAACAAAATTCTTTTTTTATCTGTTTACTGCCACCTAGGGGAATCAGAAGAAACTTTCTGCAGGAAAATAGACCAAACAGGTCCTAATTAACAGACTCCTAAATAAAAACTTAAATTAAAAAAGAATAAAAATCTGACTTTTCGTCTGTGTTTATCACAATATTGTAAAAATATTACATACAAAATATGCAATATTTTACCCCTGTTTTAAAGCTCAGAGAGTTTCCTGTCAAATGAGACCATTTTTATCAATTTACTCCAAAGTATGTGGGTAGGGCGTTCTTTTAAGTTCAGGTATGCCTACTGCTTTCAGAAATCAAAAATGGTGACTCTAAAAGTACACTTGGAGACTCCAACGCCTCCCTTCGGTTAAAGCTAAATAACTTTTGCTTAGAAGATGTTATCAACAAAATTCTTTTTTTATCTGTTTACTGCCACCTAGAGGAATCAAAAGAAACTTTCTGAAGACATATAGACCAAACAAATCCTGAATAACAGACTCTTAAATAAAAACTTAATTAAAAAATAATAAAAATCTGACTTTTCGTCTGCGTTTATCACAATATTGTAAAAATATTTAATACAAAATATGCAATATTTTACCCATGTTTTAAAGCTCAGAGTGTTTCCTGTCAAATGAGACCATTTTTATCAATTTATTCCAAAGTATGTGGGTAGGGCATTCTTGTAAGTTCAGGTATGCCTACTGCTTTCTGAAATCAAAAATGGTGATTCTAAAAGTACACTTGGAGACTCCAACGCCTCCCTTCGGTTAAAGCTAAATAACTTTTGCTTAGAAGATGTTATCAAAAAAAAACTTTTTTCCCCTATTTACTGCCACCTAGAGGAATCAAAAGAAACTTTCTGAAAAAATGCATACCAAACAGATCCTAAATAACAGACTTTTAAATAAAAACTTAATTAAAAAAATAATAAAAATCTGACTTTTCGTCTGTGTTTATCACAATATTGTAAAAAATATTAAATAAAAAATATGCAATATTTTACCCATTTTTTAAAATTCAGAGAGTTTCCTGTCAAATGAGACCATTTTTATCAATTTATTCCAATGTATGTGAATAGGGCAGTCTTTTAAATTCTGGTATGCCTAATTCTGTAAAAAATCCAAAATATGCACCAGAGCTGAAGAGGTTAAAAAGAACCACCCTGCAACGTTCCGGGAACGTTATTTTATGGTTTGAAAAAAAAAAAAACCCTAAAAAGAACGTTCCACTAACGTTGTTTTTTGTTAACGTTGTTAACGTTAGGGGAACGTTAAGTGTTTGCTGGGTCCCAAACACATTCGGAACGAGGTGAACAAAAATCAATAATACAGGCATTTGCGAGCTGCACACCATACGAAAGAAGTTCAAAAAGGCATAAAGAAATAACCGACGCTGTCACGTATCATTTATGCAAAGATACGGTACCCGCAAATATCGTCAGTAAAGCCGGCTTCCAAAAAATGATACAGACCCTTGATAAGAGATACCAACTGCCATCGCGAAGTTATTTTTCAAGAGTTGCCATCCCTGAAATGTATTCCAAATGCAAGGCCAGTGTTGAATTGGAGTTAAAACAAGTGAAATACTACGCAACTACTTCAGATATGTGGTCAAGCAGAACATCGGAGCCTTACTTAAGTTTAATGGTGCACTTCATTAATGACGATTTCGAAATGAAAAGCCGATGCTTGCAAACATCATACTTCCCTGATGACCACACTGGAGAGAATCTGTCTCAGGGTTTGAGAGATGCTCTGGCTTCCTGGGGACTTTGTGAGGAGCAGCAAGTGTCAATCACCACAGACAACGGATCGAACATTGTGAAGGCTGTCGCTCTAAACAAATGGACAAGATTACAATGCTTTGGACATAGACTGCATCTTGCAATCGGTAAGTTTCATTACATATACAGTTTCCTTTAAAATATGAAAATATAATTTATTAATGGCAATATCAATATTCATCTGATAATTTATCCTGCTTGTTTTCGTTTGTGAAAAATGTAATGCACATAAAAGTGTTAAAAGGAACACTCCACTTTTTTTGGAAATAGGCTCATTCTCCAACTCCCCCAGAGTTAATAAGTTGAGTTTTACCGTTTTTGAATCCATTCAGCTGATCTCCGGATCTGGCGAGAGCACTTTTAGCATAGCTTAGCATAGATCATTGAATCCGATTAGACCAGTAGCATCGCGTTCAAAAATGACCAAAGAGTTTTGATATTTGTCCTATTTAAAACTCGACTCTTCTGTAGTTATATCGTGTACTAAGATCGGCGGAAAATGAAAAGTTGCGATTTTCTAGGCTGATATGATTAAGAACTATACTCTCATTCCGGCGTAATAATCAAGGAACTTTGCTGCCGTAACATGGCCGCAGCAGGCGCAGTGATATTATGCAGCGCCTGAAAGTAGTCCCCAGCTAAGTAACTAAATTATACATTATCCTTAATAATATCTTCATTATTCATATTTGTATGGATAGTAGTGCCTTGTCACAGGTTTGACTGCGAGCGCGTGAGCTCTAACTCTCTCACATGATGGAGCGTGCACCTAGAGAGAGACTCATAAACCTTGACACCTGTATAGATTAGATGAAATCGGTCATCCCTCGTTTTGTAAAAAACATAATAATGATAACAGCTGTTATTATTATTGTTGTGATTCTCAAGAATGAAAATGCATCTTACTTTGGCTTATTTGTTAGTTGGCTATAAGGTCTCTGCATTCTTCTCATCTTGCATTATCAGATGATATTATACATATTCATCACAGCCTTTATAAACTGAGAATTTATAGACTATCATGAAAATAATTATTATCTTCTCTCTTTTTTCAGTGTCGATTGCCGTCTGATTGTTGTAAGTGAAAATAGTAAATCATACATAAATAAAAACTAGCATCCTGCATCTCTGATTTGCCAGATTCATCATAACATGCTAATTAATCAATCACTGATGAAACTGAAAACATTTTAAATTGTACAGACAAACCTAACTCTTATTCATTCTTCTTTTTCTCTCTTTTGCTGGTGTCTACAGCAGCTACATACACCCCACAGGGTCTTTTCAGAGCCACATCACGAGAGCGTCCTTGGCTTTTGTGAGTATTATTGTGAGTATAAATTTTGACTTACTGATCTAAACCCAAACACTGAGTGGTCAAAGAAACATCATGTACCATGATAGTAACGTCTTAATGAAGACATTAAAGGATTAATTCAAACAAATAAATAAATACACATCTTTTACACACAATAATTATTTTTTCCCCGCTTTTTTCCTTTTGACTTGCTACATATATTTTGGGTAATTAAATCATGCATATGAACAACTGAAATGTAACAGATGTCGTTACACATTATGGGGCTCTAGGTTGTTGCAGCCAAAAAAACCATGTTCCTGATAGTGGAGTTCGTCGGAGAAGGGAGTACCGGTCCTGTAGCAAAGTCCTGGTACTCAGATGGCCTCCATACAAAGAGTTGGGCCGGTTACTGAAGAGCGTCAGGTTGATGGAGGCACCACAGCCAGATAAGGGTTGGACCAAGCATCAGGCCAGAATTCTACACGAGTCGAGTAAGCAGGTTAAACTACACTTTAAATAAACATTTAAACAGATGGCAAAATCAGTAATACATGACATTCCATGACAATGTTTTTATGAATTAAGTTCACATACTTTGGTTCTTTCAGCATCTTTTGACAACATTTCCAAAAAATGGAAAAGGGCATGCTACACTTCTGACATCTCAGAATCTGAAGTTTCTATAAAAAGAATGCACAAGTAAGTTGTAAAAATTCATATTTCACTTTGAAAAAAGTGCAATATTCAGCAATATTCAATCTTCTGAAGCTATACAAAGTTTATGTGAGCAACAAAGATAAATTTAAGTTACTTACTTATAATCTTGAATTCACCCCCAGCTTTCACATGTCATTCACAATTAGACACCAGGTATGTTCAGTTACTAATGTGTCATCAATTGACCCTTTGCAAAGACCCGCCACCCTTAGTTACTGTTGCTATGTCCAACAAGCCACGGCGCTCTCACTGTTTTCAAGCAGTGAAAAATACATTGCAGTGGCAAAGAAGAAAATGTCATTGCGCCGGCAGACAAGACAGAGCAGGTTACTTTAGGTATGAAAAAGTCTCCGCTTTAAATAGTTTCATATTTCAAACAATAAATCAGTTTAAGTGGCATGTGAACTGATCACCTCTTCCTCTTTACTAGTAACAGCATGAAATAAACTTGTATGAGTATCATAAGGTATGTTGTTTTAACACAAAATATTTTTTAGTCCTCTGACGTTAATCCGGTCGTTACTCTCCGGTCTGGTTTGTTTGTCGGACTAAAATTGCAGATTTTACCTTATGATTGGTCAGATCGCCTGTCAATCAAACTTCCTGCGAAAGGTCAATTGTGCCAATTTTGTGCCACATGCAAAGAAAGAATTTTCAGATTCAGGAATTTTTTTTTACACTATATTTGGCCTGTTCCTAACCTTCTTAAGTTATTGTACTGTTTCAGAAGACTTGTATATATACCACAGAAAATACAGTGGTATGCACCCTTTTTGGATTTTGAATTGCGAGAGGAAATTACATTGTTCTTATTGTTTTTTAAAGTTTTTTTCTTTCAATTGACAAACATGCCAGTGTTATTATCTATATAATCCAGTTTTGTAAAATAATCTAATTCCCTTATTTTGCTCTTAGAAAGAAAATATACTCAAATGATGAGCCTCATGATACCCCCACAAAAAAAAGAAAATTAATAGAGAGAAAGCTCCACCCACACCAAAAGTCCCGCCCGCACCAAAAGTCCCGCCCGCACCAAAAGTCCCGCCCGCACCAAAAGTCCCGCCCGCACCAAAAGTCCCGCCCGCACCAAAAGTCCCGCCTGCACCAAAAGTCCCGCCTGCACCAAAAGTCCCGCCTGCACCAAAAGTCCCGCCCGCACCAAAAGTTCCACCTGCACCAAAAGTCCCGCCTGCACTAAAAGTTCCACCTGCACCAAAAGTCCCGCCCGCACCAAAAGTTCCACCTGCACCAAAAGTCTTGCCCGCACCAAAAGTTCCACCTGCACCAAAAGTCCCGCCCGCACCAAAAGTTCTCTAACACCCCTAAAACACATCAAGACAAAAGGTAAAAATACAATAAAACCAGTCAAATGGTTGCTGGACAAAAGTGTTTGACTGCTGAGTGTTATTTTTTTCAGGTCCTGTTGTACGACCTCTACTGCAGAATGAATTATTATTTATGCACATCTAGCTGTGGATTAATTACAAGTAATTAATGTATTAATTACTTAAATAACATTGAAAAACAATGATCAATACATTTATTGCAGTATGTATATTGCAATGGTAAAGTGTTACCATTTTTACTTTAGATTAGGTCATGGAATATTGGAAGATTTCATTAAGTGTTTCAAACCAAATTCTTTTGGACAATAATTGCATTGGTATTATGCGGTGGCCAGGAAGTGCAAAACAACATTACAAAGTGTGAAACACTTTTACGAAGCTCGAGACAAATTTACATTTTGGAAAACATTTTTACCTTTCATAAAACACAATTACATGGGAAAAACACTTTTACCAAGGACGAAACAAATTTACATTTTAGAAAACAAATTAACAAGACGCAAAACACTTTTACCAGTCCCGAAACAAATTTACAAAGACAGATTCTTCACGGAAAGGGAATGTACCACACACCGGAAGTGACGCGGGGAAAGGTGTTGTTGTTGGTGAGCGCGGTAAATTCGTGTTGTGGTGTAATGCATAGCCGCGGGAACATATTTTATCTGGGAGGTGCTGAGGGGCGGGGCTTGATGTGGCAGGGCAGGGCCACGGTGGGGGATTTTTGGCAAAATCCTATAAACAGCCCAAACTCTTATAGATTAACATACAAATGAAGATGTAGCCTATATGCAAACCAATGACCTATAAATTTGTGCTTTTGTGATTTTAGTTCAAGAATTTTTTCTTTAATATTTCTATTATTTAAGGGGATTTTATTAAATATTAACATCGCTGATACACAAGTTTTGGTCAATGCACTTTATCGAATTCTCTCATCAGAAACATAAAAGTGCAGATGTTGCCTACCTACTGCGATGTAAGAGATGAATTCACCATACCCTGCAGACAACATCACTGATTATAGCTTATAGTTTTCTTTTAGAGTTCTTACACTCACGCTACAGTAATATTCTTTGATAATGTAAATGTTCTTTGTTCGCTGTATAATTTGCTCGTTGTTTTAATAATAGTGAACATGCGCATTATAATTAAACCTAAAATGTCTTTTATTAAACGTGATCAGGTTAAATTCAAATTCAGTCTTATTAAAATATTTTGTCATAATATGGATAGTTAATAATAGATTACATTAGGCTACAGATTAGACTACAGTGGTTTGAGCGCGTTTGACCAGAGACTAGAGCACAATTAAAGAGCAGTGCTTATTGATGGTGGAAGTCTTGAGAAGCGAAAGCTTCACAAAACAGCTCATAAAAAGGACGAGGAGGTGAATGGTTTTTACAAGTCAGAATGTAAAATTATGGTAACATCGCGTGAACATTCACGTGAAATTCTGTCAGTGAGGGGGAGATTTAGCGAGGCGCGCAAGAAAAATACAACCGCACTAGGCTATATATTTCTGGTCAGTTTAATTAATAATCACAAAAATTAAGTATCTTGGGGATGATCAAGGGGCAAAAGGAAAATCTCAGACCCGGCCCTGTGGCGGGGGGTGCTGCAGCACCCTCAGCACCCCTAGTTCCCGCTGCCATGGGCGTAAATAAAGTTTATGGTGACCGAACATGGACTGCGGCCGAGGGATGTTTTGCCCGTTTTGTGGCAAACACATGAGCAGCTTAACGCGGTTTTGCTTTACGTGTGGTCGGTGTTTGGAGTTTCTAAAGGACGCGGACCAGACGGAACACAGGGGACGTCTCGACAGCCGGACAGTGTTAAGCAGCTCATGTGTTTGCCACAAAACGGGCAAAACATCCCTCGGCCGCAGTCCATGTTCGGTCACCATAAACTTTATTTACGCCATTTACTCCACAACCACAACACGAATTTACCGCGCTCACCAACAACAACACCTTTCACCGCGTCACTTCCGGTGTGTGGTACATTCCCTTTCCGTGAAGAATCTGTCATTGTAAATTTGTTTTGGGACTGGTAAAAGTGTTTTGCGTCTTAATTTGTTTTCTAAAATGTAAATTTGTTTCGTCCTTGGTAAAAGTGTTTTTCCCATGTAATTGTGTTTTATGAAAGGTAAAAATGTTTTTCAAAATGTAAATTTGTCTCGAGCTTCGTAAAAGTGTTTCACACTTTGTAATGTTGTTTTGCACTTCCCGGCCACCGTAGTATTAGGAGTTCCTTAAAATGTTTATAAATAAGCACTTAATTAATGACATTTTCCAATTTTCTGTAACAATCTAAAGTGAGAAATGTTTATGGTTAATAAGTTGTTAACAAAGCATTATCTAACTCATTACATATGAGCTAATTAAACAATAACACATTGTTAATTACAATGAATGAAGAACTCACTATTTATATGCAGTATAAATGTATTAATTACAGTTTATGAACTATTACCAATTAACCAATGGTTTGAAAATTATTTAGAAGTGCTTTGTTTGTGTATACTTATTATAAAGTATTACCAATAAGTAAGCATAGTGCTCAAGAAAATGAGGTAGTTCACTAATAGCTAACCAATAATTAAAAAAATTTTCAGGACTATACGAACTACTATACTATATGGTATTAATGTAAATAATGTTTGTATATAATTTAGCACAGATCATGATAACCCACTAATAATGACTAAAGTATTAACAAATCCTTCTAAAGAAATTGGTGACCCAATAATCATGGAGCAGTATTCTAAAGTGTTTAAATTTCATATTTTGGGTTCAAAAAGACTAAATTTGCAAAATTCAATGACTTTGGGGCACTAATAATTTTGTAGCTACAAAAATTTCATTTTCATTTCTATTTTGCTCAGAAAACTGAGAAGACCCGTGGTTTGATGCCTCTGACCACAATATGGAAGCACCGACCACGAGGCTACCGGCTCCAGCCTGCTTTGTTTTTTTGTTTCTTTTTTTTTTTTTTTTTTTTAGTTTTATTTTCCCTAAATTTAGTTTTGTGTTTTCTACTTTTCTGGATCCTGTGATTTACGGTTTAATCCATCTTAATCTGGAAACTATGTGCAATCAAATGGATATAGTTACAAGTTTTTAAAAAAATACAATTGTTTTAGGCTGATGATACACATGGGCAACTTTTTTGAGAAATGTTGCTTGGGCACTTTCCCATTGAGAATGGGTAACAAATTTCTATTTGGATACTTTAGATCGGTCGTGGACCCTGTGTCTCACTTGGTTGCCTGTTGACAGCAACGTTGCCCAAAATGTTGCCCGGTGTATCATCAGCCCAAGGCTTTAAGCATGTAGCCATATCTTTAGCAACATCATTCTTATGACGTGTTAGTTTTATCACATTTAAAAGCTTTTTGTGCTTGTGTAACAGGTTAAAAAAGGTGCTTCCACTTGCTTTAATTTTTACATGTGTATGGCCCTTTAATTATAATTGACCCGCACTCTCTGTTCATTGGCTGGCGCCATGTTGGAAACTGGTTCCGGTAGGGTCATTTAGATTCGCGCCAGTCAAGAGTGAGAATGGCCGCGGTGAGTGAGTGCTCCATGTGTTAAATATATTTTAGTAATTATATAACCATTTTATGGGCTAATACTGAGTAACACGTGTGTCTAGAAGTATGTTGTATGATTTGGGTTTGTGTCACTGTTATATGTATTGTAATATCAAGTTTAATGTTCACTTCCAATAGAATATGCACGAGGGTGATTCCTGAAACTGATCACCGCTGTTCTATATTGTCAACAGGTACAGACCAGTTTCAAATGTGTTATTGATTACTGTTTGTGTAGTTTATGTAAACGAGGGTCATTTAGATTCGTGCCAGTCAAGAGTGAGAATGGCCGCGAATATGCACGAGGGTGATTCCTGAAACTGATCACCGCTGTTCTATATTGTCAACAGAATAAACATCTTGAGTGCGATTTGGTGTCCATCTGATTACAACACAACACAACGCAGAGACAACACTGTTACAATGGTGCCGTGACCGTGACTCTGGAAGCAGCGTGCTGGAACGACTGATCGGAGGTTTCCGGAGGTATTCGTACCGTGGGTGACGAAAGCTTTTTGCGCGAGGAGCTGGTTGGTGCAGTACCGCTTTTAACCACAAGGGGGAGTAAAGGACTGTTTCACCATTGACAGGAACAAAGTTCTGGTATCGAGGCATTAATTTGAACACGACATTGACAACAATAGCAGTTGAACATTTACCTTTGAAGCACATATATTCTTTTGGAGACTTAAAAAAAAAAAAAAAAGGATACATTTGTGATGACTGAGGTTTATTGAAGAGTTTTACGAAAAAGACTGAATTTTTGCAATTTTTTTTATTTTTTATTTTTTCCCTTTTGCCCTCTGAAAGAGTTATTCTAAAGTTTTTAGACAACACATTTACATTTGAGTAATTTTTTTATTTGTATTTTTTTTTCCTCACCTTTGTTATTGTCAATTTTGGAAATGGAGTCAGAGAACAGTTTTGGAAGAGGTAGAGGGCTTTTCATGTTTTCACCTATGCCATCAGTGGGGAGAGGTAGATTATATACTCCTGTCACATCTACTCCCATGTTTGATTTAGAGACTGTACAGGATGTGAATGATCATTTAAGTGCTCCACCTCTTCAGTTAATTGAAGGTGAAATGAAACAAGCAAGTTTGAAGGAAGGCAATGAGTCAATGGAATTACTAGTGGGGATGGTAGAACGTATGGGACGTTCTATTGGGGAGAGCATTGCTTCCTGTTTAGAGTCTAAAGTGTGCGGGTCTAGTAATGTGGACTCTTCTGTCTTAAATCGAGTTCTAAAATCTGAAATCAAAGAACCTGTTTGTTTTAGGGGTGACCGAGCTGAACCATACACAATACATGAGTGGGAAGCCATAGTGCTGTCATATTTGCGTAAAATTGGGACACCAATTGAAGAACAAGCTGATGAAGTCATGAGTAGACTTATGGGGCGGGCACGTGAAGTTGTGAGGGTGGGCTTGCGCAGTAATCCCTCCATTGATTTGTGCAAGGGCCCAAGTCCTATTTTTGATTTGCTGAAACAGCATTTCAGTGACACAGCTTATTCTAGCATGCCATTAGCTGATTTTTATGGCACACTCCCACATGCTGGTGAGGACCCCTTTGATTACTGGCTGAGGCTAAATAGAGCCATGGATATGGCTGAGGACTGTTTAAAGAGACAGAATAAGAAGACTGATGATCTGTCCCGTGAGCTCACCGTAATGTTTATCAGACATTGTCCGGACCCTGAGCTTTCCCTTATATTCAAGTGCAGACCTGTGGAGCAATGGACAGCAGCTGATGTCCATGCACGCTTGGAAGAGTATGGTAGAGAGAAACGATGTAACTCTGTGCCTAGAGTGCCACCAGCCATCACTCTTTTAAAACAGGAAGTCGCTGTTCAGCCTTCTGAAACAAAGGTTAAGACAACTGTTATACCAGAATCTGTTTTACATCATACTCCAACTAAAGAGTCCATCGAACCAATGGAACGAATCTTAGCAATGTTGGAACGTGTCTTGGAGAACGGGCAATCAAGAAATCAGACTAGTACAGAACGTCATCTGCCTAAGTCACACAGAAACAGAGTACGGCCTACCCTACCATGTGAAGTGTGTGGAGATGTTGGCCACACCACCCATTTCCACTGCAGAGCAAATCATCTGTGTTTTCTTTGTTACAAAGCAGGTCATGCACGTGTAGAGTGTCCTAAAGCTAAAGCCTGCACTGCCAGTATGATACCTGAGTCAGATACTGTTCCACGTATGGGAAACGAATAGGCCTGCATGTGGAGGGGGTGAGTGTAAGGCCGAATGATAATCCCCCATCGTTGGATTATGATCTTGAATCGGTATATAAGAGTGTATGTGAAGAGTATAGTTCTGAATGTAAAGTTGTCTTGCAAAATACACAGAAACTTGAGCCATATGATGATCTGTTCTACACTACAGTAACTATTGGTGGACAAGTTGAGGCAAAAGCAATGCTTGATACTGGGTCAATGGCTTGTACCATGAGCTCCAAGATCTTACCACAACTGCTGAGTTCTGGTGTGTTGTCAAGCCTTTCACTTGCCCCAACAGATGTTGTTTTGGTTGGATGCGGAGGCACCAGAACAAAACCTTTAGGAATGAGTGAGCTGGAGATGGATGTGTACGGCTGTCAAGTCACTGTTCCGACTTTGGTAGTCGAGGACCAGAGTGATGATCTAATTCTTGGCAGTAATCTCTTGAAGCATTTGATCCATCAGCTGAGAAGTTCTTCAGAGTTACTAATAAGTATGTCTGAACGAGAGTACGATATCACTGAACAGAACAAGCTCCTTGATCTACTAGCCAATGTGGAGAAATGGAGAAATAGTACTGTCCCCGATTTAGTAGGAACAGTGAAGATCAAAAAGGCAGTGTCACTCGAACCTATGTCTGAAAACCTAGTTTGGGGCAGACTGCAAAGCACTCATGACATCTCAGCGGGCAGTGCTATCATTTTGGAGCCCAGCAGAGTAAAATCAAGGCCAAGGTCAGTGCTGGTTGGAAAGACAGTAGCTTTGATACGTAAAGATGGATGGGTTCCGCTCAAAGTGATAAATCCTTCTGAGAAAGCAATAACTCTGAAAAGAAATTCTACGCTTGCGGATGCTTTCCCTTGCATGGCGTTGCATGATTTTGACTTCTCTGAATTTCCTGCTGGTTGCTCATTCGACCTTGAACAAAAAGTTCAGAGAACAGTTGATGTGTTAACTGACAGACAGGATGAGATGAGTGTAACTAATGCTCTAAGCTTACTGACCAATTCTGGGCCAAACGACTCATGTGCTGCTGATGGCACGACTGTCTTGCGTGACTTAGGCTTAGCTGACTTGGATGTGGAGTCTTGCAATGTGTCTGCGGACTGCAAAGCAAAACTTGTTCAACTTATCTCTCAGTATCATTCTATCTTTTCCAGACACAAGTTGGATTGTGGAAAGGCAGCTGGTTTTGTTCATCGCATTCAGTTGAGTGACGACAAGCCCTTTCGGTTGCCGTATCGACGTCTTGCTCCAAATCAGTATGAAAAGCTTCGTCAAGCTTTGGATGAGATGGAAGAACGTGAAATCATACGAAAATCTAGTAGCGAGTTTGCATCACCTCTTGTCCTAGTCTGGAAGAAGTCAGGAGATTTGAGAATATGTACGGACTTTCGCTGGATTAACGCTCGCACAATCAAGGATGCGCATCCACTTCCCCATCAAGCAGACGCTCTTGCTGCGATGGGTGGAAATGCCTATTTTTCCACCATGGACCTCACATCTGGCTACTATAATGTAGAAGTTCATGAAGATGACCGGAAGTACACAGCGTTTACATCACCCTTTGGATTATATGAATATAATCGTTTACCGCAGGGCCTGTGTAACAGTCCGGCCACTTTCATGCGGATGATGTTGACAATTTTCGGGGATCAGAATTTCATCAGCCTATTATGCTATCTGGATGATGTCCTGGTGTTTGCACCCACCGAAGAGCTGGCATTAGAGCGCCTGGAAATGGTGTTCAAGCGCTTGAAGACTCATAATCTCAAGCTTGCGCCAAAGAAGTGTCATCTCTTGCGGAGTTCTGTAAAATTTTTGGGCCACATTATCAGTGCGGACGGAATTGCTACTGATCCAGAAAAAGTCAAAGCCATTACTTCTGTCACTGAGGATGATCTTATGGTTGAGGGTACCAATGTCCCCAGTCAACAGAAAATAAGGTCTTTCCTCGGTATGGTAGTGTTTTACCAACAGTTTATTGAAGATTGTTCATCTATTGCCAAACCATTGTTCAATCTTACTGCCGGAAGACAGGCACCACGTGGAAAGTGGAAGCGTCGAGGATGTCAGAGAGAATTGTCAGCTTCAGACTGGACTGAGGAATGCAGTCAAGCTTTTCACAAATTAAAGCAGGCTTTGCTTGATCAAGTCTTGTTGGCTCATCCAAATTTTGATGAGCCTTTCTTGCTTTCAGTGGATGCTTCAAGTAATGGGCTCGGGGCAGTTTTGTCCCAACTTCAAGCTGGTGGAACAACGGCTAGACCTGTTGCTTTCGCAAGCAAGTCGCTCACCTATGCCCAGTCACGATACCCTGCACATCGATTAGAGTTTTTTGCTATGAAATGGGCTATCTGTGACAAATTCCATCACTGGCTCAGGGGTCAGAAATTTACAGTTTGGACAGATAACAACCCATTAACATATATTTTGTCCAAAGCAAAATTGGATGCTTGTGAACATAGATGGGTTGCTAAACTAGCACCTTATCAGTTTGACATCAAGTATGTTCCTGGTCCAAAAAACATAGTTGCTGATGCCCTGAGCCGAGAGCCCTTTGTGCACCCAAGTGTACTCCATCGTCTCACAAGAGTTCCTTACAGTGAGTTATTGGCGGAAGCTGCTGATGTACGCACAGACCATGTCCAAGATGTCTTTCGTTGGTCTACTCACCCTTTTGACAGTACTCCTGATGCTGAAGGTGTGGCTATTGCTTGTCATACTGCTAAAGCCTTCTTACCGGGCACGATGTCAATGCAGGAAGTGGAAGCAGTTCTACACTCATGTAGGCATAGCGACACAAACATCAGGTCACATGCCTTGTTGCTGCCTCACCTTCCACAAGCAGTAATGCCATCTGAATCACTTGACGTTGATGTGATGTCCCATGACTATCTAATGAAGAGACAACAGGAAGACATTGTTTTGAGCAGAGTGATTTACTTTGTCGAGAGGGGACGGAGTCCTAACAGGAGGGAACGATTTAACGAACACACAACTGTCCTGAGACTTATGAAACACTGGGGGAAACTAGTGATGAGGAACAGTGTGTTGTACAGGGTTATGAAGAACAGTGTCACCAAAAGGAAGACCTACCTGTATGTTGTGCCTGATGCAGTGAAAACTGTGGTGTTGAAAGGCGTTCATGACCAAGCAGGACATCAAGGTCAGCAGCGGACTCTGTATCTTGCTCGGCAAAGGTTCTTTTGGCATGGCCTGGAGAAGGATGTAAGGGAGTATGTGAGGTGCTGTCGTCGATGCGTGATCAGCAAGACACCAGAACCAGAGGGTCGTGCACCGTTGGAGAACATCATTACGACGGAGCCCCTTGAACTCGTCTGCATAGACTTTTGGTCGGCAGAGGACTCTGCCAACCGATCTCTGGATGTACTTGTTGTGACCGACCACTTCACCAAGATGGCCAGTGCATTCTTGTGTCCAAATCAGTCTGCCAAAGCTGTGGCACATCAACTGTGGCATAACTACTTCTGTATCTATGGTTTTCCAGGCCGAATTCACTCGGATAGAGGAGCTAACTTCGAAAGTGCCCTGATTGCTGAACTGTTAAATGCCGCTGGAGTTCAAAAATCAAGGACAACTCCCTATCATCCGATGGGTAATGGAGCATGTGAAAGGATGAACAGGACTCTGGGAAATATGATTCGTGCACTGCCTGCAAAGACCAAGCACAAATGGCCCCAAGTACTCAAATCTCTAACTTTTGCTTATAATTGCACCATCCATGAGACTACGGGATATGCGCCTTTCCTGTTGATGTTTGGGAGGGTTCCGCGGCTGCCTGTGGACCTGGTGTTCGAAACTGTTCTGGTCAATCCCGATGTTGTGAACTATGACAGTTACATCCAAGCTCTTCGGAGAGATATGAAAGAGGCAATGCACGTTGCACAGGCATCTGCCATGAAACAGCTGAAGAGACATGCTGACTTGTACAATAGGAGGGTCAGAGGTGGACCAATTGATGTTGGTGATCGCGTTTTGCTTGCCAACAAGGGAGCACGTGGGAAACGGAAGCTTGCTGACCTTTGGGAGGATACGACGTACACTGTTGTTGGACTTAACAAAGACAGTCATACCTACAGAATTCAGCACAGTAGTACTGGTGTTGTGAAAACTGTACATCGTAACCTTATAATGCCAGTCAACTTTCTTCTACTTCCTGATGATGACTTGAACGGTGATACAAACGAAAATCACCTGAGTGACTCAGAGAGCGTTGATTCTGTGGTTGCTGATGTGTCTGAGGATGCTTCTAACACGAGGACACGAGAGTGGGTGTCTCAGCAGGACACGAGAGTGGGTGTCTCAGCTACCTTCTAATGGCACGAATGACGCAGACATGGATGATGTGGAAGACGTTACAGATGTTCTTGAGCCTATACAGGCTGTGGACACGACTCATTCTAATGCATTGGAGCATGATGTGATTAACAGCTCTGATACAACCCAGCTGGGACCTGAGGGTCATGATGATGTTGAGGATATGGACAGGAGTGTACCTGAATCGACTGCAGAGCAAATTGAACTATCTGCACCTGTTCCCTTGAGTGCTGCAATGCCTAATGGTGGTCACTTTGTTGAAGCCAATTCAGTGTCTAATATAGTGTTCGCAACATTCCAGTGGAAAGTTCACTAAGTCGTGTAAGATCCAGAGCTGGTAGACTGTTTAAACCAGTTACGAGATTTATTGAAATAATGAACCAGCAAAAAGTTCTGGGGTAAACATGAATATGCTGCTTGAGTTTTACATGGTAACTCGTTTTTCTCTATTCTTTCTATGATATACTTTGCTGTATTACTTAATGAATGTTATTGCAATGTTTCTATTGTTGTGTTTTCAATGTTTCAAGTATGCGTAAGGTGATGTATTAACTTGAGACGGGAATTAAGTCTCTTTTCTGGAGAACTTGTGTGTCCAAATGTATGAATTGTCATTGTCTAGCTAACATGTAATGGGCATGTTTGTCTATGAGTGTCCAGGGGATTGGCCACCCTCTTTTCACTTTAATTCCTGTGGGGAATAGTGTCTACACTGAATTGAACTGACAATTTCATGAAGTTTTGAACACCTAATGCAATTTTATTATATGTATTTTTTTTTTTTTCTCTTTCTCTTTCTTCTAATTTCTTATTACTTATTTATGTACCTGATGCTATGTTGTGGTCAGTGATAGTTTTGGCATTCGTGTTTTGTGTGGAAGCAAGTGGAATTCAGTAGGGGGGAGTGTAACAGGTTAAAAAAGGTGCTTCCACTTGCTTTAATTTTTACATGTGTATGGCCCTTTAATTATAATTGACCCGCACTCTCTGTTCATTGGCTGGCGCCATGTTGGAAACTGGTTCCGGTAGGGTCATTTAGATTCGCGCCAGTCAAGAGTGAGAATGGCCGCGGTGAGTGAGTGCTCCATGTGTTAAATATATTTTAGTAATTATATAACCATTTTATGGGCTAATACTGAGTAACACGTGTGTCTAGAAGTATGTTGTATGATTTGGGTTTGTGTCACTGTTATATGTATTGTAATATCAAGTTTAATGTTCACTTCCAATAGAATATGCACGAGGGTGATTCCTGAAACTGATCACCGCTGTTCTATATTGTCAACAGGTACAGACCAGTTTCAAATGTGTTATTGATTACTGTTTATTGTGTAGTTTATGTAAACGAGGGTCATTTAGATTCGCGCCAGTCAAGAGTGAGAATGGCCGCGAATATGCACGAGGGTGATTCCTGAAACTGATCACCGCTGTTCTATATTGTCAACAGAATAAACATCTTGAGTGCGATTTGGTGTCCATCTGATTACAACACAACACAACGCAGAGACAACACTGTTACACTTGCAGGTGCTTCTGGTGTGAGACGATGGAGCTGCATCACTAATCAATGTACACGTACGTTAAATTGAAATACTAAATTTGTAAAATTATACATTTTATAGTTTAATAAAAACTCTCTCCCAGATAAACCTACTGTGTTTCAGCTGTTGAGAGGACGATTCTGGAGGCACTCGACTAACTGGACATGAAGATCAATCCTCTAACTTCAGTGGTCCAGTCCCTTGCAGCCGTTCCAGTGCTCCAGTGCTGGTGGACAGTGAGGATGATGTCTTTCCTCTCAAAACCATGGAGGAACTAGACCAACTGGAAAGACAATTATCAGAAAAAGCAATGATGCAAAAGATGGTAAAAATCATTAACATTTGTAGGTTTAACAGTTGTAGTGAAGTAAATAATGTCTATTATATACCCGGTTTCACAGACAAGGCTTAAGGCTAGTCCCAGACTAAAATGCAAGTATGAGCTGTCTTAACTGAAATAACTTGCAATGACATACCTTACAATATGTCAGTGCCATTGTTTTGTCTCAAGATGCACACATCATTTTTTATAAAAGCAAAACTAAGACCTATAGTCTTGATTTAAACTAATCCCTGTCCAGAGCTGGGTAGTAACTGATTACATGTAATCTGGATTACGTAATCAGATTCCAAAAATTAAGTTTGTTAACTTCATTAAACATAATGTTTGTGCTTGTCTGTAATGTTTTGAAATTACCTTTTATTTTTAAGGTGAACAGGTTATCCCTCAGCGGAGGACAGACACTGAAGAAAACCATATGGAGAATATGCTCCAAGGTTTTTGGTCCTGTAGCCAAACAGCTGAACTGGTGTGGAAGGGGAGAAAAGCGACGGATCAGGAAACAAACATAGGAGCACTCCTAATAGGTACGTCCAAAATGTTTTCCAATGTACAGTGTACGGGTAACACTTTACATTAAGGTTCATTAGTTAACATGATCCAAGAATTAACAATACTTCTACAGCATTTATTAATCTTAGTTAATGTTAATTTCAGCATTTATTAATGCATTAAAATCATAAGTTGTTCGTTAACATTGGATAATGCACTGTGAATTAACATGACAAAACAATGAACGCCTGTATTTTTATTAACAAGTAATAACTAAGATTAATAAATAGTGATAGTGTAACAAATTTGTTGTTCATTGTTCAGTAATGCTAGTTAATGCATTAACTAATGTTAACAAACGATACCATATTGTAAAGTGTTACCAGTGCATGCAGTACTTTTAAAGATGGAACTGTTGATACAGCTTCTTAAAGCGTGATTACTCCTCGTGAGCTTTTCATACAGACTTAGGCCTACATAATATCTTTATATATTATGATGCATGTGCCTACCAGCAGATACATGCCGTTTAAACAATATAAAATTTTGTTTAATATACACAAGTGCATTTTAGAAATGGAAACTTTTGTTTTAACATTAACACAATTAGGCTAAATGACCAAGAACTGTTGATGAACCATACAATCTGCTGTTACCGCGACTTGATTAAACCACAGAAACACCTATCTGTCAAAATTAAGGTAATACTTCATCTGTTCGATTTACTTTATATAAAAATCAAATATATATTTGGCTGACCACCACACATATTAATGACAAAGAATCAGGCTAAGTACCTCAGTTTTCCCGCGGCGATGTCTTCCACGTGCGATGTGATGAACTTTGGAAGCACGTGCACAGTAGTGATGAGGAGTGGACTCCAAAAGAGTTGATTCCTTAAATCTGACCAGCCCAGTTTTCGAAGTAGACTTAATATAAAATTATTAATATTCTCCCTACGAATTTTGGTTTTAGGTGATCAGTAACGGGTGTGCTGATTGGGGAAAGGGTGCAGGTGTGAACCAGACGGGCTGCTGGGAAATGTAGTTCTGGGCTGGTGACTGACACTGTAACATCACCATAATACAAAATACATACTGTATATAATATAAATTTAATTTATGCAAAACTAATAATAAAAATTCTACTACTAATAATAACGTAAACTGATGATGATGATAATAATAATAAACCACAACAATCACTGTATTATTATTATTATTATTATTATTATTATTATATTTTTTTACAAAGATGTTATGCAAAACAGAAAATGATAATTACATTATGTAAAATCATTGATAAATTATGGTGATATTTGTGGTACATTCTTTATGCTCATTTAAATTTTTAAAATGACAGCAATGATAATAATTGGCAAGGCAAGGCAAGTTTATTTATATAGCACATTTCATACACAGTGGTAATTCAAAGTGCTTTACCTAAAAGGAAGTGAAATAGTCATTAAAAATAATAATCAACAATAAAAGCAAAATAATATAAAAATTGATTTAAAAAGAATTTAAAACATTTAAGAATAGAAAATGATTATACATAGTGCAATCAGTTCGGACGTAGCACAGTGCTCATTCAACAAATGCACAGCTAAACGGATGAGTTTTGAGTCTGGATTTAAATGTGGCTAATGTTTTAGCACATCTGATCTCTTCTGGAAGCTGGTTCCAACTGCGGGCAGCATAATAGCTAAAAGCAGACTCCCCGGGTTTTGTGTGAACCCTTGGTATTTCTAACTGACTCGATCCTAATGATCTGAGTGGTCTGTTAGGTTTATATTCAGTGAGCATATCTCCAATGTATTTAGGTTGTAGGCCACTGAGTGATTTATAAACGAGTAAAAGTACTTTAAAATCAATCCTACATGTAACTGGAAGCCAGTGTAAGGACCTGAGGACTGGTGTGATGTGCTCAAATTTTCTGGTTCTAGTCAGAATCCTGGCAGCAGTGTTCTGGATGAGCTGCAGCTGTCTAATGGTCTTCTTTGGAAGGAAACCATTACAATAATCCACCCTGCTGGTGATAAAGGCATGAACCAGTTTCTCCAAGTCTTGACTGGAAACAAAACATCTAATTCTTGCAATGTTTTTGAGATGATAGTATGCTGATTTAGTTACTGCTTTGACATGACTACTAAAACTAAGGTCTGTCTCCAGAAACACCCCAAGTGTTACGTGTGGTGTCCTTTCAAGGAGGGTGAGGAGGCGACGATAACAAAAAAAGTTATTTAATGAAGATTTAGTAGATACAGGAACGATATAACATAAACATAGGACGCTTCCCAGACACCGAAGAATGGCCTCCATCCAACACAATCCCGTGGTGTCTGGGAGGTCCACGGGACGATGGAAGGTGGCCCCGAGCCGGAACATTTCGATGATGGTGGAATCCGCTAGCGTCGTTCTCTCAGCGAGCTCACAGAAGTGGCTCACGAACGTGAAGAAGGGGAGATCCCGGAGGGCTAAGGCAGCGACCGCTTCCACGAATTCCATGTTTTTAGTGGGTCCGTGATTCTTTTACGTGTGGTGTCCTTTCAAGGAGGGTGAGGAGGCGACGATAACAAAATATGTTCTTTAATGAAGATTTAGTAGATACAGGAACGATATAACATAAACATAGCATTAGAACCTCTACATAACGTTAATCACGGACAACCAAAGAGGGAGAACTCAGGACTTTTAAAGGAACCGGAACAAAAGAGCAAACAACATAATCAAACTCAGGTGGTGACAATGAAACGATAATTAACTAATGAAGGCAGGAACCAAACCAAATAAGGGAAACGAGGACTAAGACAGGCAGACATGTAACAGTATCTCCCCCTCCCGGTAGGCGCGTCCCGCGCCGTAACAGTTCCAACCGGGAGGGGGGGGTGGGCGCCCTGGATGTCGGAGCAGGACGGAAACACAAGACACAGAGGAGGCATCCAGGGCGGATCAGGGGACTCCGGCGGCCATGGCGGCTCAGGAGGCTTGGCGGACCAAGGCGGGTTAGGAAGCTTGGCGGGCCAAGGCGGGTCAGGAGGCTTGGCGGGCCTAGGCGGAGCAGGGAGCTTGAGAGTCCTAGGCGGAGCAGGGAGCATGAGAAGCCTAGGTGGAGCAGGGAGCTTGAGAGGCCTAGGCCAAGATTTTTGACTTGGTTTTTAGTTGTTTGACCCCTAGAGTCAAGGTATGCATTCACCTTGAGAACTTCATCTTAGTTTCCAAATGCAATGACTTCAGTTTTCTCCTTGTTTAACTGAAGAAAGTGCTGGCACATCCAACTGTTAATTTCATCAATGCATTGGCAGAGGGAGTCAATGGGGCTGTAGTCATTTGGAGATAAGGCTAGGTAAATCTGGGTATCATCAGCATAGCTGTGATAGGCAATTTGGTTCTTTCTCATTATTTGACTTAGTGGGAGCATATACAGGCTAAACAAGAGTGGTGCAAGAATTGAGCCTTGTGGGACTCCGCATGTCATGGACGTCCACTTAGACTTATGCTCTCCTATACTCACATAATAACCTCTCCCTTCTAAGTATGACCTGAACCATTTGAGTACCATCCCAGAAAGCCCAACCCAGTTTTCCAGTCTCTCTAGAAGTATGTTATGATCAACAGTGTCAAACGCAGCACTAAGATCTAGTAGTACCAGAACTGATATTTTGCCTGAATCAGAATTGAAGCGAATATCATTTATTATCTTAATGAGTGCTGTCTCTGTGCTGTGATGCGCTCGGAAACCAGATTGAAAATTGTCCAGGTATCCATTTAAGTTTAAGTAGTTGTTCAGCTGATTAAAAACTACCTTTTCAATAATCTTACCTATGAACAGAAGATTTGATATTGGTCTATAGTTGTTCAACATTGTGTTATCAAGATTGCGCTTTTTCAGAAGGGGCTTAACAACTGCAGTTTTCAGGGAGTTTGGAAAGGTCCCAGAAAGAAGAGAAGCGTTCACCATTTCTAAGAGATCTGCTTCTAAACATATAAACCGCATGTGTATTATAAAATAACACCAAGCAAATAATACAAAATATCTGGAACAGTAAATAGGGCCAGATTGTATTTCATGTTGTCTTTAAATAGACCAATCAAAGATTAAAGTTTGAGCAAATGTTACTCCTCATCACTGTGTGTTTGTGGTTGCGTGTGTTTATACATGTAGAAGAGGGGAGTGCTTATGATCTGATGCGTGAAAGCGTCCTGCGATGAGATGTCATGACATCAGATGTGCTCGTGAGTGTGTATGGTTTGTGTGCAGGCCGTGGAGAAGCTGCGCTCTGTGTGAGGAGCATGCAGTGGGCCTCAGGGCAGAGGCTGTTTGATGTGAGCCTGCAAAATGGATTATCTGGTGGCAGGAGAGTGAACGGGACTGTCTAGCCAATTGAGGCAGGCTTCACACCAAAATCCGCCGGGCCGTGAGGGAGCAGGCCACCCCGAAGGAGCACAGATCTCTCACACGGGCCCGTATTAATGCTCACTTTGTCACCCAAACAGGTCGGGAAAGATAATCAATAGCCTTTGATAGCTACTATTAGGATTTTAACAAGCTTTTCCTCACGCTGCACTGCTCCTGAACAGAGAACGGAGCACCTGTTTAGCTTCACATCGTTCCTCTTTTTAGTATCGTCCTTTTCCAATCTTGGCAACTTTTTAAACCTGACTCCAACAACTGATGGCGATCACAGGCAATATGTTCAGGACATACAGTATATATAGTATGTTTACTGTTCACAATATAGAAAACCCATGGTGACTTCATACATTGGCAGAAATGGCAGTATATAAACGTCAGAATTGTGTAGAATACGGTCTCCAAAACTGCAATGCGCTCGACTTGATTTACCATGTGACTAAAACCTGAAACCGATTACATGAGAGACAATAGCATAGCGAAGTTTAAAGTTTTTATGACTGAAGCAGAATTTCAGCACCACTGGAAATGAACAGCGACCAAGCAATTTGAAAGCACATACATGAAGTATGTTATTTTACATCCTAAAACGCTGACTGACATTAAAAACAGCTGACAAGCATTAACTGCACATCAATTTTCTATATTAGTTAGATTTTATTAACATAGGCTGATCATTCTCAGGCAGTAACTCGGCCTTCGGGATCATATGAACAATTAAATATACGTATGAGACTAAATAAATGTAATTTTACATTATTTTGCGCAGTTAATGCATGGATTTGTTTGGGTTGGCGTACACTATCTATACAAGCACGAACAATATGACTAATTCAAGATTATTTAATTGATACTGACACAGAGACATTATGGCTTTAATAAAGGAAGGATGTTGCAAACATTTTTTATGCTTTGCTTATGTACAGTCGTGGCCAAAAGTTTTGAGAATAACATAAATATTAGTTTTCACAAAGTTTGCTGCTAAACTGCTTTTAGATATTGGTTTCAGTTGTTTCTGTGATGTACTGAAATATAATTACAAGCACTTCATATGTTTCAAAGGCTTTTACCGACAATTACATGACATTTATACAAAGAGTCAGTATTTGCAGTGTTGGCCGTTCTTTTTCAGGACCTCTGCAATTCAACTGGGCATGCTCTCAATCAACTTCTGGGCCAAATCCTGACTGATAGCAACCCATTCTTTCATAATCACTTCTTGGAGTTTGTCAGAATTAGTGGGTTTTTGTTTGTCCACCCGCCTCTTGAGGATTGACCACAAGTTCTCAATGGGATTAAGATCTGGGGAGTTTCCAGGCCATGGACCCAAAATTTCAACGTTCTGGTCCCCGAGCCACTTAGTTATCACTTTTGCCTTATGGCACGGTGCTCCATCGTGCTGGAAAATGCATTGAAAATGCAATCAACAACTGGCTGAAGACCTGAACGAGTTCTACTGTAGGTTTGAAAAGACTGGTATGACGCCCCACACCCGCTCCGACCGTCTCACAGCACAGCCATCAACACCCTCCCCCTCCCTCCCCCCTACTGTTTCTCAGCCTGTACTCAAGATCTGTGAAGATGATGTATGCAAAGTCTTCAGGAAGACGAAGATAAGGAAAGCCAAAGGCCCAGACGGTGTCTCTCCAGCCTGCCTCAAAGCCTGTGCTGTCCAGCTATCATCCATCTTCACATTGATCTTCAACAGATCTCTAGAGCTGTGTGAAGTCCCCTCCTGCTTCAAATGTTCCACCATCATCCCTGTACCCAAGAAACCAAAAATCACAGGACTTAATGACTACAGACCTGTTTCTTTAACATCAGTAGTCATGAAGTCATTTGAGAGACTGGTGTTGGCCCACCTGAAGGACATTACTGGACCCTTGCTGGACCCTCTACAGTTTGCTTACCGAGCAAACAGATCTGTGGATGATGCAGTTAATATGGGACTGCACTACATCCTGCAGCATCTGGACAAACCAGGGACTTATGCAAGGATCTTGTTTGTGGACTTCAGCTCCGCTTTCAACACCATCATCCCGGACACCCTTCAGAACAAACTGACTCAGCTCTCTGTACCCACCTCCATCTGTCAGTGGATTACCAGCTTCCTGACAGACAGGCAGCAGCTTGTGAGGCTGGGAAAACTCACATCCAACACACGCACCATCAGCACTGGAGCTCCTCAGGGCTGCGTTCTCTCCCCACTACTCTTCTCCCTCTACACCAACGACTGCACCTCTAAAGACCCCTCTGTCAAACTCCTGAAGTTTGCAGACGACACTACAGTCATCGGCCTCATCAAGGACGGCGACGAGTCTGCTTACAGACAGGAGGTTGAGCAGCTGGCTGTCTGGTGCAGTCACAACAACCTGGAGCTGAACACGCTCAAAACTGTGGAGATGATAGTGGACTTCAGGAGAAACCCCCCTCTTCTCCCCCCACTCACCATCATGAACAGCACCGTGGCTGCAGTGGAGTCATTCAGGTTCCTGGGCACAACCATCTCTCAGGACCTGAAGTGGACACTCACATTGACTCCATTGTGAAAAAGGCCCAGCAGAGGTTGTACTTCCTTCGTCAGCTGAAAAAGTTCAACCTGCCACAGGAGCTGCTGAAACAGTTTTATTCAGCTGTTATTGAGTCGGTTCTGTGCTCCTCCATAACTGTCTGGTTTGGGTCAGCCAGCAAATCAGATATAAGACGACTTCAACGGACTGTTAGGACAGCAGAAAAGATAATTGGTGTGCACCTGCCCAGCCTTCAGGACTTGTACAACTCCAGAGTGAAGAAACGGGCAGGTAACATCATCAAAGACCCCTCTCACCCCGGACACAACCTGTTTGCACTTCTCCCTTCAGGCAGACGCTACAGATCTCTGTGCACTAGAACATCTAGGCATAAAAACAGTTTTTTCCCCCATGCCATCTCCAGCTTAAATAGCTAACACATGGATCATTACCTGTGTTCTGTAATTCATTCTCCATCTTTAATTATTGCCTCTTTCTCAAGTACTATGTAAATACACATACATATCTGTTTATTTATACAGCTGTATATATAGTAAATAATGCACAAATCTGTACATAAATCCAGATTCATACTTATTATTATTATTATTATTATTATCCATTGTTAAGCCTTACTATTTAAATGTTTTTTCTGTTCTCATGTCAGATGTGTATGTATGTATGTATGTACCAGGAGCACCCTAAAACCACAACAAATTCCTCGTGTGTTTGCGCACACCTGGCGAATAAAGCTAATTCTGATTCTGATTCTGATTCTGATCTTCACCAAACTGTTGTTGGATTGTTGGAAGAAGTTGCTGTTGGAGGGTGTTTTGGTACCATTCTTTATTCATGGCTGTGTTTTTGGGCAGAATTGTGAGTGAGCCCACTCCCTTGGATGAGAAGCAACCCCACACATGAATGGTCTCAGGATGCTTTACTATTGGCATGACACAGGACCGATGGTAGCGCTCACCTTTTCTTCTCCTGACAAGCCTTTTTCCAGATGCCCCAAACAATCGGAAAGGGGCTTCATCGGAGAATATGACTTTGTCCCAGTCCTCAGCAGTCCATTCACAATACTTTCTGTAGAAGATCAATCTGTCCCTGATGTTTTTTTTGGAGAGAAGTGGCTTCTTTGCTGGCCTTCTTGACACCAGGCCATCCTCCAAAAGTCTTGGCCTCACTGTGCGTGCAGATGCACTCACACCTGCCCGCTGCCATTCCTGAGCAAGCTCTGCACTGGACGTGCCCTGATCCCACAGCTGAATCAACTTTAGGAGACCAAAGTTTTGAGAATGACACAAAAACATCCTCCGAGAGCAACTTCTCCCAACCATTCAAGAACAGTTTGGTGACGAAAAATGCCTTTTCCAGCATGATGGAGCACCTTGCCATAAGGCAAAAGTGATAAGTAAGTGGCCTGGGGAACAAAACATTGAAATTTTGGGTCCATGACCAGGAAACTCCCCAGAACTTAATCCCATTGAGAACTTGCAGTCAATCCTCAAGAGGCGGGTGGACAAACAGAAACCCACAAATTCTGACAAACTCCCAGCATTGATTATGTAAGAATGGGCTGCCATCAGTCAGGATGTAGCCCAGTAGTTGATTGACAGCATGCCAGGACGAATTGCAGAGGTCTTGAAAAAGAAGGGTCAACACTGCAAATAGTCTTAAGTCTTTGCTTAAACTTAATGTAATTGTCAATGAAAGCCATTGGCACTTATGAAATGCTTGTAATTTTACTTCAGTATACCATAGTAACATCTGACAAAAAGATCTAAAAACACTGAAGCAGCAGACTTTGTGAAAATTAATATTTATGACATTCTCAAAACTTTTGGCCACGACTGTATGTTGTAAGAGTCATAATGTCTGCTGTAATTCTGTTTTTTGACCACTGGGTGGAGTGTGGGCCTTAACGAGTATATAGGTAGGCAAAGAGTAAGAAAATCAGGTGTGTAATTAGAGGGAAGCACAACATTTTTTGACCGTGTCTGGAGGTAAATATGGAAAGGCATCCGATGGGATTTTTTGTGCACTGTGCAGAGAAGCTGTGAGTAAATAAAACCTATTTTGCGGATTTAAGTAACCAATAAGTGAAAAAAGTTGTCTTTGTTAAACTTATTCTATTTTTACCTTTTTAACATACAGGAGCAGCTATGAAGAATCCCGTGCTTCCCTCACCAACTGAAGCAGAGGCTGAAAAACATATGAAGGATTATCTCCGCTTGGCCCCAGGGAGAACGCCGTCTTAATCAACTTGCTTTTTTGTTGTTTGTTTATCTGTTTCAAGATTAAAATAATAATAATAATAAAACAAATGTCTGCTTATTTTCATTCACTGTTAATAAAAAATGATACAAATCATTCAACAGCTGTTGTGTTCTTTCATTCTGAGTGGAAAATACTCGGGTTTAGTTATCAAACTTATCTTATATGTGTAGATGCAAGTATAATCAGTGTAGCTGCAGCTGTTATCAATAGCAGTAAATATGAAGCAACGCCTAAAACGTCTAATTAAGAATGACATCTATGCTATGTAAAACAGATGTCTCATAGAAGTAACATTCTAATCTTTAACGTCTGTAATACATCCACCAGATGTCCTTGGAACGTCAGGAAAGGACGTCTATGCGACGTATTCCAGATGAGCAAACGTCCTTAAAAATACGTCTCCCAGATGCAAACGCACACATCGCACAGACGTCCCCACGACATACGTGTGCTATCTGGGATGCAGAAAACTCGTTCTGTTGCATTCCTTAACTGTCTCGTTAGCACAATAAGACACTTTAAAGCAGCATCACGCAGTTCCGATGTCTCTCACGGGTCTAAACGTAACTTTTTTCCGTTATAAACTACCCGAAGACTAACACATTCTTCAGCGTGTGTCGCAGCTTTTTTCCCCCATTATGGGTCTTTCTTGAACGATTCGTAATCGAATACGATTCGTAATCATACGATTCGTACTCGTATTCGCATGCGCAACATCCTATAGGTTCTGTACTGGAATTAGTTCACCTGTTTCGAGTCTTCGGGTTTGAGTCGTTCGTTCATCACGTGACAGCCCCATAAGCTAAACCAATGCAGTCAGAGCCGGAAAGAGAATTAATTAGTTCACCTCCTGAGTCTACACATTAAAAAAGTGAGACGTGTAGTGCGGCCCGTTTTGAGGCTGTTTTGTGAAACTTCCCTGGCTCACACCCCTCCCTCCATCTAAGAACACAGCAAGCAGCTTAACTGTTGGTCATTCATTCACATGTGTAAGGTCTTCAGCCATCAGTTCTCTCAACCAGTAGTGTTTCAGCTGTATCGGTTCATGGACACCAAGTATCTGGGTTTTTTTGGGGGACATTTACTGTTCTGTGTAACTTGGCTCAGCTGATTTCCACATACATCCGGAAAACCTGAAATTACACAGCAGTTTACCATGACCAGATTTGACACTTTTTGTGCAAGTAAAAGAGTGTTGTGGTTTGGGATGTATCAATAAACAGTGAACAGACTGAGGCAAGATTTAGCACAGGTTTATCCAAGTTTTTGAACATCACACACATTTAAAAGGATGAAAGTGAAAATCTGTAGAGTACAGCGAATACAAGTTAAGATTTAGACAGATTAATCAATTTTTTTTTATTCTTGTGTTCACAATATTTCTCTTGCTTCTGTTGACATCACTGTCTGTAAGAAAGAGAGAAATATGATTAAAATACTTGCATTTTCATGTATTTATCATGAAGGACATTTGTATTCACAATTAATGGGGATTTTTGTTACAAAGAAGCTCAGTCAGCTCAATACAAAGAAAGCTGCATCATTTTGTGATGTTGCGGGAAAGTGGTTGGTCAAACTTTACTTTGGGGACCAATTCTCACTATTAACTACCTATTAACTATGGTATGGGGTAGGATTTAGGGATATAAAATATGGTCATGCAGAATAAGGCAGTAATATGTGCTTTATAAGAACTAATGACAGCCAGGGGCGGCACCAGAGAATTTTGAACGCAGGTGCTGAGGGGTGCTAGATCAATGACAGGGGGAGCTGGGCAATTAATAGTACATATGACCAAAACAGGTTGTTTATTATTATTTTTTATATATATATGAATAATAAAATCGCTATATAGGCTTATTTCAAATATTTATGAGTGTGGGAGTATTATCGCACTTAGCCTAATGTATGATATGATATGATGCCCACACAATCATTTTTATAATTTTTTTTTTTTTCCTGCGGAAAGAGCTTAAAATACTCCCATCATTTTTGGATGTGCTTTCTGTCGTCTCATGCAGTCTCCGTGAATGGAGGACGTCACAATAATGAACCAGCTCACATACATAAGAAATAAATTTGCAGAAAGCTTGAAAATCAATTAAAATAAAAAACAAATCTTCTCTGATTATGTAGTCTGTATAGGTGCATTTCTCTATTAAAGGCACATCCACTGTGGAGATGGCGCATCTGTGGAGATGACTGAGAAAGCACTAGTTTATTAATAAATAATTAAAATGTCATCTTTTCCCCCGATGCATTCATAATCATTACTTTAGCCGGTGCTTTGCGGCAAGCTTTATGCGTGCGCTTGAGCACTGAATAATATGCCTAAATGCCTATATTAAAGGATGGTTTATTAGGTTATACTAATCAATTTAATGTAAACGTGCGGAAAATCAGGCCTACTTGGCACAAGGAACTGATCCATTTTTAAAATAAAATGCTGACATTGCCTGCGACTGAAAATCACGTCACATTTGTATTGCATTGCAGTAGTGCATGTGTAATGAGTCAAATGTTTTTATTTTATTTTATTTTTTTATGGGGGTGCTTTGGTTTTTCTTGGGAGTGCTGGAGCACCTGCTAGCTCCTCCCTAGCGCCGCCCATGATTACAGCCAATATGCTAGTAATATGCATGCTAATCAGCAACTAGTTAATAATGAGAATTTGGTCCTAAATATTACGTTTCAAGGCCTGTTCACACCAAGGACAATAACTTTAAAGATACAGTTCTAAAAATCATCTCAATAGTTATGAATAGCAGTGTCCACAACACAGCTATAACGATAAAGGCACAGAGAAACTATATCGTTGTAATCACTTTCAGAATGATTTTTTTCCAGCTGATTCAAGATTCAAGATTCCTTTATTGTCATTGCAGAGTACAACGAAATTAGGTAGCAATCCTTGGTGTTATTCACACATAACATAACAAGAAATTGGAACAGTATTAATTTACAGTGCGGGATCTAATAAAAATAAATAAACAATAGGACAATGTGATAAAATTATACAAGATGATACAATGGCATAGCAGCTGAGGTGAGGTATTACACATCCGGATGTTGCACATCTCTGGATTGCGGTGACCCTATGTACAAGTAGTGCATTGGAAATGTAAACGAGTAGTGCAAGGATGCAGTTAAAATGTAAACCGAGTAGTGCAATATTGCAGTTGAAATGTAAAACAGTAGTGCAGGAGTACAGTTGAAATGTAAACATTGAAAATAATATTGCATCTATGCAATGCTCTGTAGTACTGTGGTCAAGAAAGACCAAGAGTCTGTTTTTGGCAGTGTTCAGTTCACGCACGGCTCTGGGGTAGAAACTGTTTTTGAGTCTGTTTGTCCGTGATGTGATAGACCTGAAACGTCTACCAGAGGGCAGCCGGTCAAACAGCTGATGTCCAGGGTGGGATGGGGCTTTCTGGGGGAAGTCGTGGCCTATTGGTTAGAGAGTTGGACTCGTAAGCATAAATGGCTGCCCGCTGCTCCGGGTGTGTGTGTGTGTGCACTTAGGATGGGTTAAATGCAGAGCACAAATTGCGAGTTTGGGTAACCATACTTGGCCACATGTCACGTCACTTCACTTTTTCACTTTCAGTATGTTGGCTGCTCTACTGAGAGTTGAATAAGACCTCCAGAGAGGGCAGCGGGCAGCCGATGCAGATGCAGATGAACGATAAAAACAGAATCCATCCTGCTATAATGAGCTCGAGAATTTAAAGCGGCAGACAAGCGTGTGCTTAGAATAAACATTCGCTGATGTGGACGCTAATATTGTTATCTTTATATTTATCGTTCTTGGTGTGAATGGGGCTTTACCATATATTTTAACATTTGGAATGAATGTTTGTTGTTCGTAATTTGTTATATATTAAAAACATAATCCCTAGAGCATGACATCATATCCTGGCCTGTATTCATCCATACAGTAACTTTGCATCCCAAAAGTAATAACATTGTTTGTCTGCCTTTCTTCTTATTATATCACTGTGACTAAGTGGGCTACATTGTAACGTCTGTGTAGGATCAGTGATTACACTTTGTTTTAAAAAACCCTTTTAGCCTTTTGACATTTGCATATAAATTACCGACCTGGCCTCAGCGTTTACATTTATATGGGTGCTAAATTGCAGATGGTCGTTTTCACTATCAAGAGGACGCTAAACAGGACGACTATAGGGTGCCCTATAGTCTGCATCAAGCTTCAAACACATTCCACAGATTAGGGAACGACCCCCGTGCCATGATTAGATGCGTGTTTAAGTTTGAACCCCTTTTAAGGTGAATTGTGACTCTTTGATGATTCTCATTTAGGTTGTGGTTAATTGATGTGAAATACTGCCATTCTTTGCTCCTCTCTCTCTTTTCCTTACTTTCCTTCATTCTATATATATATGTTTTGCTTAGTTTGTTTGTATGTTAGTTATAGTTTCATTTATTAAATCCCTTATATTCACATTTGATTGTCTCTGTGTTCCGCTCGCAATTCAAAGTCACTGAATGTTGCTCCTCGCTACATGCTAAACTACTGCTAGCACTGTATAAGTAGGAGGGCTATTGTTCCTTGGCCAGGAAAGTAATCTTCCTAGGATTGATAAATAATTATATTGTCTGCTCGGTGGACGGACAGATCAAATGATTGTAATATCAATTCTGCTACAGTTAATTCTAAGATCTAATCTAAATATTTATTATTAATTATAACCTGTTATAATTAATTATAAATAATTCCCTTTTTAAGCTAATTCGCTACAACATACTAAATAGGCATTGTTGATGTGTACATGTGGCCATGGGTCATGTACACATGCTTTCAAATGTGATTTTTTTTTTTTGTCATCAGAAAGTTCTTGCTGCTCAGATATAATTACTAGCAAGTAAGTATTGTATAATGAAAGTTGCCATATATTTTTATAGTACTATAACTCCTGTGTCTCAAAAATTAAATACAAATTGGGTTCTTCATGGTATGACCTCTTTAAAAGACATTTACACATTTAACAATATTAACTCAAACACAGTACTTCTGTATTTAGCATAGCTGTTTTGTCACACTTTCTATAGCTCATAGAGGCATTAGAAAGAGCTGTTGTACTATACCGTTCTGGAAGAGGCCGTGTCTATTACTGTAGAAAGATCAAAACCTCCACTTAGTACTTTTATGAACATGTCATTACTAACTGTAAAGGTTACATGAAAAGTGTTATGTGCCTACCTCCAGCAGTTCCAGAGCAAAATGCAGACAGTTATTCGACAAGAGATTATACTTTCTTGCCCGTTTCATTGCCCTCTTAACTCTGTCAGCAAAATCCTTGGGTATGCCATTCTTCAAACGAAGAACAACATATGGTTTTTTACTGATGAAATTATTCAGACCTGCTTTGCTCACTCCACCATCCACAGTTGATGAGGATGATGAGGAACTGGCAAATCCTGTCCCGCCTTGCTGTGGATTGGCTAAATGGTGTAAATGAACAATCAATCAAACAAACAAAAATATATGCATGTATATTTTAAAACAAAAGGCAGATATATTTCAGCTTTTTATCACAAGTCTCCTCCTGAAAATATAACTTTCATTAACATATTGTAGATATGGTTGCAAGAAAAACCCTTAGCAAATACCTGGATTTTCACACGTCACAATTACACAAACACAGTTGGACTACACTAATAACACACAAACAGTTGTATCTTCTTAAGTCTTCATTGAAAACATTGTTTAATCAAACAGAGCAGGCTGGGGAAAGTAAGTGAGCCTCTCAGAAGCAGCTTTGCTGAAAACGCACCAGCATTCATAAGCAATCAAGCACCGTTCAGCATGCAATATGAAACAAGTGACAGAAAGAGAGGTTTTCAAGTCCTGTTTTTCGTTTAACCAAAAACCTGATCCATTCTTGTGCTAATTCAGCCACTCCTTCATCCCTCACAGACCCCCAGAGATGGATATGTCTCCTAAAAGCTGCTGTGACTGGGACCCCATTCTGTGAGCTTCCCTGCCACACCTGTGTCCCAACACCCTCCTCGGGACTGCAGCCCAGCTGAGCAGAAATTCTACGGTGTGCAGGGCCCCACAGGCCTGTCTTGTCACTGCATATGCCTTGCCATGAGCTGCAAGGTGGTAACCAGGGGAGGCAGATTTATTGGATAACAGCTGCCTCTAGTCTGCCCACCTGCAACCCCACAATCAAAGCTGTCACTCTGCTTCAGCAGAAACGGGGCCTGAACTGTGAGGTGCAAAATAACCCGACCTTCATCCCCACAAAAACAAATTCAAGGGAGAGACTCCATTCTCATCACATTGAGTACATTCAGCTTCCTCGAGAGCTTAAAATAGCTTCCTAGCATGAACGCATCGGCATAAGTGCCTTCCATTCAACTTCAGTCAGTCACGCTCAATGTTACGTCGACACAGAGGTGATTGGGAGAAAGGAAACCCCAAACGTCAGAGTAGTTAAAAGCAGGCCAATGAGACATTGGCAAGTGGAATTTGCATACCTAGCCACTCCTCTGTACACACGGGTATATAAGGGTGCAGTGTGCAGTGTGTAAAACAGAAGTCCTCACTGGTTAGCACTCAGAGAGATCTGAGGGTTACAGTGGGAACTCTTCTGCCAGGCCCAATCCTCCATGTGATTGCGTGCCATTGAGCCCCCGAAGGAGGCAGTCCAACGATTTCATTTGGGGCTCCGGAGGAGGATAAGATGTTGATTGCAGCACTGGAGGGTTCATGCGATTCAGCGAACGACAACTCAGCTGAGCTTCCTCCATCTGGAAGCATGCTAGGAGTCTGACTGTTATGCTTTCCTGGGTGGAAGTCTCCATCCAACCCAGAACGTTCTCAGCTGGGTGATCGGTTTCTGGGTGCAGGGCGTGACACAGCCGCAACCTGCATCAGTGCCATTTTTCCTGGAGGTGCATGAGGAGGTCACAAAGTTGTGGAGGACATTTTCTCTGCTTGAAGCCTCCTTCTCCCTCACTACCCTTGATGGTGGGGCTACTAAGGGTTACATGGAGATCCCCCAGGCTGAGCATGCAATTGCGATGCATTTATGCCCACAGGGCGCCACCACGTGGAGGGATCGCCTGCATCTCCCATCCAAGGCCTGTAAGCTGACGTCAGGTTTGGCTGCTGAGGCTTAAGGCCCAGGTATACTTCACTTTCTGTATTCCGTTTCCGTCTCACGCACAGCCGCGTCCGCACAGCTTTCAAAGCATACTCATCCGTTGGTGAGCGCAGATTGCCGAGTTCGACACATGCGCAGTACAACTGTTTGGACTGTTGCGTCTCTGCTGCCTTTTTCTGTAAAGGCACATGTGATAACACTGGACATCTAGATAAAACTGCTGGACACGCGGCCCCCTGCCTTGCATGCGATGGACATCCTGCAAGTCCATCAGGCCAAAGGACTACCCAGGTGAAAAAGACATACCATTAAATGTATTATAAATATACGTACAATTCAAGTAGTATATTTATAATACATTTATATTACAAACATACTTGTTTGAAGTGTATTAAAAATGTATTGAATTGCATTTTAACATATTTCTAAAAAGTATACTAGAAGTACTATGGTAATAAATATATATTAAGTAAACATTTAAAAAATATGCTTAACACGAGCATATTTTAACTTAAGTTTTAGTGTATTTACAGAAAACATACTTATTTAACGTGTACTTTATGTAAGACAATAGCAAAATTATTCAGCTTTTAGTGGGTTTAAAGTAGAAGTACTTTATAACCATGTGTAGGCCATATATTTTAAATATATGAAGAAGCCGACTAGTCACCGGACGAGACGGACGACAACGCGTAAGTGTTTTTAATACTTGTTCTTAGTTCTGTTGTTTATATTAATTACTTGCTGCTAGGAAAGAATAGTTCGTTTCCTACGTATTTCTATTCTGCTTTTTCGTTGTGGTTTATATTTGTGATTGCACTTACTGGTCGTTTGAATAACTGGCCCTTTAGCTTAAACTCCTTCCTGCACTTAAGTGAGAATTGTTAGTTTCGATTGGAGCCATTGCCCTGCGATTGGCTGTTGGTTGTGCTAATTAAAAGCGGCCACAACTTTTTTTCACTCCAGAGTGTGTATTTGTTTGAAGTCTGTGCGCTGATGCGGTAGCGTCTGCGGTCGTGTTCAGCCTCCTCGTGTGAAGACCGAGGAGTGTAAAGACCTGCGACTTTTTCCTGCGCGACTTTAACCGAGCAACGACACCGAGCTACACACTTAAGTACCCTTTCTTCCTTACTCACACACTCGGCTTTCCTATCCTCTTATCCTCTTTTCTTCTACCTCTATCATGTGTCTCCAAAAAATTCCGGTTCTCTATCGACCACGCCCTAACATCACACACAGACGGCAACGTAATCCTGCTAACCTACGCCCTATCTCTACATCTTCCACTACACCTCTGGCTTTCTCTGTGGGTCTCTGGAATTGTCAGTCAGCCGTCAACAAAGCTGATTTCATTTCTGCCTTTTCTTTAAAATCCACTCTTAGCATCCTGGGCTTGACTGAGACCTGGATTCGTCCAGAAGACTCAGCAACCCCAGCTGCTCTTTCTACTAATTTCTCTTTCTCTCACACTTCGCGTCAAGTTGGCCGGGGTGGGGGCACTGGCCTGCTCGTTTCAAACAATTGGAAATACTCAACCCGCTCTACCCTATGCAATTACAACTCATTTGAATCTCATGCCATTACTGTGTCAGCACCGATTAAACTCCAGATTGTGGTAATCTACCGTCCGCCTGGACAAATTCTAGCCACCTTCCTAGAGGAGCTGGACGGGTTGCTGTCCTCTTTCGTGGAGGATGGCACTCCACTCCTAGTCTTTGGTGATTTCAACATTCACCTAGACAAGCCTTATGCTACAGACTTCCACTCACTCATAGCCTCATTTGATCTCAATCGCCTTACCACTGCCAGCACGCACAAATCAGGCAACCAACTTGATTTAATTTACACACGCAATTGTACTGCAGATAACATTCTGGTACAACCGCTACATATCTCGGACCATTTCTTCATTACATTTACACTACACTTTGCTGCCCGTGTGCCAACAACCCCCCTACCGGTTACTTTTAGACGAAACCTACGCTCCCTTTCTCCCTCCCATCTTTCCTCTGTAGTATCCGCCTCTCTTCCCTCACCTACCCATTTCTCATCTCTGGATGTAAACACAGCTACTGAAACTTTATGCTCTACCTTAACTTCTTGTCTCGACGACATTTGTCCTCTCTCCTCTAGGTCAGCACGGGCTGCCCCTTCTAACCCCTGGTTATCTGATGTTCTCCGTGAACATCGGACTAAACTCAGAGCGGCAGAGAGGAAATGGCGCAAATCAAACAACCCGTCGGACCTGAGTAGGTATCAGTCTCTGCTCTCATCTTTCTCTGCTGATGTCCACACTGCCAAATCCTCACATTTCCACAACAAGATCAACAGCGCTCCAGACATGCGTAACCTCTTCAGAACATTTAATTCTCTACTCTGTCCCCCTCCACCACCTCCCACCACTTCTATTACAGCCGATGACTTTGCAACTTTTTTTACAGACAAAACTAGATCGATCAGTGATCAGTTCTCACCTCCTCGCACACAGGACCCCCGACCAACCACATCCACTGCTAAACTCCCATCTTCTCCTTCTGTCCCCTGACGGAGGCTGAAGTATCCAAACTTCTCCTCTCCAACCATCCTACAACATGTCCTCTTGACCCAATCCCCTCACACCTTCTGCAAGCAATCTCTCCCACGCTCTTACCGGCACTCAAACACATCATCAACTCATCCCTCCTCACAGGCATCTTCCCCACTTCGTTCAAGCAGGCTCGGGTAACCCCACTGCTCAAAAAACCTACATTAAACACTTCTCTGATAGAAAACTATAGACCTGTTTCTCTCCTTCCATTCATAGCGAAAACACTTGAACGTGCTGTCTTCAACCAGGTCTCATTGTTTCTTTCACAGAACAGCAAACTGGACTCTAAACAGTCGGGTTTCAGGAGTGGACATTCAACTGAGACTGCGCTTCTCTCTGTCACTGAAGCCCTGCGAACTGCGAAAGCTGACTCCAAATCATCAGTCCTCATTCTGCTGGACCTATCTGCCGCGTTTGACACTGTCAATCATCAGATACTCCTCTCCACCCTCTCATCACTGGGCATCACTGGAATTCCACTTCGCTGGTTTGAATCCTATCTCACTGGTAGGTCTTTCAGGGTGGCCTGGGGAGGGGAGGTATCCAAAGCACATACACTGGTCACTGGGGTTCCTCAGGGATCGGTTCTTGGACCCCTCCTCTTCTCCACATACACTACATCGCTGGGTCCAATCATACAGGCACATGGATTCTCCTACCACTGCTATGCTGATGACACACAACTTTATCTCTCCTTTCAACCAGATGATCCAACAGTAGCTGCAAGGATCTCAGGTTGCCTGGCGGACATTTCGGCATGGATGAAAGAACATCACCTTCAGCTCAACCTGGCAAAGTCTGAGCTTCTTGTCCTTCCCGCCGCTCCAACTCTACAGCATGACATCACGATCCAGTTAGGTTCATCAACTATTACCCCATCAACTTCGGTCAGAAATCTTGGTGTAATCTTTGATGACCAGCTGACCTTCAAAGACCACATTGCAAAGACTGCTCGAGCTTGCAGGTTTGCACTACACAACATCAGAAAGATCAGGCCCTTTCTGACGGAGCATGCTGCACAACTTCTTGTCCAGGCCCTTGTCATTTCTAGGCTGGATTACTGCAATGCTCTTCTGGCTGGACTTCCATCAAACACAGTCAAACCTCTACAAATGATTCAGAATGCGGCGGCACGACTGGTCTTCAAGGAACCCAAAAGCCCATGTCACACCTCTCTTCATCTCATTGCATTGGCTACCAATCGCAGCTCGCATCAAGTTCAAGACACTGATGCTTGCTTATAGAACAACCACAAGCTCAGCACCCGCCTACATGCACTCACTACTAAGAATCTACATCCCCTCCAGAAGTCTGAGATCTGCTAGTGAGCGACGTCTTGTGGTACCATCACAAAGAGGCTCAAAATCTCTCTCCAGAACATTCTCGTTCACCATTCCTAGCTGGTGGAATGATCTTCCCACCCATATTCGGAGTGCCGGATCCTTGTCAATCTTCAAGCAACAGCTGAAAACTCATCTCTTTCGACACTACTTGACTATACCCCACACATAAAAAAAAAAAAAAAAAAAAAAAAAAAAAAAAAACTTTCTCCTTATTTATTCCTTCCCCTGCTAGCTTGTACTTATTTAAATAACGGCTGAGACTTGGTGTTACAAGCACTTCGTTTGTCGGATTGCCTCCTCAAGATGAATCGCTTTTTGTATCCCCAATTGTAAGTCGCTTTGGATAAAAGCGTCTGCAAAATGGCTAAATGTAAATGTAAATTTATGTAATGAGCATGTGCTTCAGGCTGCTTTCAAAAGTAAGATATTTTTAAAAACATTTTTAACATTTTAATATATTTTATAAAGCACATTAATTCACTACCACATAAATACATTATGTGCAATGTGCTATATGATATAAGTTCAATCTGTAACACTTTAGAATAGGGAACACTTATTCACTATTAACAATGACTATTAATTTGCTGCTTATAAATAGTTAATAAGGTAGTTGTTAAGTTTAGGTGTTGGGTAGGATTAGGCATGTAGGATAAGGTCATGTAGAATAAGGCATTAATACGTGCTTAATTACTACTATTAAATGGATAATATTCTAGTAACATGCATGTTAAAAAGCATCTAGTTAAGAGACCCTAAAATAAAGTGTTACCGTTCGTTCTCACAATGTATTATAACAATTTTTTGTCAACTATGATAAAGCATTGTAATAAGCATACTTAAAATATGTTGTTCAGTTGTACTTGTAAAAGAATATGATAAAAGGCTCATTGAACTCATTTTTGAAACCTCAAATTCAAGCAAAACTGACATTTTTCACTTCTTTTGCCTGTAGCTCAAAATTAGACCGTGCACATTCCGGCTCATTTTGTCAGCACGGGTCACAAATGTATGTTAATTTTATTTAGTACTGACCTGAATAGGGCTGCCCTCAACTAAGGATTTTTGTGGTCGATTTCATTTTAAGCATTAGTTGACTAATCGCACATATATTAATAAACCATTTAAATCATTACAATGCGCCTTTAATTGCCTATTGTCACGAATCCAGTCTGTGCACTCCCGTTCATTCACCACCAGAGGTCACTCGCTCATCATAATGACTTTCACACCACACATCACAATGGACTGCATTTCCCATCAGCCATCTCACTAATCACACGCTCACCTGATCACACGCACACAGCTGTAACCAATCACACACCACTTAAGCCATGGACTTTCTCTTCCTCGTTGCCGAGTATTGTTTGCGTTTACCGCTCCCCTAGCCGTAGCAACTCTAAGAGCCCTTGTTAGTTTTCCTAGTTTTCACAGTTTTCCCCTGCCCGTCTTGGATTGTGTTTTCCCGTGTTTGGATTCTAGCCCGTGTTCCCTGGATTATCTCTCTGCCTTGCCCACTGGATACTGTTCGCCGATCGTCGACCTTTGCTTGCCCTAGGATTACTCTTTGTCTTGTCCCTGCCATACCTGTTTGCCATTGCTCGACTCTGCCTGTATTTATGACCATGCCTATAAATAAAAGCTTGCAGATGGATCCGCACGCATCTCGTCTCGTCAGCCCCGTTGCAGAATACTCGGCCCCACAAGGATCCAGCGGCTTTCATGAACAATACTGGCCGGGTATGTACACTGCAAAACTATTATTAGCCCTCAAGCAGTGTATGCGATCACTTGAGGACTTTATCCTGGAATATCTAGACGTTGCTAATAATTGTGATTTTCCAGATGATGTCTTGATCGATTTTTTTTTGTGACAGCATTAATCAGCCACTAAAGACTAGGCTTATTTGTGAGGGTCCACGCTCCTCACTTTTTGGACTATGCTCTGTTGTGTGTGGGCTCATTATACACTGTGGGTGTTGCGGATGAGGAACGCGACACCGCATCTACGACGATAATGGCGGACGCACCAGAGCACGTTGTAAGGATTTGTAAGGGTTTTATCCTTTTATTTATAACTTTTAGCTTTAGGGAATCAAATCGTAGAAATCCGACTTTGATCGGATTAATTAATATTAATCACCAATGTATAGATTAATTGATATTAATCAGAAGGTACAATTTATACCTTATTAACTGCTCGACCAGCAAGTATTAATACAGTATAAATTAGCAATTCTTCATATTGTTGATAATAATACAGATTTGATTAGGAAATCTCTGAGCACAGGTAACACGATCTATGGCAAATAATTTAAGATTTGAAAATCACGGCACCAAACTATTCATTAAAAATGAATCGAGAGTTTATTTACTATTCTAGGGTATAATACAAACAAAACACATACACACACTATGGCAAGATCAAAGCAGTTTGAAGAGTTAAGCTATTCTCTTTTCCCGAGAATAAAACGACCTTAGGCCGTCACAAACAGAAGACTCAGTTATTGTTATCTTTTAACGATTCATTCAATTCAATTCAGCTTCAGCGAATAAGAGACTTGTTTGTTTTACTTGCTGTGCGTTGAAATTGAAGGCTGTACTTCTTGAAAGGGTGCTGGAGGGAAACCCAGGACTTTCTTTTCTATGTCGTTGTCGCGTGACGTCACTCGGGAGTCCTCTCTACGATTCGTGGCTTCCTGGCAGCGCGCGAATGGCAAGGCTTTGAAGTTCTTTGCAAGTTTTGGTCTGAAGTTGACAGTGTTGAAGTCTTTGAGATGATCAGCCAGATGTTTCGCTGCACGATCAGGGGCAACGCCCAGACTTTCAGCCAAGTTTCCTTGCAGGTTTTCACCAGTTGTTTCAACCGTTATCTTTGTGTTTTCATCTTTTCTGAGCTCTGCTTCCAACAAAGTGGGGGTGTCTGTTTTTATCGGACAGAATTAAGTCCATCCTATTCACTGTCTGACCCAATCATATTGTCTCTGTAGGGCGGAGCCCCGCCCAACACGACTTCTTCTTCGTGCATACATTATCTGCTCATAAATATGTCACATGAGCCACAATATCCTAGCAGATTTCTACAAAGTGTTATAATCATACCTTATGATGCTAAAAGTCAACATTAATCCTTTTCATCTTATTGGAATCAAAATAAGGTTTAAATCAATATCAGACATGAGGTACTTATATTGAATACCTATAATTCATAAGTCACAGATTAAAAATATCCTAAATTCTGATAACTACAGTAAGATTAAATGAAACATAGAATACCACATTCATATATATTTTTCTTGAGTCGCTTTAATAGCAACAGTTTTTTTCTGGATTGTCTTTTGGCAGAGTCCATGAAAGTTTGGAAGAAACTTTGTTTCAAAAGGAGTTTTGAATTCCTTTTGTTGTAAGAAGCGGCTTTCTCCTGGAATGCAGGAGACCAGAGCTGAGGTTGTGAGGTCATGAGGAGTATCACGTTGTGTGTGTCTCTGGTGATCGTCTTTACTGAGACGATCGTAAGTCAGTCAAATTTTGTTTATCGGAAGGTACTTTATGGCAAGTGGTCTCGCAGTATCGCGAACGCTCTGGTTCTGGAGCGTCTCCAAAGGAGTAATTTATCCGTTTTTAAATTCCGAACAGATGTAGCGCGGGCCGTTCATCCTCACCTTATCATGTTTTACGAGTCTCTCGGGTGGTAAGGGAGTATGGCCGGACGCTAGTTGGTCATTTGCTCATTTTACGAGCTGATGAAGTTAGATTAGTTTCTTAAGTTAAACGTGTGTGCGTTCTTTTCGACCAGGTTCTACAACGTTCACAAAATGGCGGCCACAACAACACCCCGTCCTGTCGTTGCTGCCATTCATGAGCCACGTCAAGTTATAGTCAACCTACGGGAGCCAAGTCAAGTCACAGTTAATGTCAAAGAGTCAAATCAAGTCACAGGTGCTGTTAAAGAACCCAGTCAATTCACAGTTGATCTTAAAGAACCAAGTCAAGTCACAGTTGATGTCAGAGAGTCAGGCCAAGTCACAGTTGGTCGTCATCAATCGAGTCACGTCTCAGCTGATCACCCAGAGTCACTTCAGGTCTCAGCTGATCACCCAGAGTCATTTCACGTCTCAGCTGATCACCCAGAGTCACTTCATGTCTCAGCTGATCACCCAGAGTCACTTCACGTCTAAGCTGATCACCCAGAGTCAAGTCACGTCTACGCTGATCTCCCAGAGTCACAGCAGCACGTCTCCGCTGACCTTCCAGAGTCGGGTCACGTCTCCGCTGACCTTCCGCTGACCGTCCAGAGTCGGGTTACGTCTCCGCTGACCGTCCAGAGTCTCGCCAGGCCTTCGCTGACCGTCCAGAGCCACAGCCCGTCACAGCTGATAGTCCAGAGCCACAGCCTGTCATGGCTGACTGTCCAGAGCCACAGCCCGTCACGGCTGACACTCCCAGATCATCAAGGTCAGTCTTCCATTATACCGGTTTGATGTCTAGTTTGAGGGATGTACCGCTGGTGTCTGCACGCGCAGCTGGTATCCCCAAACCCACTCACTCTAACCCTCCTGTTCTTCTGCATATACCCCTGTCTGAGGCACTTCCCCTGATGGGAATCACTTTGTGTTGCGTTTGGGCTGCGTACACCGCCGCAGAACTGCCCGAGGTGGTGGCGCCCGCTGCAGCTTCTCCAGAGGTGGCGGTCCACGCTACAGAACCTCCAGAAGCGGCAGGGCTCGCGTCGACCCCTTGTATGGTGGTGGCACCCAGCAATGAACTCTCCCTGTGTCCTGTGTTTACCACTGTAGAACTTCCAGAGGTGGCGGCAACCGCCGCAGAACCTCCAGAGGTGTCAGTGGTATCTGTCAATGAACTCTTGTTATGTCCTGTCACGGCTATGGAGGCCGTCAATGAACTCTCGTCCTGTCCTGTCACAGCCAAAAGGGCTGTCCCTGAACTCTCGTCCTGCCCTGTCACGGCTATGGAGGCCGCCTGTGGGTTTTCTGCCCTTTGTTTGTCCTGAACGGTTAAACTGATCGCTGTTCTTCAGAAAAATCATTCAGGTCCCACAAATTCTTTGTTTTTTTCAGCATTTTTGTGTTTTTGAACCGTTTCCAACAAAGAGATCCAACTTTTCACACTGAGGACAACTGAGGGACTCAGTTGCATATGCAACATCTGCAACTATTACAGCTGGTTCAAATTAGGGCTGTAGTACTCAAATTTGGTCTCGGACTCTAGGTGTTTTTCTATCGTCTCTGACTTGTCTTGGACTCGTTGGTATTTGCACTCGGACTTGGTCATTGTTGGACTCGCCAAATGTTCTAGTTGGTCTCGACCGAGTCCAGCTATATATGCTTCTTTTTTTTTTCTCTTTCAAAACAAAACCATTAATGGAGCGCGCTTGTTCAGAAAATGGGTAATGTAATTGGTTTAATTCACAATCCATCTAGACCAGGCATTGCCATTGGTCGCCTCAGGGGCGGACTGGGGCTAAAAAGTGGCCCTGGACTTTTTGGCACAGAGCGGCCCACCACACCTTAAACCCACCAGCTCATTAGAGCTGTTTCTAACACCACTTACTAACATACTAATATAACAATACATTTATTTATTTATTTATTTTTTAAATTATTATTATCATTAACATTAATGAATGACTGTCATACTACTTTACATTATAATTGGTCTTTCCTGGTATATATGGCAATTTGTAAATAATATTTTTACACATCTTTTTTACATTGAGGGACAGTTTAATATTACTAAAGTTAAATGCCTACCATATAACAATGCTTTGCTCTAGAAGACTAGGAATGTAGTGCAGAATGTGGTCTGTTTTTATTGTGCCTTTCAATTCCTTCACAAGTTTTTTTATGATGAAAAATTTTATGATGATGAAGAATACAGTAAACTGTAATATGTGAAATATATATATATATATATATATATATATATCAGGATCATGTGACACTGAAGACAGGAGTAATGATGCTGAAAATTCAGCTTTGATCACAGAAAATATATAATACAATATATAAAGTTACAATTTAGAATAGCAGTTTTCTATGCAAATATATAGTACAAAAATCATTTATTTCTGTGATCAAAGTTTCATTTTCAGCATACTCAGTGTCACATGATCCTCCAGAAATCATTGTATGCTGATTTGCTGCTCAAGAAACATTTCTGATTATTATCAATGTTGAAAACAGTGTTCCTGCTTCATATTTTTGTGGAAAATAAATAAATAAATATTTTTATTCAACAAGGTTGCATTAAATTGATTTAAGTGACAGTAAAGATATAGGCTACTTATTACAAATTATTTATTTAAAAAACATTCTGTTGTTAAACTTTGTATTCAACAAATAAAGCTAAAGTGTCAAAGTTTCCACAAAAGTATTAAGAAACAAAAACAGTTTTCAGTACTGATAATAATAAGAACACATTATGAATAACTTAGCACAAATAATAATTAAAAATAATTAAGCAGCAAATCAGCATATTAGAACGATTTCTGAAGGATCATGTGACACTGAAGACTGGAGAAATGATGCTGAAAATTTAAATTTAGCCTAAACATTAAAACATTAAAACGTTTACATTAAAATATCTTATTTAGAACTTTCCTACTCACGGCACTTGAAAGCGAAACTCTTCAGATTTACTATGTTCTAGAGTAGCCTAAGTTTGAGAATTATATTTTTACAGTTCTTGTGAAACATTTTCTTAGACACATAAAATTACGGAAGAAATATAACGACATACAAACATTCACTTTTATTTTGTCTGCTAAAAACGGCTACGTTAATGTACACTGTGGCAAATAATGTAAATGGCATTAAAATCTGTGAAATTCGAAAAGGCCAGTAGTAGTTTGCATCCCTGAAAATTAATGTCTGTCGCAGTTTTTGAAAACAGTTTTTGAAAACAGTTGGCAAATATTGCTGAATTGTCTCATCAGGTTTAGTTGTTTACATTTTACCTCAGCTCGCATTCAAATGCCGCGAAGCTCAACTCAGCTTCTGTGAAGTGAGAACAGTAAATCCCACCTTCTTCGATTTGATTGTCTAAAACATTGTGACATTGACGAGCACTTGAGCCGCTGTGGCTGCACTGAGCCAGAAGGCGCTAAATTAGAATGTTTGACTCAAGTGGGCCGCGTGGGCCATTCGTCTGGTCTGATGGACGGATGTAGACTGCATACATTTACAATAATCCATTCTTTATATTTGCGCAATGGGCCGGCCCACATTGTATAGCGGCCCGCCGGGAAAACTCCCGGTGCTCCAGATGGCCAGTCCGCCACTGATAAATGCACGCTGCGTCATATGCCTGGCTCTGTGTGTGTACTCCGTTATATTTTGGCCACAGACACAATGTCGGGGAGCTGCATAATACAATTTGGTTTTACAAAGTTCGTTGGAGTTTTCTCTCTCTTCCTCCTCACTTTCCTTTACTTTTAAATAGCTTATAAATGCCAGTGTGCATTTTACTTTCACTTTCAGTAGCACGTCAATTGCTTATCTGTGCAACGACAAATATTCTTCAATAAACATGGAACTTTTATTAAGAAAACTAATAAAAAATACACCATGCTATAAGCCTAATATAAAATAACAAACTTACACAATGTTTAAATTAAAAAAAAAAAAAGTGTCCATGTTTACATAGTTTTTTCTATGGAAAAGCAGCCTAATCAAATAAAAATCCTGTGAAGAACTACTACTGTATGCAGACAGGCTGAAAACTGCTGTTCATTGTTTTTACAGAACATTTATATTTACACTGAACAAAATTATAAACACAACCCTTTTGTTTTTGCCCCCATTTTTCATGAGCTGAACTCAAAGATCTAAGACTTTTTCTATGTACACAAAAGGCCTATTTCTCGCAAATATTGTTCACAAATCTGTCTAAATCTGTGTTAGTGAGCACTTCTCCTTTGCCGAGATACTCCATCCACCTCACAGGTGTGGCATATCAAGATGCTGATTAGACAGCATGATTATTGCACAGGTGTGCCTTAGGCTGGCCACAATAAAAGGCCACTCTAAAATGTGCAGTTTTACTGTATTGGGGGGGTCCGGGGGGGGGCTGAAAACCAGTCAGTATCTGGTGTGACCACCATTTGCCTCATAGAGTTGATCAGGTTGTTGATTGTGGCCTGTGGAATGTTGGTCCACTCCTCTTCAATGGCTGTGTGAAGTTGTTGGATATTGGCAGGAACTGGAACACACTGTCGTATACGCCGATCCAGAGCATCCCAAACATGCTCAATGGGTGACACGTCCGGTGAGTATGCTGGCCATGCAAGAACTGGGATGTTTTCAGCTTCCATGAATTGTGTACAACATGAGGTGAAGGTCGTGGATGAATGGCACTACAATGGGCCTCAGGATCTCGTCACGGTAACTCTGTGCATTCAAAATGCCATCAATAAAATGCAACTGTGTTTGTTGTTCATAACTTACGCCTGCCCATACCATAACCCCACCACCACCATGGGCCACTCGATCCACAACGTTGGCATCAGCAAACCGCTCACCCACACGACGCCATACACGCCATCTGCCATCTGCCCTGTACAGTGAAAACCGGGATTCATCTGTGAAGAGAACACCTCTTCAAAGTGCCAGACGCCATCGAATGTGAGCATTTGCCCACTCAAGTCGGTTACGACGACGAACTGCAGTCAGGTCGAGACCCCGATGAGGACGACGAGCATGCAGATGAGCTTCCCTGAGATGGTTTCTGACAGTTTGTGCAGAAATTCTTTGGTTATGCAAACTGATTGTTGCAGCAGCTGTCCGGGTGGCTGGTCTCAGATGATCTTGGAGGTGAAGATGCTGGATGTGGAGGTCCTGGGCTGGTGTGGTTACACGTGGTCTGCGGTTGTGAGGCCAGTAAAAGGAGAATGTCAGCGAGAAGAGAGGAGGGGTGTTTGATGTTTTGGGTTGTGGCTGTTGTGTCCACCCGCACGATGTGTGTGTGTGTGTGTGTTGCGCCTTTGGTTTTAACTCTCTTTGGGTGGCGGAGTTAGAGCTCTTTTATTGTTCTGGTAACAATCATGTTAACCTTTTTGTCACAACCTAATTTTGTTAATGGCTAGTCTTTGTCAGCTTGCCGCTGGTTTGGAAGACAAGGAAGGAGTGGAAGAGTTTAGAAAGTCACGTGACCTACATACCTGCACGTAGAGAATTTTGATGTATTAGACACATTAGTTTATTATTATTATTATTCTGTATGTTTTGTTTTGTATATGTAGTGTAGTTTATGACGCTTTTGCGTTGAAGATTTTCTTTTCCCCTTGCCTTTATTTTAATAGTTTAGGGGATCTGGGAATTAGTTAGTACGTGGGATTCTTTCATTATTTTTATTTTATGATTTAAGCGCGTGGAACTGAGAATTTCAGTTCACTCTCAGCAGGTTTAATGGAATATTTTTTTTTAAAGAAAAGGTCCTATTTTCAACATTGTGCAAACATATGCATAAACGACATTTGTTCATCATTTTGTAACAGTTTATAATGTTTTTATTAGTTTGCACGTTTTGTGCAGTCATCCCTTGTGTAATGTTAGGATAAAGCACAGCAAACCTCAGCTAGTTGTATACTTTGATTTCAGTTTGTTGTGCTGTAGCTTAGCTTGCAGTGCTTTAAATCTGTCTGCTATTGTTATCTTTTGAGTACAACAGCTGAAATAAACTTGTATCTGTGGACTAATCATTTTTAATCTACCCTGGTGTGATTGTTCAAACTGTTTGACTTTTATATTTACAAAATGAACAGGAATCCAAGACCACACACATGGATGAAAGTGTTCCTTTAATACATAAGCAAAATTTTGGATTAAACTAAATTGTATGGACAAAAGTGTATAAAATAGCCTACATTTGGTACACTGTAAATGAGAAAACAAATAGGCCTACTTCACGGCATTTTATGGAATAGAATATGCAACTAATTTGATATTAACAAAATGATTTAAACAATATATTATTAACTTACATAACACATTTAATTTAATTTAATGTATGTCTAAATGTATATGTCTGCACTGTCTGTATTATTTTTTTTTTCTTTGCACTGGTAGCTCCTGTCACCAAGACAAATTCCTTGTGTATGTAAACGCTAAATCTGATTCTGATTACTGTTCAAAGGTTTTTCTCTGTGATGTCTGATTTTTCCTCTTCAGTGTCATGTGATCTTTCAGAATTCATTCTAATATGCTGATTTGCTGTTCAAGAAACATTTCTGATTATTATCACAGTTGAATATTGTGCTTCATGAAGTGCGGAAACCATTACACAGTGACAGGATTCCTTGATGAATTGAAAGTTCAGAAAAAAACAGTATATTATTTGAAATAGAAATCTTTTGTAACATTATAAATGTGCTTACTGTCATTTAAAAAAAAAATAATAATTTAATGTATCCCTGTCAAACAAAAGCATACATTTCTTAAAAAATAAAAATAAAATAACAAAAAAACAACAACATAGTAATAGTAGTTTTGAATGGTAATGACATGAGTCAAATGCCAGAATTAAGTTTAGAAATATGTTGTTGTTGTTGTTGTTGTTTTACCTCTCTTACATATGATCTCAGAATAACTTTATTATGTGTCATATTTTTATACAGCAGATTCAATAAGGATATTTACATCACCCTCTCTTATCTCCTAGTCTTGTTTTGGTGCATAAATCTTTTTAGTTTGTAACAAGAATTCAATAGTGATGCATACTCAAAATTCAGGAAAACTTATATTAATCACATCCTCCATGACTACATTTTCCTGGATTTTGAATGTGAATCTTTATTGAATTCATATTTTTAAAAACAAAAAGTTACTTTCTCACATAATATCAAACTCCCACACCAACACACATTATAACAACATCTAGTTATCAAAAGCTAGTCAAGGCCACAATAGCATAAAGCAATCAAACTAAACAGAACAGGAAAATGACCATATAGGAAAACCAGGAACTATATGACAGGGGTAAAACAAGGAAAAACAAGTCCAAAACACTGACAGTATACAACTAGTTGAGGTTTGCGGTGAATGCCCGCAATCATTCAGTCAGGGACGACTGCACAAAACGTGCAAGGTTTGTGTGAACAAAACACTGCAAACTAGACATGTTCACAAGTCTCTGAGGTCCAAGTCACGTCTCTGTTCTATTTATTAGCATCAGTTCTTTCAGCTAGTTATTGAGGCTAAATCAGTTTTGAAATACTGATTTCACGATATGATTTTCTCAACAACAACAACAAAAACGTTAACACAATTTAAGACAAATTAGAAATGAAAAGGTGTCCATTTATTAATTGTAAGATAAAATGCTGCACATTTCTTTGTAAAATTGAAATATTCAAACAACAAAACTAAATTTTAAAACAAACCCCAATTAATCAAATGATTTACACAAATGAAATAAATCTCATATAAACAAACTAAGGCTTTGTCTGTGCTCTTTTTCAATTTAAAATTAGAGGCAACCGCTGTATTTTAAACACAACACAATCCAAACAAAGAGGCTGCATACATCCAGCATGAGCAGTTTTTAATCTAAATTGGATCGTATAATTTCGAAATTTGAAGCAAAAATGGTCTGACTTTAGTTTTGTGAAACTATTCTACATAAAACATCTGTACGAAACAAAACCGCAGACAGGCTGAATTAATGCAGATTCACTCTCTGCCAGCAGGTGGCGCTTGAACATCAATTAAACATCGTTTCCTTGGTAGCCGCTGTAAACAAAGCAGCGCTGCAGTTATGAACACTACTTTAATATGCATTATACGGAGGCAAGATGAGAAGAAAATACCATCTAAACTTTTTTTTAAGACAGCCAGTTTCCCTCAGAGATGCATTCATATAAACTTCCGTACCAAATGACTTGCGTTTTCTACGAGTCTCACGAGTCACGAGTCCAAGTCAAGTCCCAAGTCTTTATTTATGTGACTTAAGTGCGACTCAAGTCCAAGTCGCAGACTCGAGTTTCCATCTCTGCTGCAAACTAATCAAAACTGTTACGAAATGATGAACAAATGTAGTTTAGGCATAGGTTTATGCAACGCTGTAAATATATTTACCTTTTTTCAAATATTCCATTAAACCTGCTGAGAGACAAGGAGCGTAAACTGATATTCTCAGTTCCACAAGCATGTCCGGGAAACTCATTAGCCGCTTTTCCACTATCGGGCCGAACGGTTCTAAGAACGGTCAGGTACGGTTCCAGTTGTTTTTCCGCGTGAGCCTGGTACAGTGCGGCACGATTACAAACCATTCTCGGCACGGTTAGACAACCATGCTGAGCCGTGCTAGTAGAGTGCGTGTGCGTGCCGTCGCCACTCAGGATCTGTCACTTGTCTGTTGCCTGGCTGCTAGTTTCTCAGTAGCTTGCTAAGCGCACTATTTTGAGCAATGTAAACACAAATTAGTAATAAAATCTGAAGAAATTTCTGATCATCCTCCATAACGTGGTGGTTATTTACACCTCATATCATATGTAAACACTTGTGTTACCACAGCAACGGACTGACGCATTTGAATTGCATTCCAAAGAGATCCGTTATCAGCCCCGCAGTGGAAAACGAAACCGTATCCGTGCTGACTGGCCCGGATCGGCACGGAACGGAACGGTTAAGCAAAGAAAACCGTCCGGCCCGATAGTGGAAAAGCGGCAATTAATATTCATGAAGGCTCCGCCCACTGAAACCAAAAATCTCGGAAACCAAAAATCTCGTAACACCGGTTCAAGAAAGTTAGGGTATGTCGAAAAACTCCCATTTCATTTTCTCCTCCAACTTCAAAATTCAAGATTTTCGACATGCCCTAGATGTCTTGAACTGGAAAAAACACGCAGTTCAGGCAGAGCTAGATAAGATGAGCGTTTGAGGTTAAAAGGTATATAAATAGTCATTTTTATTTTTTTAGAAAATAACTGATCGTTTTGCTAGATAAGACCCTTCTTCCTCGGCTGGGATCGTTTAGAGCCGTTTGAAGCTGCATTGAAACTGCATTTTGGAAGTTCAAACTCGAGGAGCACCATAGCGGTCCATTATATGCAGAGAAATGCTGAAATGTTTTCCTCAAGAAACAATTTCTTTACGACTGAAGAAAGAAAGTCATGAACATCTTGTATGACAAGGGGGTTATTAGCAAAAGTTGTCAAAACCAAGTTGAAGTTCAGTTGTCGGTCAGAACAGGACTCAAAAATGAGTGGTTGGGGCCACTTTTATTAACATGGCTACAACTCATGAATAAAGTAAGCTATTTGCACCAAGGTATGACACATATGAATGAGCCCAATCTTTGGTCAAATTACAAAAATTGGAGAGTTTGGCCCCTTGGTGGTGCTGTAACAGGAAAAAAAACCCTGCTGAAAATGGCAGTAACTATATAAACGGTCTGATTGACTTGAAATTTGCCATGCAGTGTCACTGTCCAAGGTCTCACCAATATCTATGAGGGCGTTGGTGTATCTTGAAAGACATGGCCATCAGCCAATCAACTTTGAGCACCAATTAGACAAAGTAACGGCCCTAGAGGACTGTAAGAAATTGGTAACGCTTTATAGTAACTTTCATTAATAAATCATTAACAAACATTATTTGGTCAATTCCATGCAAAAGTCATGAAAAAATAATTTTATAATTTAACCCTCTTTTGTGCATTTAGGTCTGTATTTTACTGCATTAATGTGCTTTAATAGAAATTTGAAGGAAATCGCTATGTTTATCCAACACATATGAGGGGTGCACCTAAAGTAAACCCGCTATGCGGGTCAGAAATGCACAGGCAGACTGAAGGAAAAAATACGCAAAACTTTTTCAAATGTCATTTAATGTTCATTGTCAATATGATCTTATTTAAACCTTTTATGTGTTTCAAATAACTTGTGTCGCTATCTGTGCTGCATGCAAGCAGTGTTTGGCGCACATGTGGGGTTATCACTTCGTTATGCAGATGCAAAAAGTGAATTTGCAGTCTTATTCGCAGTCTATTTTGTAAATATTTGTACAGTAGGTGGCCCGATGATATATTCAGCATATTTTTACTTAACCTGTATTGTATCTTAGCCTATTTAATGAATTAAACAAGCCTTTAAAAATATTTTTTCAGCGGCATCCATTTAATCTTGATCAGCAACTAATGAATGATCAACGAATTTGGAGCGGCGTTGGTCTGTTAAATCATTTTAAAATGTCAAATAGCCTTCAATTTATAGGTTAGCCTATAACTGCATCTGCCTCGGATGTAGACTGTTGAAGATTTATTTTAATGTGGATTCCAAACTCTTGCATTAACCTACATAAATGTGCTAAATTTTTGGCCTGTGATTGTGCGAATAATGCGTGAGGCACCCGCGCGATCACTTGCATTTTTCATGATAATGAAACAAATTGAAATGAAACAGCCCTATTAACCCACTAGACGTCTCTGTTAACGTTTTTAAAGCATTTTATACACACATTTCCATAGTCAGATAAATTCTGCTTTCGGAACAGTCACGTCTGTAATGGAGAGATGTCACGTCCGTAATTGATTTTTCCTCTGAAACACAAAAACAAAAATATTTAAACAAAATTTATATTTTAGGTTTTGTAAATAGGCAACCCTTCTCCATTCGGCAGATTTTATTTGGCAGAAATTCTACAAAATATGTTGTATTCCAGAAACTATTTTTTGTCATGTCCGTAATGCACGTGTATTTCCCTCATTTAAAATATAAAACAGGTTTATAGACGGAAACTTTTCTAATGTCTGGACTCTATTTTAAGGGGTTTTGAAAAATATAAAGGGATGGTTCAATTTATTGGTAATGAATAATGAGAATTATTATGAGAATTTCTATTTCAGGTTTTGATTACAAATGTCACGTCCGTAACGGTGGAATTGCCCATGTAATGCTTAACAGATCATTAGTTCATATATATTCACATATCTAGAAATGTGAAATAATGTGCTTGTTAATGTTTACTAATAAATGTATTAAACATTACCTAATAATTAACATTTCGTATCAGTTAAAATGCTTACAAATATAATTTAACTTCTAATTCATTTGATCATGCACATCTTGAAAATCTACAAATGATTTTAACTGATGTTATACAAAGATTAAAAGCTTTTGTTAATGCACAACACCTTTGCTGCTGTTGAGGTGTGATACGGGTTATTATAGGGTAGGGTTAGGGACAGGTTTAGTCGTATGGCTAGGTTTAAGGTTGGGTGAGGGGTCAACAAGTGTACAGGGGTCAATTTGATTACTGTAAGTGAACACAATTCAATCTGTTTATGTTGCATTGTTGTGATAAATGAATTTTTTTCTTGAAAATTCATTTTTTCCCCTCCTGTTGATGGAATGAAGGAATGTTCTGTTTAAGGATACACAATTGTATACTAATATAAGTGTTGAGGTGATACAAACATGTTTTGCACCCAAATAACAATATGTGATATTACCAAGCATAACATTGTTGAAGTAGCCAAAAGTCCAGTGCCAATAAAGATACTAATGATTAGTAAATGTTTATAAACATTTACAATTGATGGATAGTTTCCACTTTAGATTGGGTACTGCAAAAACATGAACAAATTATTAATAAATGATTTAAGATGCGCAAATAGTAGAATTCTACACATCAAAACAAAGACCAAATATATGACCTTTAAATACTGTCATGAGTTAATGAATATATTAACATGAATAAGTTTGTGAAGTGCCTATAAGCTATATTTTCACAACATTTGTAAATGTAAAAATGAGCAATAGCTAATATGTGAACTGAAGTTTAATGACATTTGTAAGCATTCAAAAGTACATTAACAAATAAGCTTGTAAAAATTGTATAATTTCTGTTAAAATCATTTGTATATTTTTTAAACGCATTGAAAGTTTAATGACATTTGTAAACATTAAGTAATGATCAGTTAAGCATTATATAATGTTTGTTAACAATTTATTATTGAAGCTTTTAATCATTGTAACCATCTGACAAAATCAATTGAAGATTTTGAAATGAAATCAGGCCACTAGGTGGCACTTTCGTGTTTTACGCCTTGTATAACACAATATTCATATCATGTGTAAGGGCCTGTTTACGCCTGGTCATTTCATGCGTTTTCACTGATCGGATTGGTAATCATACCCATTGAGCACACTTCCGTTTTGAGCTCTGATTATAAAAAGAAAAAATAATGTATTGTCCTACTTGATGTCTTAATGATGAGCTGTTTAGTCTAAAAAGCTGTTTATTCAGCGTAGTGAAACCTCTCGTCCATTGACATCCATTAAAAAAAACAGCCTCTGGTCTCCTTTCCCACGTACTGCCAGACAAAAAGCGTTAGCTTTAGCCGTTACGCTTTTTGGCTAATGGTTGCAGGTTTGCCTTCTAGTGGCTTTGGTTTCCATGTGTTCACTCTGTCTGGTGGCCATTTTGAAAGCTTTCTGAAAGCTTTCACCAGAAGAGTAGCCCATAAATGTGCATTTTTTTAGATGTTTAAGCCTTTATTTTGGGTAAGTTTCACTACTTATTGTAAAATTGAGAGAGTAATGTTTAGACTTTTGCATATTATAACCTGGAACTTGGATGTGGGAAATAATTACATTAGATCCAAAAGATCTTTTAGCAACATAGCGCAGATGCTACAGAACACTGTTAGCTGACTAGCTGTATAAGATTGTGTGCTATGCTAATATATTACTTCACAGGCATTACTGGCTTGTACATTTACATCCATAATATTATACATTTACAGTTTATTGCTGGTCTGTGGTTTTACACCACTGTAATTTTTAAAGAGTTCATATTATTGCAAGGTGAGCTTAAAAGGTTAGTTCACCCAAAAATGAAAATTCTGTCATTAATTACTCACCCGCATGTCGTTTCAAATCCGTGAGACCTCCGTTTATCTTCGGAACACAAATTAAGATATTTTTGATGGAATCTGAGAGCTCTCTGACCCTCCCAAAGACAGCAAGGGTCCTCACACGATCAAGGTCCAGAAACGTAGCAAGGAGATCGGTAAAATAGTCCATGTGACATCAGGGGTTCAACCGTAATTTTACGGAGCTACAAGAATACTTTTTGTATGCAAAGAAAACAAAAATAACGACTTTATTCAACAGTTCGTATCCTCTATGTCAGCGTAGCGCCGTTTTGGAGAATATCCGCTGGACGGTATGCTCTTCTGTGTCAGCCGCACCGCGCAGATACGTTTTTTACATATATTTATGCTTTGATTTGAACGACAACAGCGCATCCGGTATGCGGCTAACACATAAGAGTGTACGTAGTTTCCATCTTTTCACGGGTATAGTTTACGATCATTTGCATTCCGCCACAAACATGAGGTGCGAGCGGTCGTGGATGCAGCAATGGCGCTTCACGTCTGCTTAGCCTGCCTACTGCGTTCACCGTAAAATGCATTTTTTATGCATATATATATATATATATATATATATATGTTCATTTTAATATTAATATAGAACAAAAGTATTTTTTTTATTTTTTAGCAACTGGGATGGTGCCCCACGCGAACTGCGTACTCTGCATATAGGGAGCGGCGGTACTGGACAAACTTATCTTTCCAGTGCTGTTGCCACGCGCTCTCCTTTTTTGATTTTGTTGACGTGAAGCAATCCGGCACCGAGAAAAAGAGAAAGAAAAAAGATGAATCCCGTGCATCACTTTTTTGTAGCCTACATTAATAATCCTGTGAAACTTTTTAGGCTGTTGACATTAATAACGCGTTTTAATGTCGGTAATAATTTAACCACCAACCATCCCTTAACAAAATTAGCCATGGTTTTACTACGAATAAAACAAAAAATCATGGTTCTTGTAGCCATGGTAACCACAAATTAACCATGGTTTTGTTACTTCAAATAATTGTTTACAAAGAAGTATTAGGATAATAACATTTAGGCTAATTCAAATATCCACTTAATCTTTCATTTTTAGCCACCTTTTTGCAACAGAAATGCTACAGCCTCTATTATTTCTTTAACAAAAACATGTGGACATCACAACCCTTAAAAAAATTAACCATGGTTTTATCGTGTAGAACTGCTTCATTTTCTTTTGCGTGATTTCTGAATGCTTGAGACTATAAAATCAATCAGACAACTGTAAATTGTACCCGTAGGTAACTGTCTAGAGCTACAACTGTAATTTGTAAATATTAAAATTTAATTATAATTTATTTATTTACTTTTATATTTTTATTAAAGTTCTATTTTGATTCCTATATGCTTTTTTTTTATTTTTTTTTTTACTTCCATAATATTTGACAGAGGGGGCACAACAATACAATTCTGCTTAGGGCACCCATTTGGCCAGCAGCGGCCCTGAGTTTGTCTTGCTACTTTTAACAAAGATGATTATGTGTTGACCGTCTGCGTCCAACTTTCAGTTTCATTCGCGGCATTTTGCGCGTCGGTTTGCTGAAGAGATGCTCAGCTACTTGTCCGCGGCGATGCGTTGCATAAGCGCAGTCATATCGGACTATAATGTCATATAGCCTATATCACGCTCTCACACTTTTATTTTAACATTTTGGGAGGAGTAAAATTTACATATGTGGTTTCAAAAACCAGATGCATTTACACTTGTCCAGTTTTGTCTCCCAGACCACCTCCTGAAGTGGTTTGCGTGACCGTATTTAAATGCGTCTCGAATGCGGGGGGCATTTACACCTGGTCTTTTCACGATCGGATAGCTATCCAATCAGACAAAATGCATGAAGTGGCCAGGTGTAAACAGCCCCTTAGATCTCTTCATTCTGAACAACTTTTCCTCTAGAACTTCTGCTGTCAATCAAACGATTTGTTAAGTATTTCACACTCTCATCAGTTTTCAGCAAAATTGATACAGACTATCTTCAGATGGTCCTAACAAAAAGTTATCAAAAGCTTTTTAATAGACCCATCCTCAAATAATGCACAAATGAACTTAACGAGGAGCTCACCAAAGTGGACATGAGGCTATAATCTCTTCAGGGCTTTGTCACATTCAGAACAAACTTAGAGTGTGTTATGACAACCATGTCCTGAGGTTAGCTGCACAGTTTTGGCACAGTGACACCTAGTGGTCAGGTGATATTAAAAATGACAAAATGAATCTAAGGCTGTTTTTCTGCAATTCTTTGGCATATTGGCACCAAACTATATGTGTGTCATTGTCACTCCTAGTTAACCACACCACATCAGTTTTGGAGCAGTGCCACCTATGGGTCAAAAATGATTAACGATTAAATAATATTTCTAGTGATTTTATTATTTTTCAGCCTTTTTGGGTAAAATCATCTTTAAATTTCTACAATTGCTCAAGGGTCTTAAAACACTTGAACCAGTGGCGTAACTACAAACAGTGCAGCCGCACTGGGGCCCGTGCGGCGGGGGGCCCCTGGCGATGAAGTTTCTATATTAATATAGAAACATTAATAATATAACATAATTCATGCCAAGAGTCTTCACAGTAGTAAATAAATGTATTTGTGTTTTGTAATGGTCTGGTGGTAGAACTTTTGTCAAGCAATTCTAAGGTTACGGGTTCTAATCCACCCTCGTATAGTTTTTTTTTTTTTTTCTCATTAAAACCAAAGTGGTGTTCATCAGTGATTGTATATCAAGAGCAAAGACACGATTGTGTGCATTTCAAGATTCAAGACGTTTATTGTCATATGCACAGTGAGGAAAGCAAGTTCCCTGTACAATGAAATTCTTTCTTTGCAGTCCACACTGAATGCCAAGACAAGTGCAAATTATGTAAAAATAATAAAACAGACATACACCAAAATCGAATAAGAATAAATAAGAAAAATACACATAAGAAAAGAAAACAGTAGTGCAGTAGTCTGTAACAAATTGAGTGCAACTACGTAATATCAATAGCAGCTTTAACATTAATGTGCAAATCAAGATGAAGATACTTGATATGAAATAGCAGCAATAATATTAGCAATGTGCAAAAATTTTAGTTATAGCAGTTCAGTCCACATATTCTATGAGATATGTGAGACTAGTCGGTGTCCACTGGTTACCCGTTTAACGGCTGAGGGGGAAGAAGGAGTTCCTTATTCTGGAAGTTCTACATTTCACACTCCTGTACCTCCGTCCTGAGGGTAGGAGTGTGAACAGTCCATGTTGTGGGTGGGTGGGGTCCTTAAGGATGGAGGCAGCTCTCCTGTGAACTCTGCGATGGTAAATGGTCTGCAGGGAGGGCAGTGGAGTCCTGATGATCTTCACAGCAGTCTTCACCACTCTCTGCAGACGTTTGCGGTCCCTCACTGTAGTGCTGCCATACCACACGGTGATGCAGCTGGTCAAAACGCTCTCAACAACACAGCTGTAGAAGTTGCTGAGGATCTTAGGTGACATGCCAAACTTTCTCAGCCTTCTTAGGAAGTACAGCCGCTGTTGTGCTTTCTTAACCAGCTGGGTGGTGTTGAGTGTCCAGGTGAGGTCCTCGCTGATGTGGACCCCCAAGTATTTAAAGCTGCTCACCCTCTCCACTTCAAGATCTCGGATAAACAGTGGCTGGTGAGTTCTCCTCTCCTTCCTCATGTCCACTATCATCTCCTTTGTCTTGTCTGTGTTGAGGGCGAGGTTGTTGTCCTCACACCATGTCATAAGACTGGCCACCTCCTTCCTGTAGGCTGCTTCATCTCCACCAGTGATCCATCCTATCACTGCAGTGTCGTCAGCGAACTTCACAATGATGTTGTCCTTGTGGAAGGCGACGCAGTCATGTGTGAACAGTGTCTAGAGGATGGGACTGAGAACACACCCCTGTGGGGTGCCAATGTTTGTTATGATGGTGTCTGAGGTCCTATTTCCAATCCTGACTGACTGCAGTCTACCAGTCAGGAAATCTAGGAGCCAGTCGCAGAGTGTGGGGTGTAGTCCAAGTGCAAACAGTTTGTGGGTGAGTTTATGGGGGATGACCGTGTTGAAAGCAGAACTGTAATCAATAAAGAGGATCCTGATGTAAGTGTCTTTACCTTCCAGGTGAGAGAGGGAAATATGGAGAGCAGCAGCAATGGCGTCTGAGGTGGACCTGTTGGTCCGGTATGCATACTGCAGGGGGTCCAAAGTGTCTGGCACGCTGCTCTGAATTTGGGCCAGCACCACTCTCTCAAAACACTTTGCGATGATTGAAGTAAGTGCTACTGGCCTGTAGTCATTCAGGCAGGTTGGGGGGCTCTTCTTGGGAAGGGGGACGATGGTTGTGGTTTTGAAGCAGGTTGGGACGGTGCTTTGACTGAGGGAGAGGTTAAAGATGGACGTGAGTACGTCGACCAGCTCTGAAGCACAAGCTCTGAGGGCCCGCCCAGGTATGTTGTCTGGCCCTGCTGCCTTGCGGGGGTTGATCTTCCTCAGTGCTTTGTGTACCACAGCTGATGAGACGGTAGGAGGGGGGAGGGGGGGTTGGGTGGTCTGAGTGTGTGTGTGCCTCCTCTCTGCGTTGACGTTGGAGGTCTCGAAACGGGCATAGAATGTGTTGAGGTCATCCGGCAGGCTGTCTGAGGGGCTGATATTAGTGTTTGTGGTGGTCTTGTAGTCAGTAATGTGCTGCAGGCCTTGCCACATCCGTCCGGTGTCGGCAGTAGAGTAGAAACTGTCCAGCTTCTCTTTGTACTGCCTCTTAGCCGCTGTAACGGCTCTTCTCAACCCATACTTTGCAGCTTTTGTACTCAGTCTCATTGCCTGATGTAAATGCAAGAGATCGAGCACGTAGCATGTGGCGTACCTGGGTGTTTATCCAGGGCTTCTGATTGGGGAACTTCTTGACTTGTATGGTAGGTATGATGATGTTATCAACACAAATGCTAATGTACCCAGTCACATACTCAGCATAATCCTGTACGCTGACAGAAGAGTCCTCCAAAGTGGCTGCAGCTCTAAACACATCCCAGTCTGTCAGAGCAAAACAGTCCTGTAAGATGCCCTCAGTCTGTGGGGTCCAGAGTTTAACCTGTTTGGTGATTTTGTTTTGTGCGCTCGATCGTCTGTGTGAAGATGCACATTGTGCATGAGCGCCAATAGAGAACTAATAACAGCAGCAACGAGCGCTCGCCATGACACATTCCAGCGATAGACCGCCTGTTATTTAACATAGACCAACACATTTCTTATAGAGTGGAGATGTTTCTTTCTTTTAGGTACATCCGACCGTGCGTGCCTCGAGATGGTCGTGCTCTCTTGCCTCTAGGAGAGGAATGCGGTTGCCGTGACTCCTGCCTGTGTGCGTGTGTGTTGGAGAGAGACGCACGCAAAGAGAACTGTTCAATTTAATATAAGAAACAGATAAAATACTGCAGCCCAGGGGGCCCGTCGTTATAACCTGCACTGGGGCCCGTCATTACCAAGTTACGCCACTGACTTGAACCCTGGTAATTGCTGCTTGCAGCTATATTTATTTTATTTATTTAATACTTAAGTATCAGTCAATAGCAGACATGAAATGTAAAAGTTTAATAAATGCCATAGGCAACCACAGCACTTGACTTTAACTTCTGACTAAAAATCCAGGGATTTCCAAAGGACTCACAAACTTTTCTTGCAACATTAACCTCAATTGACTTTGCTCAGGATAAAATTAAGTTATATATGAAGCTTTATTATGTGGATGATAAAATAGATAAATGCATAAACGGGTGTTGAAAAATTCCCTAGCCCTAGCAAAATTTACTTTCTGTTATATTCAAGTATATTTATTGCCTGTAAATTTGTACCTGAAAGTACTACTAGAAACAATTGTTGACTCTGTTCACTTGAGTTTGCTTTATTACATTAGCATTTCAGTATGTCCAAGTGTATTTCTTACCTGTAAACTCAATGACTTCTTCGTTTCCACAGTAAATCCCAGCATGATAACATGGGCTGCAAGCCACATGCATGTTCCTCAAAATGAGATCACCTTCCTTTAGCTTTAATATATCACTGTCAGAAATGTCACCCTCGCCCTTCAGAACTTGGTAAAAAGACTTGTGGGTGCCAGATATCAGGAGTTCACACTCTTCCCAAGTAAGCATTGTGCCTATTGAAAAAAAAAAGTTTGTTTGCTTGTTTGTGTAAGGCTATTTTTGAGACCCTACGGTTTACTACAAGTAGTAGACATAGTTGTAGTACTACTAGTAGTAATAAGAAACAGTGTTGGAGGAAGTTGCTTTTAAAAGTAATGCATTACAATATTGTGTTACTCCCTAAAAAGTAACTAATTGTTTTAATAAGTTATTTTATTTTTGTTTTTAATATGTAATGTAAAAGCTCTTTCACACCAAAAGTGAAATCAATAAGCCTCAGGCTGAAGGACATGTAAATTCAAAAAGTTCAAAGAAATCTTCCAGCTGTGCTGTTATTCTGGATTGCATGAAGAATAGGATGCAGTAGAAGAAAGTTCAACACTCTTCAGCAATAATAAAAAAAAAAAAAAAAATGCTATGTTTATCTAAAGTCATTTTTAATAAAACGGCATTAAATACATAGGGTGTTTGTGTTAACATTTAATTATTGCAGGTTTGCATCATATTCTGAATTTGCATTTCACTGTTTTTATTCATTTTAAGGAATGCTGTATCTGTTTTGTGCAAATTAGATGAGTAAAATGCATGTTCACAACCGTCATGTTTACACAGCACATAAACACTGCTACACTTACTCCTGATTTGTCTCAACATGGGGACAACAGAGTAATGAATAAATGGGAAAACAAAGTAACTAAAAAAGTAACTCCGGTACGTGCTACTTTAATAGTTACTTGAAAAATTTAAAGAAAAGTTACCTTGATACTGAGAAGGAATTAAAAATCTCATCATTAATTCATACCACATTCCAACATATATACAGCTATTTAATAATAAATATTTGAGAGTAGTCAACTACAGTGTGTTGAATAATTTTCTTAACCACATTTGTTCAAATGTATAGTTATAAATAAATAAGTATATAAATAAATAAATAAATAATAATAATAATGGAAGAAGACTGTAAGTTAACAAGTACATTTTAATAACATTTCCTTTTTTTTTACATTAACAAACAATAACTTGTACTTACTCATAATTTGATTGTTATGAAGAATGTCACTCTGTAAAAGAAAGCTGTTTTTGAGTTGCACAAATTGAAGCACACGCAGTATATAACTGCCACATTGTTCTTCGTGGGTGTTAACACATCCGGCTTTGGAATTTACCTTCTATTTTCTGCTTGAAGAGATAAAAGAAAGAGAAAGCAAGTGAGCGAGGGAGAGATTTTCACCTACTTCAAAATGAGACAAACAAGCTGCAGATCAGGTTGTGCATTTCAGTGTGTTGAACAGATTAATATTCTGCATTCAGTGCATTAAAGCAAATATTTGTTTAGATAACTAATTTAAATGGGACAATTACATGAACATCATCTCATGTTACAAATTATAGTATCTAAATGAATCAAAATGCATTAAAACAAATGTTTTGACAGTGTATGTTAGGATGAAAACAATTGTATGCTGTGTACAATGCAAAATATTCATCCAGAAAAACAGGATTTGGCAGGATTTATAATGCTCTCATCTAGTTATAAATAGGTGTGTTGGGAGTTATTTTTATTTTTAAAAAAAATAAAAATCTCTTCTAGTAGATTAGTAGATATTATTGGAAAAATCTAAATTTCTGCCTGGATCTGTCAGATTTATTTTATATGAATACAGCATCTTTAATGGTGTATATATGCAAATCAGGCTATTAATTAATTATTTCAATTGCACCTTCGGCATTTTTATGAGCGCTAACTTCACGCACGAACCGATCGAAGCAGTTATCAGCACAATATGACTGAAGCGCAGTTCATGAGTGGTGCTCGAATCACCCTATACTATACCAGCGCACTTGAGAAGTGTGATTTGCGCGAGCCATTCTTATCGTGAAGCTGATGGTCAAATTTGTGATCTATTTGTATTTTTTAGAGAAACAGCCACTTTAAAATGCTATGGAGAAAGTTGAACAGTATCTAAAAAAGGCAAACAAACCAAAAAAGACTGAAAAGAGGAGAAAACCAAGGTGGTCTTGAACCAGCACTAACACATAAAATCTTTTTAAACTACTCATGACCACCTTTACTAGAATTTATTAAGTTTTATCGTAGGCTTATTTACTGTGTACAATTTAGAATTTACAGGTGCTGGTCATATAATTAGAATATCATCAAAAAGATGATTTATTTCACTAATTCCATTCAAAAAGTGAAACTTGTATATTATATTCATTCATTACACACAGACTGATATATTTCAAATGTTTATTTCTTTTAATTTTGTGATTATAACTGACAACTAAGGAAAATCCAAATTCAGTATCTCAGAAAATTAGAATATTTACATTTGAGTTTCAATGAATGACCATCCCTACAGTCTAAATTCCAGGTATCTCTTGTTCTTTGAAACCACAATAATGGAGAAGACTGCTGACTTGGCAATGATCCAGAAAACGAACACTGACGCCCTCCACAAAGAGGGTAAGTCACAGAGGGTCATTACTGAAAGGTGTGGCTGTTTACAGAGTGCTGTATCAAAGCATATTAAATGCAAAGTTGACTGGAAGGACGAATTTGGGTAGGAAAAGGTGCACAAGCAACAGGGTTGACCGCAAGCTTGAGAATACAGTTAAGCAAAGCTGATTCAAACACTTGTGAGAGCTTCACAAGGAGTGAACTGAAGCTGGAGTCAGTGCATCAAGAGTCACCGAGCTCAGACGTCTTCAGGAAAAGGGCTACCAAGCCACTTCTGAACCAGAGACAACGTCAGAAGCATCTTACCTGGGCTGTGGAGAAAAAGAACTGACTGTTGCTCAGTGGTCCAAAGTCCTCGTTTCAGATGAAAGTAAATTTTGCATTTCATTTGGAAATCAAGCTCCCAGAGTCTGGAAGAAGAGTGGAGAGGCACAGAATCCATGTTGCTTGAAGTCCAGTGTGAAGTTTCCACAGTCAGTGATGATTTGGGCTGCCATGTCATCTGCTGGTGTTGGTTCACTGTGTTTTCTGAAGTCCACAGTCAGTGCAGCCATCTACCAGGAAGTTTTAGAGCACTTCATGCTTCCTGCTGCTGACCAACTTTATAGAGATGCAGATTTCATTTTCCAACAGGACTTGGCACCTGCACACAGTGCCAAAGCAACCAGTATCTGGTTTAAGGACCATGTTATCCCTGTTCTTAATTGGCCAGCAAACTTGCCTGACTTTAATTTTATTGTGAAGAGGAAGATGCGTTATGCCAGACCCAACAATGCAGAAGAGCTGAAGGCCACTATCAGAGCAACCTGGGCTCGACTCCATACCACGCCGCATTGCTGCAGTAATTCAGGCAAAAGTAGCCCCAACTAAGTACTGAGTGCTGTACATGCTCATACTTTTCATGTTCATACTTTTCAGTTGGCCAAGATTTCTAAAAATCCTTTCTTGTATTGGTCTTAAGTAATATTCTAATTTTCTGAGATACTGAATTTGGGATTTTCCTTAGTTGTCAGTTATAATCATCAAAATTAAAAGAAATAAACATTTGAAATAGATCAGTCTGTGTGTAATTAATGAATATAATGTACAAGTTTCACTTTTTGAATGGAATTAGTGAAATAAATCAACTTTTTCATGATGTTCTAAATTATATGACCAGCACCTGTAGAATTTAGATTAGATAATCTGTTGAGGGAATAGATTTTTCCCTATAGATTTTGATTACAACTGTGGCATTGTCATGTTGTAGCTATTGGTTCTAAAAGTGCAGGCAATTGTTTCTTCATAACAGATGCTATATTGATTAATTTAAAAAAGTCATTATTGGCCTGGTAATGATTAATAGGCTAGTCTTATTATAACAAATGCTACAGTTAAGAACTATGGTATGTGGCCTTCAGATATTCCAAAAGATGGCATAGATTAAATCATTAAGAGCCTGATGAACTGTTAAGGAGTAAGAACTAAACAATATCAATATGAGAAAATGTAAAGTTAGATTGACTTCCCATGGCATGTTGAATTTGAACATTCTGTCAAACTATAGCCTATAAGTGCCTAAATAATATAATATACATATAGGCCTATATATCCTATGTATACAATAAATTGTTAACTATGATGTTACTTTGTTGCACAAACTTTGCATAGATGATACCATAAAAGACCATTTCACAAAAATAAATATATAAGCAAACAAACAAATAAATAAACCATATGAGTGAGCATGACCCGGGACTCTACTAAAACAAGTTCACACTTCAACGCCCCCAATGTTCAAACCAAAACTACGCCCTTGTTTATATGTAACAAGACTGAACATTGTTATTTTTGGGCGTTAACACATCCGGCTTTGGAATTTACCGTCAATTTTCTGTTTGAAGAGATAAGAGAAAGAGAGCAAGTGAGCGAGAGAGAGATTTTCACCTACTTTAAACTAAGACTTGGTCTTCATTAATCAATAAAATCGCACAGTGATCCATTTGCAAACATGATATATTTTAGGATTATTCATAATGCTACTTTAAAATCACTGCACTTTTGTTACTGAGGTCCTGAATTAATAATCTGGTAAAATACATTTATAATGTAGCTATGCTGAAAACTGTGCTCCTCACTGTACAAAACAAGTTACATTACATAAATAAAAACAGAGCCTAATCATTAGTACAACTTCCCCAGCTATTTTATTGCAGCTATTTATTATTAATGGTATGAGAGAATGAGGTCTAAATACATGAATAAACAAATAACAAACTAACTCACACCACATGAAACAATCACAAAAGAAATAAGCAATGTTCAAACTAAAGGTGTGGGTATTTTAAGATGTTGATGAATTAACCTATTTTGTAAAGGAAAACAGTCTATAGAATGAAAGGTCTAATCTCTTGATGGGATGATCGAAGAAATTATGAAATATAGTACATTTACGTTGTTACGATCAACGACTGGAGTGCCCATGAACTCCATTAGAGGGCACTCCACCCAGGACTCTTGCCATTTGTTTTTGGACTCTATTTCCCATGTGTCCCTTGCCCCTCATATGTTCATGTCTTGTGCTACCCCTGTCTGTGTGTTATGTTCTGATTGGTTCCTAGTTTGCATGCGTCTCGTTCTCATTGGCTGGTTTTGTCATGTGTTCCCTTTGTCTTGTATAAAAGATGCTCACACCCACTCTAGAGGGCTGATTATTGTATAGCCATTTCCGTGTTTTCCTTTATGTGTTACCTAGTTTCCCTGTGTTTTTACCTTTGAGTGTTTCCTAGTTTCTTGATTGATTGCCGCCTGCCCTGACCATCGTCTGTTTTTTGGAATACTCTATTGCCTCTGCCTGGGTTGTACTGTTTGCTGGTGTTTGACCCTGCCTGTTTTGACCACATGTATAATTAAAGCGCCGAAGGCAGCGGAGCTTGACCCATAATGGCCACCAGCAGGTCCTGTGATTATGGTTACCACTCCTGTGTTTTCTGCACCACCTTGTTCTGTGATCACCAGTTCAGATTTTCGTCTCAAGATGGCCACCAGCCCAGATTACTGTCCCAAGATGGCTGCCGTTCCAGAGTGTCGTCCCAAGAAGGCTGCCAGTTCAGAGTCTCGTCCCAAGATGGCCGCCATTTCAGAGTCTCGTTCCAAGATGGCGGCCGTTCTAGAGCCACTTCCCAAGATGGCCGCCAATCCACAGCCACGTCACAAGATGGCCGTCAAGCCTCCAGCCATTATGAATATTAAGCTAAAATCTTCAGCCATCACGGATGCCACTCCTGTATTCCCGAGCATCATGAATGTTGCGTTTGAAGACACCAAGGCATTCCGAGGGCATTTAAGGCTAGAGTCCAGTCTGGCATACCTGGCATACCCACCGTTGATGTCAGTGCTTGCAGCGGGCATCCCAAGAGCTTCAGCACTGGTCGTCACAGAGACTGTTCCTCTATCCTCAGTGCTTCCTGTAATGGCGGTTGCCATTCTGTGTATTTGGGCTACACATTGCTACACATAGACCGTCTATGAACTCTCTGACTGTCCTATCTCGGCCATGGAGGCCATCTGTGAACTCTCAGCCTGAGAGTTTCGGCTGCAGAGGCCATTGTTAACCTCTCTGTGCTTTCTGTTCCAGTCCCGCCTGATCCGCCTTGGTGGTCACCTGCCTTGTTAGCTCTATGTTGGTGGTCATCTGCTCTGCAGTGGGGATCTTCGGATCCATCTTCTCACCTGTGGTGGTCCTCAGCTATGCCACCCTGGTGCTCCGCCCTGGCTCCCTGCTCTGCCTGTGTTTTATGTTCTGATTGGTTCCTAGTTTGCATGTGTACATGGTTGTGTTTTTGAGAAAGCAATGTTTATGCGTGGTTAGTGAAAAACTAAAATTTTTAAGTCACTGAAATAAAGCCAGAAAAAAAACATACAGAAGTGGGCGTGGCGATGCAGGCTACCGAGTAAGCTGTATTTGTATTAGGCTCCGGGCTAGTTGTCAAAACTTATCCTGAATAAAACAACTTAACAGTCATTTTTCTCAACAAATGTAAGTTTTAATACTGTTTCATGTCACTGGAACACTTTTGGGGATTGTCTTTAGTGAGAATGCTGGCAAAAATCCTGAAAAAAGCTACAGAGAAGAAAGATGGTGCAGCTCTCCAGGAGGCTGAAAAGAGTGATGAAGCTGGATTAGCATTGCAAGTTAGCACCGATTTAAGTCCTGAAACCAGTAAAGTTGTGGAATCTCTGACTGCTACCTTTGCAAGGATGATTGACTCTAAACTAGAGCTAATTCTCAAGAAAATTCAGGATGTTTCAAAAGAAGTGCAGCGTACTAATATCAGAGTGGAAGAAGCGGAGCAAAGAATCTTAGTTCTCGAGAATGCAGCTACTGGGGCGAAAAGTCGAGTTGTGCAGACTGAAAAGATGATCGCTTCACTAACTGAGCGACTGGACCATCAGGAAAACAGAAGACACCATCGAAACTTGAGGATCATCAGCCTTCCGGAAAAGACAGAGGGTCTGGTTGCGGTTAACTTCATGGAAAAATGGATTCCCGAAATACTCCATCTGGAAATGAAGAACAGACGAGTGAAGCTGGAACGAGCATGCAGAATTGGACCACCTGGGTCTGAGAGGTACTCCCGTTCCATGATTGTTTGCTTTCACAACTTTGTGGACCGACAGCGGGTGATGGACGGGAGGTGCGCTTTGAAGGGAAAAGAATCCGTTTTTTTTTAGGACATTTCTGCGGAGACACAAAGGAATTCGACAAGGCTCGGAAAAGGCTCCAGGACATGGGATTTCGTTACTCCTTGACCTATCCTGCTACCCTGAGGATAACGGTTGATAACTCCGTCAAGGTATTCAACAGTCCGGAGAAAGCGATGGCCTTTATTGACTCTCTGCGCGCTCCAACTGTTGACACGAGCGACATGTCTGGGGTTTGATCACTGCACTCATGTGATTTCTTTTTTATAGAGAGTGACTAAACGTTTACAATGTCTGAATGAAAGACACTGTTGTGATTGGCTGTTTGGACTCATTTGAACGCCAGAGCGGGAACAACGCACCTGCATACACAGTCAGGTTTAGGGTCTTCTGACACCTCTGAAGGTTACCCCCTTGCTTTTTTCTCTGTCTTGGTTTTGGTTTACTCAGGTTGATGTTGTTTTTTTTTGTTTCTTTGGTATGTATGCTTGTATTTGAATGCTTGTAGTTGTGTTCAGATGAAGACCACAGAGGTTTATACTAAGGTTTTGCTGCTTGAGTATTTGAGTTATCAACGTGAAATGTTTCTACAGCAATGGACTGTTCAACTTTAAAAATTTGTTCGTGAAATGTACAGGGCATGCATAATCCAATCAAGAGGAAAAAAGTTATTTCCTTTTTGAAGAATAAGAAAGTTGATATAGCTCTGCTTCAAGCGACTCATATGGAAGATGCAGAGCATATGAAGCTACAAAGAGACTGGGTGGGCCAGGTGTTTTTCGCATCTTTTACCTCAAATAGTAGGGGAGTGTGTATCCTTATTAACAAAAAATTGCATTTTACATTGGACACTTGTATTAAGGACAGAGCTGTGAGATATGTTCTGATAAAAGGTTTACTTTTTGGGGATTATATTTCACTTATGAATGTGTATATGCCTCCGAACCATCCTACCGATTTTATGTCGTTTGTTCAGTTAGCTGAATTTGCTTGTACACAGACTGTAGTGGGAGGGGATTTAAACTGCTTAATGGACCCACTTTTAGATAAATTCCCTGCAGGTGGTTCTTCTCCATCAAAACGAGCCAAATTGGTTGCAGAAATGTGTGCTGATTTAGGATATACTGATGTTTGGCGAATGCCATTAATTATGGTGCTAAAGGTTTTATGTATTTTTCAGGGGTTCATAAGAGTAGCTCAAGAATTGATTATTTTTTCACCACTAAAGCTTTACTGTCCTCGGTTGTCTCATGTGAGATTGGTAATATAGCTATCTCTGATCATGCACCACTGTTTATGGAACTCCTACATGGTGGAAAAGTGCCTCAATCTGGTAGATGGAGATTTCACCCTTACTTATTGAAAGATCCTAATTTTATTTCAGATTTCCAGTCAGAATTTTTACACAATTAATCATACCACAGAGGTTTCTCCTTCAACATTGTGGGAAACTTGTAAAGTCTTTTCTCGGGCCTTATTATTGCATATGAAAGTACGAAGAAACGAGAGAGTCTAGAAAAACAGCGATTATTGGATTTGCAGCTGGCTGAGGCTGAAAGGGAGTATATACGAAACCCCTCCAATACCAAGCTAAATAAAACTTTAGCTGCAAGAGCTGCACTCAACTTCTTTCTTTCTCAGAAAGCACGTCAGAATATTTGGTTTGTCAAACAAAAATTGTACAAGTTTGGCAATAAGCCAAGTCAAGTCACCTTTATTTATATAGCGCTTTTACCAATACAGATTGTGTCAAAGCACTTAACAGTATCAAATTGGAGGACAGAGTGTCAGTAATATATAATGATAAGATTAAACACTCAATTTTCAGTTAAAGGCATTTCATTATTGAATTCAGAGATGCCATTGTCTAGCTCAGTTTCGTTTAAATAGTATCTGTGCAATCAAATCGGCGATAATCGCTAGAAATTAGGTGTCCCCAACTGAGCAAGCCAGAGGCGACAGCGGCAAGGAACCAAAACTCCCTCTGTGACAGAATGGAGAAAAAAACCTTGGGAGAAACCAGGCTCAGTCGGGGGGCCAGTTCTCCTCTGACCAGACAAAACCCACAGTTCAAAAATTTCAAGTTCTAACAATAGTAGTATTATGTAGTTATTGTATTATATTTTTAGTTATATTTTTTTAGTTTTATTGTGTTTTAATTGAGGTCTCTGGGGGTCATAAGCCTAGCAAATATGTAGCCTCCCTGGTGAAAAAGAAGGCTGACTCACAAAATATTTCATGTATTAAACACTCTTCTGGCCAAAAAAACGATTTGATAGCAAGAGTATTTGTCACGAATCCGGTTTATGAATTTCCGTTGATTCACCACAAGAGGTCGCTCTTTCATCATACTGACTCTTGCACTACTCTAACTGTTGCACTTCACCCTGGACTACAGTTCCCATCATCCATTGCACTGATGACACACACACACACACACACACACACACACACAGCTGTATGCACTGATTACACAGCTGATTCCCATCAGACATACTACATAAACGATGGACTTCCTCTTCCTCACTGCCGAGCAGGGCTCTCTAGTTATAGCAAAAGTTTGGAGTGAGATTAGGGGAGGGGCCACGTAAAGGGGAGGGGCAACTCAAATATTTGCAGCACCAAAGTTTTTGCTAGCAGTTCAATTTTACCTATTGTTCATAATTGACCAGCACAAATAGAAGTTATAACATTTGGTAAATCTGATGAAAGACAAATTCATTCTAATAAAATAAAAAGATTTATGTATTTAAAAATACAAATGTATCAAAATAAAAATTAATTTTGCCCCAAACGAGCCAACTGAACAGCAGTACTCAATGTACATACTGTACACACATACATTACAGTACTTACCCTGAGCATGTATGTCAAACTGTGTGTGTGAGAGAGAGAGTACACATTTCAGCTTATGTTTCTTTTTTTCTGTTGTAAATGTTTATTGCACATTTTCATGCCTGATGACAGGGTAGAGGGCTCCCACATAAAGCATGATAATAGTGTTCCATCCAGAGCCAAACTGTTTCCAAACTGTCATTAAGGCATCAAGATGTGCAACAAACACAACAGAAAAAAAAACAAATCATAAGCTGAAATGTGTTCTCTCCCTCTCCCTCTCCCTCTCCCTCTCTCTCTCACACACACACAGCTTGACATACATGTTCAGGACAACTTCTGTAATCCTACTGTGTGTACAGTATGTACATTGAGTACTGCTGTTCAGTTGGCATGTTTGGGGCCAAATTTCTTTGTATTTTTTATCCTTTTTTAAATATGTAAAACAATTTATTTTATTTGGATGAATTTGTCTGTCTTTTATCAGATTCACCAACTGTTATAACATCTCTAGTACTTTCCTTTCAGGAAGCCAAAGCCAAGTTAAAGTTTCTGGTTGCAAAGCAGTTAGAGAGGTTTTTTTTTTTTTTTTTTTTTTTTTTTTTTTTTGACTGCATCAATAATACTTTACCACGAATTTGGCTATATTCCCCAACATCAGCTCTCACTATCTTTTCACAGGCAAGTGATTTCATAGTGGAATCTTAAAATCGGAAAAAATAAATGAAGAGGTTACCTACAGCATTCATCGGATCTTTCTCTTCCAACTTGCACTCCATGTGCACGTGCATCGATGTTGCTTAGTAACGAATGTGCTTGTGGCAGAATCGCGTAATTTAAACAGAATCAACAACATCCTAATTTCTGATTGGCTGGTAGGTGGCATTTAACTCTGTATAACTCGAGAGTTGAGAGAGCTATGAAAACTTACCTCCGTATTCCCTCATCTATTAATTGTGCTTCCACGACCACCTAAGAGAGGACTTCTCATTGGACTACGGGTTGACCCTCACCATCACACCCAATCCTAAGGTTTAGGAAATGACTGCCATAAACATTCCTCCAGATCTCTGGATGCAACAGCAGTGGCCGAAATAAAGAAAGGCCACACAGACCTATCCAAATCCATTCATACCCATGTTTGGAGACCTTAAATGGATGCAAACTGCAAGGGATTCACTTCATCCTCAGATGAAGTACAGTTTATGTTGATGGCCATTGACTGTTAACACAGTTCATGGAAGCAGGCCTATAAACATATTATGTTATGAATAAGTGATAGTTCAACAGTTTCCTATCATGTTTGGACTCTTTTTGCTCCTCATGATGCTGATAATAGTTTGAAAGAGGTTTGGTAAAGAAATATTGCATGGAAGAAATGTTAAAGACACTGTTTAACTTTGTACTCCACTGTATGCAAATGAGTTCCACACTAGGGCGGGCAGCACCATGGACACCTCGGACACAAGTGGCCAATCACATTCCTGGAACGGAGAGGCGCCAGATTCCAATCTCCTCCTCATCAGAAAGAGATAAAGGTACCTTCCCAAAAGACACTCCTTGTTCTGAGTTGAGTTACCGGGAAGGCAGCAACAGGATGTCACGATTCTGGAAGAAAGATGAGGCGAGGACTCAAGTGCAGGAGAAAGTGTTTTTAAAATGAACAAAAACCACCCCAAGGGGGAAAAACAGGCAGGCAGGCAGGCAGAGAACTGCAGTACATGCAAATATACCCACACACGACGTCAAACATCTGACATTAAACAACGAAACAGCACAAGACTGCAGACACCAGGAGAATGAATGGGGAGACAAACGAGGAGGACACAGGTGAAGTAACTGAAACAATAATGAGATAACAAGGAGGGCGAGGTCAGACAATAGACAGAGCACATGGCACCAAGTGCATTCATCGTCTGGTTTTCCTTTTTTGAGTATAAGACTAATATTAGCCTCTCTAAGAGATCTATCTAGAGAATTCAATTCAAAAGAAAAATTAAACATCTGAAGGAGCAGTTCCAGTACTAAAGGTTGAAATTCTTTATAAAACTCTATGCTGAAACCATCAAGTCCCGGCGCTTTCCCTAAACGTACAATTTGCAAAGCCTCCTTAAGTTCCTTTTTACGTATAGGCCCATTTAATTCTTCACTACATCACTAAATATTGATCAATTCATTTAAAAAAAAATAAATAAATTTTAATCAGCTCAGCGCTATTCAGAATTTTTTCGCTGGTGTATAAGTCAGCGTAAAATTTTTGAATATAAGATTAATACTGTAACAGAGTGACAGAAGCGTGAGGCGTGCAGATCCATCTGCAGAGCTTTATTAAAAGGCGTGGTCATGAAACAAGCATTGGTCGATACACAGTAAACAGACATAGATGAGGAAGACAAAAAGTGTTTCTAGGACAAGTGTGTCTCTTCAATCGGCGAACAATATCCAACAGGGCAAGGCAAAGAGAGATAATCCAGGTACGCGAGCAGTAATCCAGGCAGGGGCAAACACAATCCGGAACAAAAAGGCAAAGGGTTAAACCAAGATACACAGGCTAGAATGACAACAGGCAAGGCAAGACTATGAAAACTACGATAGGCTCCGTAAGGTAGCTATCAGCTAGGGGTAGCGATATGTGCTTACAATACTCGGCAGCAAGGCTCTCAAATCTCAAGCATTCACCGTGAGACTCACGCATTTCAACCAGTTCACATTCGGTCTCCCACCTTCCAGAGGAATGCGCCTCTTTTCTCTTCTTCTCCAAAAAAAGCACCCGAACTTTTATGGACTTTGCCAAAAGGACAATCAAGAAAAGACTGCTGCTATTAAAGCAATATACTTAAGAGACAATATATATATGAATGTGGTATTTTATGTTTTGTTTATCTTGCTGTGGTTATTAGAATTTAGGATATTTTAATCTATGACTTAACCCGTTTAGTAGGTAAAATTATAGGTAGTCGAGTTGACAAATACCTCATGTTTGATATTGAATTAAACGTTATTTTGATTGCAATAAGGTGATAAGGATGAATGTTGACTTTTAGCATCATAAGGTATGGTTATAACACTTTATAGAAATCTGCTAGGATATTTCCTCCATGTGACATATTTATTAGCAGATAATGTATGCACGAAAAGAAGCCGTGCAGGGCGGGGCTCCGCCCTACAGAGACAATGTGATTGGATCAGACGGTGAATAGGATGGACTCACATCTGTCCGATAAAAACAGACACCCAGCTTTGCATGCTAGGTGAATGTTGGAATAACTGGTGGAAAACTGCAAGGAAACTTGGCTGAAAGCTTGGGCGTTGCCCCCTGATCGCACTGCGAAGCATTTGCAGACTTAACATCTTGCTGATCATCTAAAAGAACTTCAACACTCTGTCCACGTCTGACCAAAGTAACTTGCAAAACCTGCAGTGTAAGAACTTCAAAACCAATTGCCATTCACGCGCTGCCAGGAAGCCACAAATTCAAAGAGGAATCCTGAGTGACGTCACGGGACAACAACACATCATCGTGAAAGTCCAGGACTTCCCTCCAGCAACCCCCCAGAGAGAAGAACAGCCTTCAATTCAACTCAAAGCAAGTAAAACAAACAAATCTCTAATTCGCTGAGCTGATTGAATGAATCGTTAAAAGATAACGATAGCCAAGTCTTCTGTTTGTGATGTCTGAAGGTCATCTTTATTCTCAGAAAAGAGAATAGCTTAAACTTTCTTCAAACTGCTTTCATCTTGCCATAACGTGTGTATGTGTTTTGTTTTGTTTTGTTTTGTATTGTATTGTATCCTAGAATAGTAAATAAACTCTCGATTCATTTTTAATGAATAGTCTGGTGCCGTGATTTTCAAATCTTAAATTATTTGCCAAAGATCATGTTACCTGTTGCTCATAAATTTCCTAACAATTCTTATTCTTGTATCCACGAGACAAAATAGAATTGCTAAAATATACTGTATTAATACTCGCTGGTTGAGTCATTAATAAGGTATAAATTATACATTTCTGATTAATATCAATTAACCTGATCAAAATCAGATTTGATTCCCTAAAGCTAAAATTTATAAATAAAAGGATAAAACCTTACATTACATCTCTTTCTGCAAGGTGTGAATGTGTTAGATTAGTTTATGTCAGCGTTCTGAGTTTCTGGCCTGACGAGGAAAGAGATTTCAAGACCACTAAGGTTCAACTCAGCTCCTGAGCAAACCTTCCTTATCGCATTTGGCTGCCCTTCAGTTGCAAAGAACCCAGCAGTGACGGACCCTTTCTGACTCTTGTCACTCCGAAAGCAGCACAGCCCAGTCCGCAAAGGACCTCCGAAGTGGCAGACACTGCCTGAAACCCTTGGCTCCTCAACGATGCAGCCAGGCTGCAAAGGACCCCGTGAAGACCCATCGGACCCAGCTGCCCGGTCCATGCTCTAAGGACCCTTTGTGGCACAACAGAAGTTCAGCATCCTCCAGGTAAGCGCATTCACGGCTACCGGAACGCAACTCTGTGCCCTCCCCACTGCACGCAGTCTGCATCACCAGTGGAAGACGTCTCTACCGCCGGACTGATCACCCGCCTGTGGAACATAATTATAAACTTACCAAACCTCTTTCCTAAAGACCTTGGCTTAGTTTAAACCTGCAGCCTATGTTTCTCGAACCTGTTTAGATAACATTTATTTGGGGTCAGCATTACAAATAATAGCTATATTATTTGTTCAGAGATAAATAAACAGTTATTTATCGTTAATTCCAACAGAACCATTAAGTGGTTCCCATAAGCAACATTTCCATAGAAATCTCTTCCATTGCTAAATTCAGCTCAACAGCATTGCATTCAGCCATTCTGTGTTCATTCCATTAATTTGTTTTTGCGATTTATTTAGTATCTTCCTTCATATTTAGTTGTCTATTATTCTCTATTAGCAGTGCATATTCATTTATTGGTATCATCACTAGTTGTTGTATTTACTCTTGCATATCTATTGTTAATAAATTTCATTAATCTTATTACAATTGTGTATTCTTTGTGTTGATGCTCCAAGGCTCTACTAGCTAGCTAAACCACCAATCTTTCAGATAAATCAGTTGACCAGCTCCCTCCAATGTGTGCAATTCAAATTATTGAACAGCCTGTGGGAAACACGCCTGCATTGCCAACTTACCTTTGAATGGTGCACTAAACTAAGTGAGGTGGGAATTGGTCATCTGATATACTCATAACCGCAGCTTGAGTGAGATGTAACCCAAAAATCACAAAGTCTTAGCTGACGTGAGTCCCACATACTACAGTGTGATTACTGATGATGAATTGGCAGTGTTAATTATCTGTGTATGCTCCTCCCAAAATTTGTTAATAAAACATCACATAGCGCGCTCAGCGTGTGGGCGTGGTCGCATTAGAGATAATGAAGGGAGACCTGAAAGACTGGACCTTGCGTTGGTTTCATATGGATCACTTTATAACAGAATATTTGTTTTCAATAAGACTTGCTTAGTTTAAAAGTAGACATGTCAAGCTTTCTATAGATATATCTCTCATGTCCAGAATTCGCTGAGTTTCAATTCATTTTAATGACGCCTTTCTAAATGAAGATCACGCAGACCAAGGAGGAAGACAGCGTACCTGTTTGTTTTCTTTATTTTATAAAAGCACAAATTTCTGTTCTTATTATGTGTGTATACAAATAAAAGTAGATCCTTTACAGATTCGATTGATGTATTGCTCTTATCTGTACGATTAAAACTTATGGAGTAATTTAAGTTCCTTTAGAGGCATAAAAAAAATGCAACAAAATGCGCTGGCATGTTTGTCGACTCCAGAGGTTTAAGGCTGGTTTCCAGTCTGGAGAACCCGCCGCTGAGGTCTGTGCGAGCTGCTGGCATCTCTAGACTGTTAACTAGTCCAGTGGTTCTGGAGGACCCGAATCCAGTGGTCCCTACTCCGGTGGTCCTGGAGGACCTGACTCCGGTGGTTCCAAAGTCCAGTTGTCCCAGAGGCCCCTGAGCCAACCGGCTCCAGACCAGCCTGCCACAGAACAGCTCCCTCTCACTTCTGCTGCCACGAAGGCCATCACTGAGCAGCCTGCTCTCCTGGTTTCTCACGTTCTCACGGCTGTTGCCACAGAGGCCGTCATTGAGCAACTCGCTCTCCTCGTATCGGCCACAGAGGCCGCTACAGAGCCGCCCGATTTCTCTACGGCTGCCATAGTCAAGAAGGCCGTCTTCGCTTTTCACCTCAGGGCTATTCTGTGCGCATGGCCCACTTCAAAGTTTGCTCCAGCTTCCCAGGAGCCTGTCTCAGAGTCCACTCAAGGGCCCGCTCCAGCCTGGGAGCATTCAGAGTCCACTCAAGAGCCCGCTCCAGTCTGAGAGCCCTCAGAGTCCACTCCAGAGCTTGCTCCAGTTCGGGAGCCCTCAGAGTCCACTCATGAACCCACTCCAGTCCAAGAGCTTTCAGAGTCCACTCTAGAACCTGCTCCAGTTCCTCCCGAGGTGGCAGCTTCTGCTGCAGAACCTCCCAAGGCAATAGCGTCCGCTTCAGTTCCTCTCTGGGCACTGGCACCCACTCCTGAACTCTCTGTCTGCCCTGTCATGAACAAAGAGGTCCTGTCCTGTTGCTTAATTGTCTGCCTGCCCTATTACGGCCATCAAGGCTGTTACTAACCTCTCTGTGCTCTTCCTTGCAGTCCTGCCTAAGCTGTCGGGGGTCATCTGCCTTGTCCGCTCGCTTGTGGTGGTCTTCTGCTCCGCCGTGTGGGTCCTTGAGCCCGTCTGCTTGGCTTTGGTGGTCAGTTTTATGTCCGTAGTGTTTGTCGTGTTGAAAGTGGATGTAACTGTGTTGCTCCCTGCTGTGCTCTGCCCTGGCCTGCCCGTTTTCCTCCCTCGAGGTAGTTTTTGTTGTTTTTTGGCTTTATTTTATTATTAAAAAGACCCATTCTTCCTGCACCTTGAGTCCTCGCCTCTTCACTCTCTAGTACCAACTTGATCTGCAGTTTGCTTTGCTCTGTCACACCTAGTTAACTGGTGCATATCTATAATCTGTCTAATGATGAGATTATTTTTATGTGAGAGAACTTTTTATTTGTCCAGTGAGGAGCACAGTTTTCAGCATAGCTGCATTATCAATGTATTTCACTAGATTATTAATTTAGGACCTCAGTAACAAAAGTGTATTTAACATAAGTGATTTTAAACTAGCATTATGAATAATCATATAAATATACCATGTTTGCGAGTGGATGAATCTGCAATTTTATTGATTAGGGAAGACCAAGTCTTCATTAAAGAAATTTGTTTATAGTAGGTCAAAACCTACTTTTGATGCACTGAATGCAGAATATTAATCTGTTCAACACACTGAAGTGCACAACCTGATCTTCAGCTTGTTTGTCTCATTTTAAAGTAGGTGAAAATCTCTCCCTCGCTCACTTGCTTTCTCTTTCTCTTATCTCTTCAAACAGAAAATAGAAGGTACATTCCAAAGCCGGATGTGTTAACGCCCACAAAGAACAATGTGGCAGTTATATACTGCGTGTGCCTCAACGTGTAACTCAAAAACAGCCTTCTCTTACTGAGTGACACGCTCTTCATAACAATCAAATTTGTAAGTACAAGTTATTGTTTGTCAATGTAAATACTGATGTTGGTAATGATTCATTTTATTGTTAACTTACAGTGTCTTAATTTTTTCTTCATAATTTTCTCTAACTCTACATTTGGACAAATGTGGTTAAATTATTTAACACACTGTAGTTGACTACTCTGAAATATTTATTGTTAAATAGCTGTATATATGTGGGAATGTGGTATGAATTTGAGATTTCAAATTCATAATTACTACTAATGAGTAGTAAACTTTACACACACACTCTCTCTCTCAAAAAAGCAAGCAAACAACATGACTATTTTGTTATATTATTATTATTATTATTATTATTATTATTTACTAGACACAATGCTTACCTGGGACGAGTGTGAACTCCTGATATCTGGCACCAACAAGGAGTTTGACAAGGTTATGGAGGGCGAGGGTGACATTTCTGACAGTGATACATCAAAGCTAAGAGAAGGTGATCTCATTTTGAGAAACATGAATATGGATTGCAGCCCACTTTTTCATGCTGGGATTTACTGTGGAAACAATGAAGTCATTGAGTTAACAGGCAAGAAATACATTTGGACATACGGAAAATACTAGTGTAATTGAGCAAGCTTAAGTAAAAATAGAGTAAATAAAAATAGAGTAAATGTTGTTTCTTACAGCCCCTTTAGGTACAAAATGGTATGAAAAAGTCTCAACGTTATTTCTGCCACAGCAAAGTGCCGCTGTGATTAAAGAAAGTATGAGTAATTTTCTGAATGGAAAGTTGTATAAAGTTTTCCGTTTGAAGTCTGGCATACCTGAAGAATTCTCTACTTCAGTGAAGTCAGGAATGAAGAGTAATGAGGAGTACGATCTCTGTAGAAATAACTCTCTGCATTTTGCACTGAGACTGCTGAAGGTAGGCAAAAATACTCTTTTTTTACTTTTTCAATTCAATATAATATTCATGTATAAGCATTAAATGAAGTTTCTTGCCTCTTAAGCTACAAGCTAAACCTCTTCCCGAACGGTATGTTACAACCTCTACTCTTTTAAATGCCTAACCAGCACCAGATGATTATGTTTTAAATGCGATACAACAATAATTAGTTAACAGTAATTTTAACTGTTTTAGGAATACTTCTGGTGACCCTAAAATCACCAAAGCCTCTGGATCACAAATACAGAGTAAGATTATTGTCAAACTGGCTTTGCTTTTATACCACTTTTTGAATGTCATTTTTTTGTTTGTCTGTTTCTGCACACTGGAGACTGATAAAATGCTATTATAAATATTAGTTTTCTCTGTTATTGGGTCGCTCTTTTTACTTCATCTGATAAATCTCTTGATTTATAATTCTCAGTTTAAGAGTATTTAAATACTTTCAAATATTTATTATTAAATAGCTGTATACATTTGTGAATGTGGTATGAATTACTGATGAGTTCTCTCATTCCTTATTACTACTTTTGTCTAATGAGTAGTAAACTATATGCTCTCTCTCGCTCTCAAAAAAAACTATGGAAGCCCGTTTCCACCCCCTTGAGAAAAAAATAGAATTCTGTAAGTCATTACTGAGATACTTTCTCATAATTATGACTTAGTTTCTCAATACAATGAGAAACTTTCTCATAATAATTACTTACTATGTCATAATAATGCGAAACTTTCTCGTAATAACGACTTATTTTCTCGTAATAATGAGAAACTTTCTCAAAATAATGGCTTAATCCACGCATGCGCAATGACGGCACGCTAGCGACATCTGCTGGTCAAAACTATGCAGGAACACGGCAAACATTGCTTGTTCTGTAATCTAAGTGTATAATCTGTCATTAAATAACGATTTCAGATAAATTATCTGCATGTAGTCTTGTTAATTTGTAGCACTTACCAAGTTTCTCTGCCAGACAATGAAGTTCATGGCTTCAAACAGATATAGAGGAATATATTCCAACAAAAATCACACGCATTTTATGAAGAAATGAAAGCCATTACACATATAAACTTAATGAATAGATGTTCATTTCGAGGATTTGTTGGTTTTATTAGCTGTCACTTTCATGCATCACATGCATAAGCCCACAATGTTTATATAATAGCCTGATCTCATCTCGCTTGCACAAAGTGTAGTTGTTCGTTACCACGGCAACCGCTTGGTCTTCAGCATCCCACACCGCTTCTTGCAGGACATGTGAACGTGAAAAATGCTTAATGTGGCTTAAAGTACAATGACTAATTCAGGATACAGTATTATTGATCATGCATACAAGCAAGCATAAGAACACATCCAAGATGGCGGCGCGCACGGACGCTGCGGCTTCTTCAGGTCCCAAAGACGGTGCTTTTATGTCTTTTAATGTCGTCTGTTCGTCTCCAAACAATGTCAATTCACCGCTAATTCATCGGGAGATCACTCCGGGATACATCTATGATCGCCAAAGCCTTTTGGATATCAACAACACATACAAACACAAACTCTCGCCGGCGGCTACTGAGAAGCTACGAGGCCTTTGTTTACTGCTGGAGCCGGACCTCGAGACCGCGGCCTCGCCTACTGACGCTACCCGCACAAGGCGGCGTCGCAAGCGGTGCGAGAGAGGACGGAAGCGCGGTAAGCGCGGAGGTATACGAGCTAGGCTGAGGGAAAACCCCTCAAGACCGGCTCTTCCAACACTCATGCTCTCAAACGTTCGCTCTCTGGAAAACAAACTGGACTTAATTCAACTCAGTCGGTCTACACAGCATGAGACAAGGCATTGTTGTGTGTTTGTTTTCACTGAAACATGGCTAAAGGACAACATCCCGGACTCCGCCATTCAGCTGCACGGACTAAACTGCTACCACGCGGACAGAGATTCATCACTGTCTGGTAAGACTCGCGGCGGTGGCTTGTGTGTGTATATCAACAAAGAATGGTGTAACAATGCTGCGTTAGTATCAAAACACTGTTCATCGCTGGTGGAGTTTATGTTTGTGAAGTGTCGACCGTTCTATCTGCCGCGGGAGTTCACGGCCATTGTTATTGTCGCGGTTTACATCCCCCCGTGTGCAAACGCTAAGGACGCGCTTCGTGAACTGTACAGCGCCATCAGCGAACAACAAACAAATAACCCCGACGGCTTTTTCATCATAGCCGGTGACTTCAACCACGCAAACTCAAAGACAGTTTTGCCAAAGTTCTACCAACATGTGAACTTTGCAACAAGGGGAAATAACACACTGGACTTTGTTTACACAACAGAAAAGAACGCTTACAAAGCTGAACCCCGCCCCCACCTCGGGTACTCGGACCACATCTCTGTTATGCTAATCCCAGCATACACACCACTTCTGAAACTCACCAGACCGGTTCAAAAGCAAATCACGGTATGGCCAGAAAATGCCACCTCAGCACTGCAGGACTGCTTCCAGGACACAGACTGGAACATGTTTAAAGAGGCGGCCACCTACAACAACCACACAGACCTACAGGAGTACACTGAAACTGTGACTGCTTACATCAAAAAGTGCATAGATGATGTGACAGTCACCAAGACCATCACCACACGTGCCAACCAGAAGCCATGGATGACAGCAGAGGTTCGTGGGCTGCTAAAGACCAGAGATGAAGCATTCAGATCAGGAGATAAAGCAGCCCTCAAAACAGCAAGAGCCAATCTGTCTCATGGCATCAAGAAGGCAAAACATCAGTATGCTAAAAAAATCAATAACAACTTCAGCGACAGTAAAGACACTCGGACCCTGTGGCAAGCCATTCAGACCATCACTGACTACAAGGCCCCGCCACAGGCCAGTGACGATGACACATCCCTACCAGAGGCACTCAACCACTTCTACTCACGATTTGAGATACAGAACGACACACCTGCACAGAAACTACCCACATCTCCAAACGACCAGGTACTCTGTCTCTCCCCAGCTGATGTAAGGAAGACCCTATCCAGGATTAACCCACGAAAGGCTGCGGGCCCTGACAACATACCTGGACGTGTACTGAGAGACTGTGCTGCACAGCTGACGAATGTCTTAACAGACATCTTCAACATCTCGCTGAGCCAGGCAGTCGTCCCCACGTGTCTCAAATCCACCTCCATAATCCCAGTACCAAAGAAGTCACATGTGTCCTGTCTGAATGACTATCGTCCCATAGCACTGACCCCAATCATGATGAAGTGCTTTGAGAGGTTAGTCATGCATCACATCAAGTCCAGTCTCCCAAGCACGCTGGACCCATTCCAGTTTGCATATCGTCCAAACCGTTCCACGGACGATGCAATATCCACCACTCTCCACCTAGCTCTTACTCACCTGGAACAGAAGGACTCCTATGTAAGAATGCTGTTCATCGACTTCAGCTCAGCATTCAATACAATAATCCCACAACAGCTCATCCACAAACTAAACTTGCTGGGCATTAACACCTCCCTCTGTAATTGGATCCTGGACTTTTTAACTGCAAGACCTCAGTCAGTTCCGTATCGGCCGCAACACCTCGAGCACTACCACACTGAGCACAGGGGCCCCACAAGGCTGTGTGCTCAGCCCGCTGCTCTTCACGCTGCTGACCCACGACTGCACTGCCAAGTCCAGCTCCAACCACATCATCAAGTTTGCTGATGACACAACTGTGGTGGGCCTCATCAGCAACAACGATGAAACGCACTACAGAGAGGAAGTGGCACAGCTGGCTGAATGGTGTGGTGCTAACAACCTGTCCCTCAATGTGAGTAAGACAAAAGAGGTTGTGATGGACTTCAGGAGAAACTCTGTTGACCACCCCCCACTGACCATCGACGGCTCAACCGTGGAGAGAGTTGGTAGCACTAAATTCCTGGGGGTGCACATCACAAAGGATCTCACCTGGACCACCAACGTCACGTCACTCAACAAGAAGGGACAACAGCGCCTCTACTTTCTCCGTCGGCTGAAAAGGGCAAGTCTCCCTCCACCCATCCTCACCACCTTTTACAGGGGCACCATTGAGAGTGTGCTGACCAGCTGCATCACTGTCTGGTATGGGAACTGCAGTGCTGCTGACCGCAAGACCCTACAACGGACAGTGAACACTGCCGCAAAGATCATCGGTGCCCCTCTTCCCTCCATCCTGGACATTTTCCTTGCACGATGCTCCAGCAAGGCCTCCAGCATCGTGAAGGACCCCACCCACCCCTCCCACAACCTCTTCCAGCTCCTGCCATCAGGAAAAAGGTACCAGAGTATCAAAGCTCGTTCTGTCAGACTGCTCAACAGCTTCTTTCCCCAGGCTGTGAGAGCTCTTAACTCCAATCTCCCTGTCCCCGCTCTGAAACCATGAACACCTCAGCCCCCAACTCATAAATAACTACTGACAATTTCTCCTAAGTGCAATTCTGGGTGTGCTACACACAGGTGAGTGGGCTATACAAACCACCTGTAGTAACGCACTCGTCCCACTATATGCACACTAGACACTTTCTATAAACACTCCCTGCAACAAAGACTCAATAAGATAATATGTTTACTTGAATATTGCACTACAAAAAAATGTTTACTGGAGCATTGCACTACTAACTCCTTTGCACTATGCGCTGCTTCCCACAAAATCTCTCTTTCGAACAATTTAATGTAAAAATATATATTTCCTGCACAATTTCATGTACAAATATCTCTTTAGCCCTATTTCATGTACAGTATTTATGTAAAGTTCTTGTACAATCTCAGTTTGTGTATGTGTAGTCAACTAGGTATAGTAGTTATAGTATATGTATAGTCAGATGGTTAAACTGTTGTATAGCCGTATTGTGTTTATTTTATTTTATTTTTTTCCTATATTTGCATTGCTGTATGTGTATCTCATGTCTAACTAGTATGTAGCACCGTGGTCCTGCGAGACACGACATTTCGTTCCACTATATGTCCACACATGTAGTAGAATGACAATAAAGCTCAACTTGAACTTGAACTTGAACCCAGAATTTGAACACAACACCCAAAGTTGCATGTTAAGCGGTTTCCTATAGAAAACCGTTATACAAAAATGCTGCATAAGCATTGCTGTTTTGCGTTGCATTCATATTTTGGGTCCACCTGAATGCCTGTACAGTATGCATGTCATTAAGTTGTGTACTGAATTTGGTTCAATCTGTCTTTGTACTTCAAGCTACGTTAAGCATTTGTACTGCAAGAAGCGGGACACTGAAGACCAAGCGGTTGCCGTGGTAACGAACAACGACGCTTTATGCTTTTGAAATGAGATGGCTTACTGTATGGAGCATGTGATGCATGAAAGGGACAGCTAATAAAACTAACAAATCCTTGAAATGAACATCTATTCATTAAGTTTATATGTGTAATGACTTTCATTTCTTCATAAAATGACTGTATTTCTTAACTGAAATATTAGTCTGGAATGTTTGAAGCCATAACTATCTGGCAGAGTAACTTGGTAAGTGCTACAAATTAACAAGACTACAAGCAGATAATTGATCTGAAATCGTTATTTAATGACAGATTATACACTTAGATTACAGAACAAGCAATGTTTGCGGTGTTCCTGCATAGTTTTGACCAGCAGATGTCGCTAGCGTGCCGTCATTGCGCATGCGTGCTTTAAGCCATTATTTCGAGAAAGTTTCTCGTAATAATGAGAAACTAAGTCATTATGAAAAGGTTTCTGATTATTATGAGAAACTAAGCCTGCGTCCCAATGTGCACACAATCCATCCTAAATTCTATGTGATATTAGTCATTTTCAATACTATTTAGGGCAGATAGGGTGGATAGTATGCACATTGAGACGCAGGGTAAGTCATTATTACGAGAAACTAAGTCATTATTATGAAAAACTAAGTCATTATTACGAGAAATTTTCTCATTATTATGAGAAACTAAGTCATTATTACGAGAAAGTTTCTCAATATAAAGAGATACTAAGTCATAATTATGAGAAAGTATCTCATTAGTATGACTTACAGAATTATATTTTTTTCTCAAGGTGGCGGAAACGAGCTTCCATATTACACAAACAAGGAAGCAAACTTTTTTTTTTTTTTCCCACTAGGCACAATGCTTACCTGGGACGAGTGTGAACTCCTGATATCTGGCACCAACAAGGAGTTTGACAAGGTTATGGAGGGCGAGGGTGACATTTCAGACAGTGATACATCAAAGCTAAGAGAAGGTGATCTCATTTTGAGGAACATGAATATGGATTGCAGCCCACTTTTTCATGCTGGGATTTACTGTGGAAACAATGAAGTCATTGAGTTAACAGGCAAGAAATACATTTGGACATACGGAAAATACTAGTGTAATTGAGCAAGCTCAAGTAAAAATAGAGTAAATGTTGTTTCTTACAGCCCCTTTAGGTACAAAATGGTATGAAAAAGTCTCAACGTTATTTCTGCCACAGCAAAGTGCCGCTGTGATTAAAGAAAGTATGAGTAATTTTCTGAATGGAAAGTTGTATAAAGTTTTCCGTTTGAAGTCTGGCATACCTGAAGAATTCTCTACTTCAGTGAAGTCAGGAATGAAGAGTAATGAGGAGTACGATCTCTGTAGAAATAACTCTCTGCATTTTGCACTGAGACTGCTGAAGGTAGGCAAAAATACTCTTTTTTTACTTTTTCAATTCAATATAATATTCATGTATAAGCATTAAATGAAGTTTCTTGCCTCTTAAGCTACAAGCTAAACCTCTTCCCGAACGGTATGTTACAACCTCTACTCTTTTAAATGCCTAACCAGCACCAGATGATTATGTTTTAAATGCGATACAACAATAATTAGTTAACAGTAATTTTAACTGTTTTAGGAATACTTCTGGTGACCCTAAAATCACCAAAGCCTCTGGATCACAAATACAGAGTAAGATTATTGTCAAACTGGCTTTGCTTTTATACCACTTTTTGAATGTCATTTTTTTGTTTGTCTGTTTCTGCACACTGGAGACTGTGATAAAATGCAATTATAAATATTAGTTTCCTATAAAAATTTTCTGTAGATGATGTCGAAAGGCCACCAATGAAGAAAGATGAAGAAGGTCAATCCTTGTTAAAGACGATTTAAATGACGATCATAATTGAAAATGTTAAACATGGAATGCAGTTAAAGTTAATTATTCAGAACTCCTCATAATTGCTCCTTTTCATTTCTCTTTTCTTTGACACAGGGAAGTGTACAGTATATTGTATAAAAACAAGGATTTAAGAAGTTGTCTGTAATTGTTTAGTAATTATGTAGAGCATGCACTGTAAAACATGCCATGTGCTATCTACTTAAATAATTATGGTAACGATATTACACTTAATATTTGTGAGTACTTTTTAAGTCTTTTTGACCTGAATAAATCATGTACATTTTTCTAAATGATTTAGTCTATAACACATTGAGTTACTGTTGTGCCCCCCCCCCCAAATATTATGGAAGTGAAAACAAAAACAAAAAACACCTAGGCTACTATAGGGTCAAAATAGAACTTTAATAAATATAAAAGTAAATAATTAAATTGTATTATTTATAAATTACAATTGTGGTTCTAGACAGTTCCCACCTATGGCTATGATTTTATTGATACAGTTGTCTGATTGATTTTATAGTCTCAAGCATTCAGAAATCACACACTTACTACGATAAAACCATGGTTAATTTTTGTAATGGTTGCGATGTCCACATGTTTTTGTTGAAAAAATGATAGAGAATTTCTGTAGAATTTCTATCACAAAAAAGGTGGCCAAAAATGAAAGATTAAGTGGATATTTGAATTAAATGTTTGGTCAACATTAAACAAGGATATGATCATCCAGTAAGCGTAACAACAGCAATTACCAGGCTTTTGGTGCCCGTTGCAGGCATTTGTAATTGTAATGTACATAAATTGTTTATTTTGTATTACATTATGTATTTTAACAGTGTTACTCAAATAAACCATATAATTATTATTAACCAATCATTATTGCCTCATTGTTTTTATATAATGCATTTTAAGTCATTTTAAAGGCTGTTGTTCACTTGCGTCTGTTTTTATTACTACAAAAAATATAGTTAGCCTATTTTAAATTACTAAACCATGGTTAATTTGTGGTTACCATAGCTACAAGAACCATGATTTTTTTTCGTAGTAAAACCATGGTTAATTTTTTGTAAGGGAACATAGAAACTCAGAGACAATATGAAGATGCGAAGATGGTGGTGGTGAAATTATTACCGACATTAAAACACATTATCAATGTCTACAACCAAAAACGTTTCACAGGATTATGAACGTACTTGAAAGTGATGCACAGGCTTCATCTTGGGCTTTTTTTCTTTTTCTTTTCTCTGCACCAGACTGCTGATGTCTTTTCCTGGGCATAGTTGTCCATCGGTTAGCCTTTTTCACACAACCGGAAACTACGTCGTGCAGGGTGAACTTATTTCCATCACAGCTGAAACTATGGCGTTTCCATAACATGGAGCATTATTTCACTGCTTCTCCCTCGACATTGCCACGACTCAGGTTCGAGGATGCTGAAAGAATAGTTGGACGACATTCAACAACTAAAGAAGCAAGGGCTATAAATTCTTCATTGAGGAGTTTATAGAGCCAGAGCACTAGAGCTGTACGATTAATTCGCTAAAAGATTGAGATCGCGATTCAAACACCCATGCGATCTCATTTCTAAATGACAACAATGTGTCTATTAAACGTTTGAAAAAGTCTTACTGGAACATTCAAATTTGCTTTTGCGCTGCCGTTGACACAGAGAGACCATGTTTGGGTAAGAAACAGCTTCACAAACAGTCTTTTCAAACACAGTATTATTTCTGTCTCGCAATCATTTCTATTAATTATCACAGAAATACTGGGATAAAAGTTTTATAGTTCGGATATAAACACTGATGTCTATGGTAGCGATCAAAATAGAGCAAATCACCTTTTGAAAGTAACTGGTGCTTCAAATAACGTTTGTGTCGATTGCATTGTTTTGCCACTAGGTGGCAAAAAGTGACTTAAAAGTGATTGTCATTGAATCATTCAAAAGGTTCATTCAAAAACGCTGATTCATCCATTAATGAAACAATTACGTTTTTATGAGTAAATCATTTTAATGATTCATTTAAACCAATTTTTCATCATTTTAATATAAAAAATTGGTTCATTAAATAAATAAATAATTTTCTTTTAAATAATTTATTCAAATTACCCAGATAGCAAGCAGACGTTGATTCAATGTCGATTTTTTGGTATCGGTCATCAATCAAATTTCGATGTTGAATCAACGTTCATTATTTGGTCAGTACATCAGATCGTTATTACGCCGAAAATAAAACATCAATTCAACGTTGAAATCACGTTGGCTTATCAACCGACACAGCCGACGCATCTGATCGAAATAATAACGTCTGATACAGGTTGAAACTTGGTCAGAGGATCGGAGATCTGCGCCTGCTCTCTCACAGAGTGGAACAGGCCTGTAACTGTACCCGGGTAACTAAAATGTATTTTTATTAATTATTTTATATAGTAGTTTGCCCGTCTGTCATTAAATATTAGTGGAAGATGAAAGTTTTAAAAACAATGACTGACAAGATTTTAACTCGAGCTTTTGCAGACATTTTTTACACCGCTGACTATGGAAGCAGAATAATGGCAATAGTTTTTGAAACATAAAGCATGCTGAATTCCACAAATTGAAACAAAGATGCATTGCAATTAACAGTGCTTGCCTTTTAATGCCTTGTATTTCCAGGGCTTGCATTTTAAGGTCCTGAAATTTAACATAGTTGTTTATTTAAGCTGTGAATATTTCAATTCAAAATATTTCACACACATTTTCATAAATTTCAGTCATTTTATTTCACTTTCCAAATTCGCTGCCACAAATTTAGTGGTTAAAATCCGGCAGAAAATTCAGCGTTGCACATCCGGGAACCGCAGGAATAGCAGTAGAGCACCGATGCAGGATCTCCACCCACCCAGCAAAAACTCGTTGAAAAGACGACAATGCCAGACGTCTAAACAACGTTAAAATCTGGTTGAAAAGTTAAAGTTGAAAAGACGTATTTTCAGGCCTAATTCCGACCGTGAATTCATGATTATATTTATATTTCATATTCATAATTACTGTCAAAATAAGACAATTCACAAAAGAGTACCAAAACATTTATTGACACATTACATTACTTTCACGTAAAAGAAACACTTTCCTGATCACATCTTAAGCCTGCATTTGATTAAACATACAGTAAAAACGGTAATATTGTGAAATATAACTACAATAATTATTTTCTATATGAATGCATTGTAAAATGTAATTTATTCATGTGAGCTGAATTTTCAGCATCGTTACTCCAGTCTTCAGTGTCACATGATCTTTCAGAAATCATTCTAAGATGCTGATTTGCTGCTCAAGAAACATTTCTGATTATTATCAATGTTGAAAACAGTTGTGGAAATCATGATATTTTTCAGTATTCTTTGGATAGAACTTTCAAAAGAGCAGTATTTATTTGAAACGGTTTTTTTTAAACAATTTAAAAGTGTTTCTTGTAACTTTTCATCAAATGAATCCATCTTTTCTATATAAACATCATTTTTTTCAAAACAATAAATCTTTAAAATATTGAAAATGTTTATAAAACAGAACAATGACCAATTATAACCACATTAGAACATATTTCACCCAAAAAAAATGTAAATTCTGTCATTAATTACTTACCCTCAAAAATAAATAAAAATGCAATGTTTTTTTGTGCACACAAAACATTCACATCACTTCATAAAATTGAGGTTAAACTGGAGTCACATGGTTTACTTTAATGATGTCTTACTACCTTTCTGTGGGGCTTGAAAGTGGTAGTTGCATACATTGTGAAATGGAGGAGCAGAAATTTCTCTAAAAATATCTACATTTATGTTTCAAAGATGAACAAAATCTTACAGGTTTGGAATGACATGAAGGTGAGTGAAGAAATTTTTTGGTTTAACTAACACATTAGGGGTACAGTACATCTGTTCCCTCAGGCGCACCAGTAGATCTCTGCCTGATCTTCTGGTTCTTCTGCTCCTTCCACCATCACAATTCTGGATTACTGAGCCACGAAAGAAGTTTCCACTTTGAATGCTTTAGCCTGGCGTTTTTTTCTCCAGCATCTGAAGTAAAAAAAACTAAATGTAAATGTAAAAATAATAAAAAAACAAAAAAAACAATGGTTGTCCAAAATGTAAAGTATACACTTGAGTCTACTAGGGCATACTAGACATTACTATACATTAGGGCATTTCCGCCTCAGGGCACAAAAGTGGGAACTGACTTACAGCATGAGAACAATTTTCTAGAATTTTCAGCACAGTCATTTGTCACTTCCTATACAGGGCTCCAGATTGGTTTTTCTGCTGGTGCGACAAAATTTTGTGAGCGATCGCACTGGCGCAACCACCACATTGCCCCACCTCATAAGCGCTGCTATTTCTGTTGCATATGAGAAACATCAAACAGCAAGCGAAACAAAAGCTAGTGAAACCGCGCTACTCGTTTGAGCTGCACAAGGCAGACTGTTTATCAGCTCGGTTCAGCGCAGCGCAATCAAACTTCTCTAAGGTCAGAACAGATTAAGCCTAAAGTATACTTCACTTTTTATACATACACGAGGGACAGCGTACTGTATGCACACCACCCGATTTTTGTAACTTTGTATGTATTGAAGATATTTTGCAGTAATCAGTTTTAGGTTACGCGTTCGACTGTATGCATACGCTAGCGTACGCGTACAAAAACGAAGTATACTTTGGGATTTAGTTTGTTCAGGTGCACTGCACCAGGTTGGAGCTAGGGGTGGGCGATATGGAAAAAATATCACATCACGTTTTTTTTTTAGAAATAACACGATTTCGCGATTTTATCACGATTCTTTGTCATGTTGGTTTTACTATTTTGTCTGAGCAGTACAGCCAAACTAATTTCCCTATTATAAAGTCAAGGTAACAAAATTAAAAAAAAAGAATGGTGGATATTTAGGCCAAAGTGGGCGAAGATAAAAATCTTTGTCATTATTTTATATTTGTTATTAAAAAATAAGAACAAAGATACACATAATATACAAATAAAACAAACAGTGCTTTATTTTCAGGTATAATAGGCATATTTAGCAGGAGCATTCAAGAAATTGAATGAACAAATATAAAAATAAAACACTATATAAATTGATTCCTATTAGTAACTGTATTTTTTTTTTTTTAGTCAAGAGTAACGAGTAATTTTTTTTCTCTTTGTTTTGTTGTTTTAACATTAAGTAATTTAAATTCTGTCATCTGTCTGTCCATTCTGTCATAGTGTTTTATATTTATACCATCATTTACTCACTCAAAATTAGTTTTAAACCTGAATGAGTTTCTTTCTGCTGCTGAACATAAATGTTATTTTGAAGAACGTGTGGTCCACAGTGACTTCCATAGTATCTTTTTTTCCTACTATCAAAGTCAATGTGGACCAGCAACTGTTTGGTTACCCACATTCTTCAAAATATCTTCCATGTTCAGCAGAAGAAAGAAATGAATACAGGTTTGGGACAACATGTGAGTGGGTAAATAATGACCCTTTAATGACAGTCGACAGCATGTTTAGTTCTGTCCCTTTAAGACCTGAACACATCTAATATACAGGCACGCATCCATTTCTCTCTTATCTGTTTACTTTCATTTTAGACATAACCAACTGAGTCTATATGTAAACATTGTGTGTTCTGACAGTATCAGCTCAAAAGATAACTTAGTTGAGTAATCAGGCGCTGTTAGACAGGCGCTTCAGATGTAACATTACGGGCTCAAAAAAAGGCACGTCAGACCGGCGAGCGAATGAAAAGCTTAACTGGCAAGGCTTTAAAACACACGCAAATAATGTACTTTTGTGATTGCGAATAAGTGCAGTGTCCCGTGAGAGTAACTCCACCGCTGAGTTAACACTGATGTGAATGTATGTGGCATTGTACAGTATATTGATACGGTGGCGCCAGAACTGCAGCTGATAGAATGTGCGCTGTAGCACGATACTACGATATTTCTTCAAAAGCAGATCATGGAGACATTTTTATCGTCCACGATCAGAAATCGTCATATCGCACACCCCTAGTTGGAGCAAAACTCTGTAATGTAAGTGGAACTTGAGAGACAATGTTGAGATCTCCTGCAATATGTTCTGAACATGACAATTCAGAGAGGCAGGATGACTGCTAGATAGATGACTTACAACACTGGTGTCCAGTCCTGGGCATGGAGGACCAACCTTCTGCAGAGTTTCTGCTGATACTTGATCAGCTGCTCTGGTCTGCTTAATTGGGGTTGGAGCTAAACTCTGAAAAGAGAAAGAAGACAACCAATATTATGATGTTAAAAAGTTAAAGTTAAAAAATTTGATTCATTAATATGCACAACATCTGAAAATGCACAAAGATGAGAAGAAAGCAATGTGTTTCAACCCACTGAAAAATAAGAAGCAATATTAAGTCATAGATGCATTTTTATTTATTATTATTATTAATCTTGAAATAAGTTACAATCGCTTTGTCGCGTCCAATGTAGACACAGTGTGTAGCTTGGGTATAGAGAATGGGAATTTACGTCATTGTGCATTGCATTCTGGGTATACAATACAAATCACCAGAGGAAAAAATGACTATTTACGTTAATATTTTTAAGAGCTTCTTGCACTTTATTAGAATAAATGGACTAATATTCAAATCCCGTGTTATTAAAGTTTGTTATCATTTTTTTAATGTTTTTGAAATAAGTCTCTTATGTTCACCAAGAAAACAGCATTTATTTGATCATAAATAAAAACAGTAATATTGTAAAATGTAATTTATTCTTGTTTTCACAAAGCATGATTTCTGAAGGATTGTGTGACACTGAAGACTGGCGTAATGATGCTGAAAATGATCACTTTTTGAAACATTGAAATAGAAAATAGGCTAATTATTAAAAAATGGTAATTTCACAATATTACTATTTTACTGTATTTCAATCAAATAAATGCAGCAGTGGTGGTGAGCATAAAATATTTATTTCAAATACATGACAAATCTGACCCTTAAAATTTTGAATGGTAATGCATGTTTGAGGTATTACTTACGAGTCATATGGTTCATAATGTCTAGAGATGTTCTTCGACAGGAGATACGCTCCAAATCTTGTGCACGGCCGTCAGCACGGAAGAATCTAGGAACAAACAATCTGTCACAGAGCCAACAATATTTATTATACAATCCCAGGTTTATTATAAATAAACTATAGCAGAAGTGAAATGCAGAAAAGAATAATTTGCAGAATATACAATAATAATAATAACAGAATTTACATTTTTAGGTTTATTTATTTAGTAATGCTCAGTGTGTGTGGACATCAAAACAACTAACAAGCAAACACACACACACACACACACACACACATATATATATATATATATATATATAAATTTTGCAAAAGAAACTTACAGATGCATGGTGATATAGGCAAAATATGTTGTGAAAGATGCATATAAAGTTATTTAATTAGCAGATCACCTGTGATTTCATTACCTCTGTCAGCAGCTCCCTTCAGAAATGTTAAAATCAGGAACTTCTGTGTCATAGAGGTTTTTATCTGACGCTTTTGAAATCACAGAACAAGTGGTATGTGTTTACCATGAAAGATCAAAACCTGTTTTAAGTTTCAGCACATTTTCACGCTCCATGTAAGTGACAGATCCGATTAACTGTACAGTGCATACTTTTAGGTTAAATTAGTTAGCTAACTTCCATTCATCCGTTGACAAATTGCCAGCAAAACCTTTATATACATATATAAAAAAGCACTCATCTACACATAAGATGACATTAAAAGCCCAAACTTTCATAAACAAGAGCTCAATTCTATAGTTACCTCTTATAACGTTAGTTAGACACTAAACCATTTCTGTAAAGTAAATATTCAACGGAAGCGTGTCATTTACATGAAAGAAAATGTCGGGAACACATGTATGTACTATTTGTGTCATTTTAGTGACTAAACTTACCTGAAATTAGTGAAAACAAAGTGAGAGATGGCGTTTAGCTGCTTGACAGATGAGCTGCCACCCCGTTTCCATGGTGACTTCCTCTGCTCCAGTTCAGCGTGCACCCATTAAAGCACGTAGAAGTCACGCAGAATTTACATAAATATAATATATAATATAGTAATATAATATGATATAGTAGCTTTAGAAATGTTAACATGGTGTAGAAATAACATTGAAAAAAAACATTGATTAAAAATGCATCCATACACATATTTACACATGTATCATGAGGAACAATTTAAGCTTTGTTTTATGCATTTTTAAAATATAATTAACAGTTCTTCAGATATGTCAGCTGTCTATTTCTTCTACATTTATGTGTGGTCCTATTCTGCTGAATTTGGACTAAATTAGACGGACCAAACAAAGCCCAGTTTTCAATGTCTATTTTTTTGGGCTAAATTTGGACCAAATCCGACGGACCAAACAAAGACCAATTTTCAACATCGATTTTTGGTCTAAAAGAAGGCCGTGACGGACCGACTTGATTTAGCCCAAAAAACGACGTCCAAATGACATCTGGTGCTGGGTGGGTCTATTCCTTTAGTGCCCAGACTGTGCTGTGACAACTGACCTTTGGACAGAAGAAAGGACAAACACGCACTACATAACAATCACAGTTCATTATATTTTTGGATGGAAATTGTTGAACCGGGTCCTGGCTACAAGGGATGATGGGTGTCAAAACCCATGACAATATCAGAAGGACTGTGGAGTCCATCCTTCAGGGATCTGTCTTTTACCCCCAGTCTCCTCCTGTGCTACATATTATTGGCTTGTCCAAGTAATATGGTACTATTCTATTCAGCGTCTTTTATATTTCTTGTTAACTGTTCTGACTAGCTCAAGCTTAAACAATAATTTACTTACAAAGTAATCATTATGGTATGTTTATCTGTGTTTGGATTAACCAGTAATACTTTATAATAACTGCACGCTATGAATCATTAGGTAAGCATTAGTAAATAGTCAGTTCATCCTTTATAAAACATTGTCCCAACATTAATAGTCATTAGTAAGCAGTTTATAAATACTTTGTTCTTGATTTCTAAGCATATCTATTACAAAGTGTACACTTGAATTTTTATTTTATTTTTTTTCCTATGAAATAGCAGAGGTTTATTTTTCATTTTTTAATCAAGTGTACAGTATCATTTTTTTGTATCTTGAAAAAATATTTCCGTGTTCTGTATCCCTCTGTGTTGTGTTTATTTAACTTTTCTGTTTGGAAGATAAATGAGCCTTTAAATCTCCTTTGTAAATGCTTTATAAGGTATGAATAGTCCTCACTTTAGATGAGCTCACAAAAATAGATGGCTGGCAACTACTAAATATTTTATAACTACCTGACTTAATAAATGCTTTATTAACACATATTCCTGCTGTAATTCATGATTAACACACTGAGCAACTATTATCATGTGTCTAAATAATAAGATTTATAAATGTACATTTAAATATTTTATTAATTATTTACTTACAGTATGAAAATGCAATTATTAAACATTACAGATATGCTCAAAAACAAAACATTTATAGCTGTATTTACAAACTGCGTACTAATGACTATTAATGTTGGAACAATGCTTTATAAAGGATGAACTGACTATTTACTAATGCTTAACTAATGATTCATAGTGTGCAGTTATTATAAAGTGTCACCAAAAATTCTTCCATTTCAGTGTAGAACTCAAATTTCATAACACTCCGTCCTTTTAATTTGTTATTGTGCTAAATTTTCTCAAAGGCATCCTCCAAAGTTGCCCACTTTCTCTCCACTTTTGCAAATTAATCTTCTCAGTCAGTTTTTGTGCTATTTTTGACCAGAACAGTTTCTTCTGTCCATGGGCTATTCATTTCCTAGCCCCCAGCTCAGCCAGAGATTTTGGAAGCGCACCTGCATGTGTTATAACTGTGAAGGCAATCACAGTGTTAACTTCTAGAGATGTAAAGTATGAAATGTGCTTAAGCGGATTAGAGAATTGAACAAAAAAGCAGACTAAAGATGGTGAATATGACAAAGAAAAGAATTGGATCGAACTTCAGGAATGGGAAGATGATTTAGGAAGAAGTTAGTTTTTTTAATACAAGTTTCTGATTTTCTAATTTGTGAATTTAATTCGCTCTTCAGGGTCACAATACTAGGAATGCTGCAGACCAGGAGAGACCAGGAGAACATTAACCCTCTGGGATCTAAGGTTTTAAGGTGTTTTAAAAGTCCTTAATATTTGTGCCTATCTCATTAACTTAAAACATTTAGATTTTTCTTATTTTTATAGATGGGGTAATAAATACAACAATGCCTGAGATCAGGTCTAAAATGGAAGGGATGCAGCAGTGCATCATTTGGAGTTAATAGGGTTGAAGTGGAAAGAAGTAAGATGAGCTTAATGTACAGTCGAGTCAGGATTCAGAATGGCTAGTTGATATTATTAGTAATGTTATTCCATCAAAGGAATGCATGGTCTACTTTCAAACAGGCAGGTCTAAGCAGTTTATAACCAGCAAAATGGAAAAGCTAGACATTGGGCTACATTCATTAAAACTGGCATTAATACATAAGTAAATTATACATAAGTAATTTGCGTGTAAAACAGACCTTACCAAAAACTGTCCTCCGGATTCTCAAACACTTCGTAAACATCAGATTTGATAGCTAAACGAGTATGTTAATGAAATGAATTGGCTCCAGTATATTGCATAAATGCAAAAAAGACTAATAGGCCAATAAATATTCAATTAACGTGTGTCCACCAAAGTGTTTTTAGGCTGCTTAAAAAAAAGGACAGTTCTCCTTCTCTTGAAATCGGCCAGCTGGTGGCACTTGAGAACACTTTGGTGGCACAGCATTTTTGCAGCTGAGATCCTTTGGTTGCTGTGATCCACAACAGTAATGTTTTATTATCATCTCATTTTGAAGAATATTACTGAACATAAAAATGAAGTAACCAGCAATATTAACCTCGTTGTACAAGTAGGATGGTTGGTCATTGTAGTATTTGTCCCGTCCCTACTCCATTGATTGGACACCATTTATACGTGGTTGGGAGCAGGTGTACATTTTTTTCGTACCAACTAACATTTTGAAAATATGAACATTTTAATGAGTTTGAAAGTTTACGCCAGAATGGCATTACAAACGATTTACACAAAAATGGGTTCTGCTTGTGTTTCATGAATGAGACCCAATGTATGTATTCAAGAATCCTGGCTAAAGCCAAATTTGGATTTTGTTTAAAATGGGTATGTATCAGTAAGACAAGATAGGACAGAAGGTAGAGGGTGTCAAACAGGGGATTTCTCACAGGTTATAAGGAATGGGAAAGGAACAGGAATGGATGGTTGTGTTTAGAAGGTGAAGGAAAGCTCAAGTAAACGTGGTGGCAGTATTTTAGACATGGAGAAGGCATATGATATTTCATGTAGAGAGGGGCTAATGATTAAACAAGTAAAGTTTTTAACTGGATTTAGTACTTCCTTAAAGGGAGATCCGTTGAAGTTAAAATAGCAACACAAATTTCAAGTAAGCATGTAGACAGAAAATAAAACACTGCAAAAGAGTAGTATAAGTCCCACTCTATTTTCTGTTATGACTGACATATTTATTAAAGAATCAAAAGACATGAATAGATCACTTTTTGCAGATGATGGGGAAAATGTTATGTTAATGTTTTGAATATGTGGGGGATGGAATGGGGCTTTGTTTTCTGTGGAAAAATCCAAAGTGATTATTTTTTTAAAGAAGGAAAGGGAACGGAAATATATGGAAATAACTTGGAAAAAGTTGAAAGTGAAATGAAACTGCATTTTTCCAGGACAGGACTGTACATGGTGGTACATAAGACAACACTGACCTATAAACACTAAACTGAACATTTATACACAGATGTTTATAAATGTGTACGCTAGGGATGTCCCAATCAGGTTCTTTGTGCCCCCAATCTGATCCGAGTCATTGAAAATGTATTATCTGCCGATACCATGTCCCGATCTGATACTTTTGTATTCCTATAGGAATGCATGTTTGGTGTACACTTCATGTACATTAAAGTTATTAAAATCATAAATCTTATATTTGTCAAGTCAACATCAAAGTTTGTCTGCAAACTTTACTTTGATTATTTATTTATTTAGAGCACACCTATCCAAAGTGACTTAAAATGAGGAATATAGGAAGTGCTAATGTTGCAGACTTGATTTTGTGGTCAGTTCAACAATGAAAACTTTTTCAATAAAAGAGTGAGAAAACAATAGGTTGTGATTAATCATGCTGTCCTCTGTGTTGTCTTTAAAGATAGTACTCAAAACCATGACAAGAATGCAAAAAAAACAAAAACAATATTATCAACTGTGAATAAAAATATATGTAAATCAATAAATAAGTAATTACATAAATAAACCCCAACAACACAAACTCAAATGGTTCAGACTCTTTCAAAAAGCTTGTTTCACACAGCAGACTGAACTCAGGTAAGTATAATTTGGGTACGTGACACATCATCTGCAATTACACACTGAGGGTGACCCTTTTACATTTACAAAAAGTTTACCACTTTGCTCAGTTTAATGTCTGCTGTTTAATTCTCTGGTAACATCCATTTAAAAATATTAAATACAATAACTATTCAATGAAAATTACATCATTCCAAGCATTCCTCTTGTAGTCAGGATTATTTAAATATATTTTGGTTAAACATAATCAAAACGCTCTCATCATGAGCAGAAAAATGAAGTTAACTAGTAATTATAAAGTTAATGTTGTATTTTCTTGCAATCTACAAATAATTTTACCAATTCTTTATTTTAAAAACTTACTGATTAATAATGCTTAAAAAAATGCCTGTCTTAAGAGGAAATTTCTTCTCAACTGCCATTTTCTAGCTTAAGAAAAAAGTTAAGAATGTTTTGTAAAATCTTCTTAAAGGGATAGTTCACCCAAAAATTTTAATTCTGTCATTAATTACTCATTCTCATGTCGTTCCAAACCCGTAAGACCTTCGTTCATCTTCTGAACACAAATTAAGATATTTTAGATGCTTTCTGACCCTGCATAGACAGAAATGCAACTGAAATGTTCCCAGGCCCAGAAACATAGTAAGGACATCTTTAAAATAGTCCATGTGACAACAGGGGTCCAATGTATTTTTACAAAGCTACGAGAATACTTTTTGTGCACAAAGAAAACAAAAATAATGACTTCATTCAACATTTTTTCTCCTCCAAATTACCACCATTTCAAGAGTACCTCTGCATGTAAACAACACATGCATGTGGTCCTGGGGCCTGTTTCAGAAAAGAGGTTAAGTGAAAACTCTGAGTATGTAAACCCTGAAATGAGGGAAACTCTGGGTTTTCCGTTTCAAAATGGCAGGTTTGTCAAACCCTGGAAAGCAGGGTAAGTCAAGCCCGTTTCTGAAAGAGAGGTAACTTATACTCAGAGTCAGTTACCGTGGTAACTTACTCTGTAAACCTAACCTGGTCGGGAGCAGGTTTTCTTCAGTAAACCCGGAGTTTTTTTCGGTCTCCACCCCCATTTTAAAGCGTAAGCAATGTTTAAATACCTTATTCGTTCATTCATGCTGCAAAAATGCTTTTCTTACTGAGTATTTTTGTCTTATTTCAAGTACAAATATCTAAAAATTCTTAATATGCATTTTATAGATGAAAAATGGTCTAAGATATTTGGTCTTGTTTCCTGGGGGATTTTCTTTTTAAGTGCATTTTACGTAGGCTAAAACAAGTAAAATTGTCTGCCATAGGGTAAGAAAAATAATCTTAATGCAAACTTAAACAAGAATATTTTTAATTTTTTACCCAATTTGCAAAATAAGAAAAATGCACTTTAAAACTGTAGCAAAGTTCGGAAGAAGGAAGGAAGAAGTTGGAGTCGGCGTGACTGAGGCTCGGGAAAATTTATTAAATGTCCACAAAATAAAGGTTGTGCAATCAGGCACTTTCAAATAAACATAAATTCACAGCACTTAGGTCAGTCTTTGATCAGCCACGATCCTTTTTCCTCCCAAGTCCTCAGTCTGTCCCTCACTGCCACTGTTTGTCCTTCGGTGGCTTTTAATCTCTCCACGCCAATCACTGGAACGAGAAACAGGCGAATGTCATCTTGTACTTGACCCACTTACTCACCGCTCGTTCTCCAGTCTCTCTCTCCCGCTGCAGATCCTGCTAACCACGCCCCCCTCGCCACAAAAACATTGGAGATGCAGAGCACATTATAAGTCCACTGTATGCAGATTTTAAGGAAAGTGTGCATCCCTCTCACAATCATTCTGAAAAAATTTTCCTGGGCACAAATCCGTCAAAGAGGAGTTTCACAGGACTGCAGGTCAGTGGTCTAAAAATCGGTTTAAATGAGGCTAATCTGATAAATGACATTCACTTGATAACATCTTTCTGTGACCTCTGGAAGTAACCTAATAATCAGAATTTCCTTCAGGATTTCCGGTGTGGTTGAATGCACTGATGACACACATTCTCATCATCGCACCTCCTGAAAAAGAAACTAATTACTGTATGGAATGGAAGGATGCCAGATGGAGGAGCAGTAGCTACGAGATGCCGTTACCACAGCTGTTAAATCAACACAAATTATTCACAAATTTTTATTTTCTACAATTACAAAAGCAAAAGTTATTCTTTATACTTTTGCATTTTATAATTCTTCCAATACTTGACCATCTCCTCTTCATCTGTCAGTGGTGCTGGTGCATGTTCTCCCCCCTTTTTGGGAGCCTCTGCCTTCTTGCTGTCGACAAGTCAGTAGTTAATTTTATTACTCTAATTAAGAAATTAGAGAATATTAGAGAATATTTAATTATGTGAAAAGAGTGTTAGAAGATGTGGAAAAAGCTGCAGCACATTGAAATAGACACTGAATGATATTTAATGTCAAATGTTTGTAAAGTCATTTAGCCCACACCCATGAACCTTTCATGCTTAAAGCTTTACCTTGATTGAATTTTGTTTTTATACTTCATTTTTAGCTGCTGCCACGTTCTTGTTTCTTTTTTCTGTCTTTTTCCCTTTTTTGGCCATGGGATACCATTAAAATGAATATTAGTTCAATAATTTACAGTTTTCACCTCTGATATTATAACAGTTATTAAGTTATTGACAGTTATTAAGAATCAAGCTACACATTGACTCGGAAGTAAGCGAACGTCTTTTTGGCGGGAGCTGTTGCCATGGTGAATCGTAATTTTGGAGCTCCACTGATCATGACTTTTCATAGTCAAGGTGCACGCGCTAAACTCAGAGTCAACCTACTCGGAGTTGAATAAACTAACACAATTCAGCCGTTCTGAAACCGAGAACTCTGAAACTTTCCCATCTCACGGTAAGTCAACTCAGAGTTCAAGTTTAAACTCAGAGTTGGTAGAACCTCCTTATTGAAACGGGCCCCTGCATGCGCTGAAATAAATGATTGAATAGTAATTTTTTTGTGCAGGATAATTGTGCACAAAAGAAAAGTCGTTATTTTCTTAAGACAAAATTTAAGAAAAATGTAATTCTTGAAAAGAATGTTCTAAAAAAATCATCTTAAATAACTTCTTAAAGTTTGAATAACTGCCAACTAGTCATAGATCCCCAAAAGGTTCTTTTACATTTACATTACATTTACATTTATGCATTTAGCAGACGCTTTTATCCAAAGCGACTTACATTGCATTCAAGTTACAGTGTTTACATTTTATCAGCTCTTGCTTTCCCTGGGAATCGAACCCATGATCTTGGCGTTGCTAGCGCCATGCTCTACTATTTGAGCTACAGGTATTTTTATTATTAATATTTTTTTATTATTAAAGATTTAAAAATTATTTATTGGCTTATTATATGTTTGTGCTACAGATGGAAAGACTGTGGGTTGTCAACAGGGCGAGAGAGTCAGAAAGCCCCCTTAGAGACCGAGTAGATCCTCTCACCCTAGTCTCAGCCTCAGACGGACCGTCCGCTGGCTGAACGTCTCATGCTTATGGCATAAAAGTAAAAACACTTCAGGAGTTTCGAAGTCATCATCGGATTGGTTGAATTATAATGGATTTCCGGGAGACGTGCGTGTTGCGTTCTTTAACGTTCCGCCTGGAAACAAAGATGCCATGGCGCCAAACCCCCCTCATGAAAGAAAGCCGTCGTGTTTACAACTGTGACGACAAACGCTTATCAGGATCAAATAAACTCTGGATTTTCAAAAGTATGTGAAATATTTAAACTTCATGGCATAGAATCTTTAAAATACATCCGAGAGTTTTACACACCGGTCTGTTATTGTGGCGGTATTTCCACGCCCCGAAACGTGACGCTGAACGAAACGAACTGTGATTGGTTGTTTGACATGTCGGTCAAATGGCCTCATGGGCGGGCCTTGGCCAATGAAAGCTGCCATGGATTCCAGACCTTCAGCCGTCAGTCAGTAATATATCTAGCACATATTCTAAGAGATCATTTACAGCAAAAAACAAAAAGTTCCTATCCTCTTCCTGTCATACTGCAGATAATGGTTTCTCTATGCTTCCTTGCTTCTAGATTATTCCAAGCAGTTTCAAGTAATACTGTGGGAATTAGTCAATCTAGTGTAAGCTGAATTATCTTCAACATGTCAAGGGCTCATAGCAGAATGGTGAAGAACTTCATCAAGTTCCCTTCTACAGCGGCAGAGCAAATCCTCAGTAAACTGAATTTCTTTGCAGCATTTCCAAATGTATTGGTTGCAGTGAATGCAGGGGCGTAGCAAGCTTTTCAAAAGTGCGGGGGATGGATGTGGTTTGTTTGTTAACAATAAAAATGATGAATACAATGACAGAAGGGTACAAAAGGTATAACATACAAGATATGAAAAGCTTCCCATTTAAATGAGTGATACTAGAAAAGTATAAAAACACACTCGGAACCAGTGTTGGGCACGTTACTTTAAAAAAGTAATTAGTTATAGTTACTAGTTACTTCTCACAAATAGTAACTGAATTAGTAACTGAGTTACATCATTATAAAAGTAACTAATTACCAGGGAAAGTAACTATTGCATTACTTTTAAAAAAAAAAAGTTCAAATGTCAAATAACTTTGGATGCCCCCAATATTAAATATGTTAAATTAAATAAGAATAAATTATTATTATAAAAACATTGTACATTAATCTACACTATCTATCTACTGACACTTAGCATCAGTCAGTGAAACATTATAATATAATATTATATGATGATAGAGCTTTAGTAATTAGAATAACCAAGTATGAATGCATATTTGTCATCAATATAAAACGCACTAATGAGCTGCTGGGTTCATGAATATTAATCACGTTGTCTGCGTTCGCTCAAATTGATTTGCTGAAATCAAAATAGGGACGATAATAGGTGAGAGCCAGCCAATGAGATTGTCGTTTGCGCGTTAGCTCCGCCCCCTACCAGAGAACCCGGCAGTTCTTAAAAGCTGAAGAATTCCAAAGGAACGCCGTTATTTTGACAGGAAAATACAACAAAGAATATCATTTACATGTAGCGCGTCAATTCTGCATGTTATGAAAGACTCTTGCTCTGTATCTTTCTTTGCGTGTGTGTATGTGAGAGAAAGCGACGGAGTCGTACTAGAGTTTATGGTACTTCAAATACAGCTACACGCATCCATTCAGATGAACTGAAAAATTAAATTCTTATATAATATAGTAACGCCACATTTTATTGTCAGTAACGATAATGGCGTTGTAACGGAGGAAACAGTAATTCGTTTGATTACTCCTTACTGAAACTCATAAATACGCTGCTTAACAATGACAATTTGTCCCTCCTCCTCGTCAATTCCCTGCCTTCTTCATCACAGTTACTTTATACATTGCATGCCACATACATAACCGAATTTAGCTAGCTGCTGAACAATATTACCTGTAAAATGGATATGTAAATAACCATAACCGTAAGTTCCCGCCTCCTCAGCACGATCTGACCGATAAATCTAACACACCAAGAGAGGCGGGACTTAAGGCAGAACAGCCAATCATCAGCCGGTCACACTCAAAGCCGGTGTCATGTTTGAGAGGGAGGGGAGGCAGCGGCAGCGAGCGCAGACACAGAGCGGCCAGAGAAACGGCGGAGCGACTGCTGTAAGGCGTTTGTGCAAAACTGCGGAAAAACTGCAGAAAAAGTGTGGGTGTTGAACCCTCTCACAGGGAAAAGTGTGGGTGTTAAAACGGGTGCGACGCCCCTGAGTGAATGGGACACACACTTCCATTAAGGTAAATAATATGCGATACATGAATTAGTTAGATTAAAGGAACACTCCACTTTTTTTGGAAATAGGCTCATTCTCCAACTCCCCCAGAGTTAATAAGTTGAGTTTTACCGTTTTTGAATCCATTCAGCCGATCTCCGGGTCTGGCGAGAGCACTTTTAGCATAGCTTAGCATAGATCATTGAATCCTATTAGACCAGTAGCATCGCGTTTAAAAACGATCAAAGAGTTTCGATATTTGTCCTATTTAAAACTTAACTCTTCTGTAGGTATATCGTGTACTAAGATCGGCGGAAAATGAAAAGTTGCGATTTTCTAGGCTGATATGATTAGGAACTATACTCTCATTCCGGCGTAATAATCAAGGAACTTTGCTGCCGTAACATGGCCGCGGCAGGCGCAGTGATATTACGCAGCGCCTGAAAGTAGTCCTCGGTAGCTCTTTGATCGTTTTTAAACGCGATGCTACTGGTCTCTGTCAATTCTTCTTCATCAGTCAGGAACCTAGGTGTGCTGTTTGATAGCAATCTTTCATTTGAAAGCCATGTTTCTAGCATCTGTAAAACTGCGTTTTTTCATCTCAAAAACATATCTAAATTGCGACCTATGCTCTCAACGTCAAATGCAGAAATGTTAGTTCATGCGTTTATGACTTCAAGGTTAGACTATTGTAATGCTTTATTGGGTGGTTGTTCTGCACGCTTGATCAACAAACTACAGTTGGTCCAAAATGCAGCAGCTAGAGTCCTTACTAGAATCAGGAAATATGACCATATTAGCCCGGTTCTGTCAACACTGCACTGGCTCCCTATCAAACATCGGATAGATTTTAAAATCTTGTTAATTACTTATAAAGCCCTGAATGGCTTAGCTCCTCAGTACTTGAGCGAGCTCTTATCGCATTATAGTCCGCCACGTCCGCTGCGTTCCCAAAACTCTGGCCGTTTGATAATACCTAGAATATCAAAATCGACTGCGGGCGGCAGATCCTTTTCCTATTTAGCACCCAAACTCTGGAACAATCTACCTAACACTGTTCGGGAGGCAGACACACTCTGTCGTTTAAATCTAGATTAAAGACCCATCTCTTTACCCTGGCGTACACATAACACACTAATACGCTTCTATTATTCAAATCCGTTAAAGGATTGTTAGGCTGCATTAATTAGATCAACCGGAACCGGGAACACTTCCCACAACACACGGTGTACTCGTTACATCGTAAGTAGAATGGCATCTACGCTAATATTTGTCTGTTTCTTTCCTATGATCAGATGGTGGATCAGCACCAAGAGATGATGTCTGCAGGCCTGATCGTCAGCGGAGACCAGGACACCCATGACCCCCAGAGACCTCGATTAAATACAATAAAACTAAAAAATATAACTAAAAATATAATACAATACCTAACTACATAATACTACTATTGTTAGAACTTGAAATTTTTGAACTGCGGGTTTCGTCTGGTCAGAGGAGAACTGGCCCCCCGACTGAGCCTGGTTTCTCCCAAGGTTTTTTTCTCCATTCTGTCACAGAGGGAGTTTTGGTTCCTTGCCGCTGTCGCCTCTGGCTTGCTCAGTTGGGGACACTTAATTTCTAGCGATTATCGTCGATTTGATTGCACAGATACTATTTAAACTAAACTGAGCTAGACAATGACATCTCTGAATTCAATAATGAAATGCCTTTAACTGAAAATTGAGTGTTTAATCTTATCATTATATATTACTGACACTCTGTCCTCCAATTTGATACTGTTAAGTGCTTTGACACAATCTGTATTGGTAAAAGCGCTATATAAATAAAGGTGACTTGACTTGACTTGACTAATAGGATTCAATGATCTATGCTAAGCTATGCTAAAAGTGCTATCGCCAGACCCGGAGATCGGCTGAATGGATTCAAAAACGGTAAAACTCAACTTATTAACTCTGGGGGAGTTGGAGAATGAGCCTATTTCCAAAAAAAGTGGAGTGTTCCTTTAACAACATTTCTTTTTAACTTGCTTTCAACATTTATCTTTGTGGGCCTCATCTGATGATGAAGAACTGTATGACAACAGGGAGAGTTTTCATTCAATTAATGCCCAGATAGTCTTTGATGCTTCACTGAAAATATCAAACAATGAAATGTAGCGAAATGGCTTGGGAAGTACCCATGATTCCTTCATACTCACCAACTCAGCACTGGGTCAACAATTCAGTGAAGGTCAAATCCCTGATGGTTGCTATTAGGTAATAGCCAATAATATTTTTTTATATTTTTGACATATCAACCTCAAATTTGAAATAAATTAATTTTACAAAGTGTCTTCTTTCAAATGAGAACATATTGAAAAAAAAAGTTTGAGAATGTTGTTACATCTGTGCTCACTGCTCAGTCATCAGAAAATATCTGTTTTACAGGGGACAGTTGCTACACCTTAAGACCCTGATTGATGACTCCAATGCTTCATCCAGCATCAGAGGCACATGAAAGACACACAAAGGAAAATGAGGGGAGTTGTGGAGAGATGCATTAGTGTTTTGAAATCTAGATTCCGATACATTGATCACTCTGGGGGAGTCCTCTTGTAGCAGTGTGTGTGCTGCATAATATATGCTAGATGCACCTGCCAACATTCCAGAGGCCCCTGATGAGCCTCTGAGGGACGTAGCAAACATTCCAAGCAACTCAGGATTGCAAGCAAGACGATTCACATGATAAAAACCAATATTTTTTTTTTACTGTTACTATAAAAACATTACTGCATTTGTTCATAAAAACATTTGTCACATTTGGTTTTTCTATAAAATACATGTGATTTTCAAGCACATTATTACAATACAATTGCAATCCTGTCATAAATTATATATTTCTAGAATTATTACAATTTTTTCATAAAAGATATATTTTTAAACCACGATTCTGCAGAATAAATATTTGTTTATTTACTACAGTTTATGTAGTAGAAGGACCTTTCACATGACGCATAGGACACTCCGATCACTAAAGCAACTCAGGAAACGCTTCCTTGTGCCTGTGCATGTGTTTGCACATTGTTGTAAGATCTGATTTGGTTGGAAACTGTCTCAGAAACATAGGTTTAGCAATATACATTTTATTTGTTAGGTTTTCTCTTTCACTAGAAGCTGGAATGGGCTGAGCATACTGGAATCTAGAAAAGACTGTGGGAGGAGCGAGTTCACTGCCTTTATCAATTAGAATCTGCTTTCCATTAGGAGAATCTGAATCAGTGTTACCAACAAAGGTGAGGACAGCACTGTCTGACAGGTGTTTGTTCACTGTCCCATGAAGGATCTGTCCTAATATCTTTTAACGCCTGCTAGGAAGAACTGATGACCTCATTTGCTGGAGGTCTGGAAATCTTGGAAATTTTTACAAGGAAATCGACAATTTTAACGAAGGTGTTTGTTTCCACCTGCACAAAGCCAGATGCTTCTGTTCTGATATCCATGGGTGCAGTACTGCTGTGTGAAACCTCGGAGAGAATGGCCAAAACACCCTCCTTACTGTCTACAAGACACTTTTTCACATCATAGTGGCTTGTCCACCTGATCTCCAGCAGCCTTTTAAGGCAAGGGACATCATAGTTATGTATGACATACTGGCGATGGAAAAGTGAGTGGAGTGCTGAAGACAAATCAAAAAATGGTTCCTGCACAAGGTTCTGCTTGCATGGCATGCACTACGGCTAAGTGAAGTTGGTGGTTGTAGCAGTGCACGTATGGTGTTTTACTACCAAGTTTCTTTTGAAGCAGAGCCTGCACACAACAACCTGATACCGCTCATGGCGCAGGCACCATCGTAACACTAACTGACGATATATAGCACCAAAGGACAGCAGTTTCTTTGGTGAAAATATGAAGCTAATGCTTACACTGAAATTGGTTCAATGTATATGCAGGCCAATGTGTTTGACATTCAATTTCACGAGTAACACCTCCAAAATATAAGCAAAGTCAAAAGATAATTGTGAGAAATGCCAAATTGAAGGGCAACACAATGACGGTTTATGCAAATATATGTAATATGTTCTGACACTAATATTGTCCATTCTGGGCTACTGCTGCAGCATTGCATCCAATAGAAAATCAGATCTCAGAAAGTGCCTCCAGCCACATAAACAGTCAATGCTGTAGTATCCCGCAAATTCATTTTTGGAGTAGAATCCTTGTAGTTTTCCCTTCTGTCCACATCCCCTGTAGCCTTCAGTGTCTTTGTAGAGAAAACTGCACTGAATGCAACAATAGATTAGACATGGAGTTCTGTAGGTCCTTCTATGCTCCCCTGAAAATGTGTTTCAGTTCATCACACCTGATGGCAAAAGAAGAGAAGGGTTCATGTGTAAGAATGTGACTTCTGCTGCAACTTGCCGGCATTGTGCAGAGTATCACGACACATGAGCTTGCTTCTGCTTCATGTAAACAACGCATGTATTGCAAGTGATGTGTTGTGATACTCTGCACAATGCCGGCGAGTCGCAGCAGATACGATTACATTTTGTGGTTATGTAATGTAAATTGTTAGTGTGTTCTTATCATTATTCATTCCATACTATCTGTTCATGATCATCCTTAATTTAAAAATAGATATTAACTAGATATTTAGATATTTTAATTCTTGTACACCTTATATGTAAACTTAAACACTAAACTAAGGTACCTTTATATTTTATGTGTGACTTGAGTAAATGTGGTTTTGTTCAAAGATTAAGGCAGCTGACAACACAACCCTGATGGTTTGCACAGACAGGATTTTATGTGGCTACACAGGGGCAGTGTCTGTACAAAGAAAGGAAGACATTGTGCTGTAAGACGTCTCCTTTAATGTAGGCGCACCTTGTAGAATGTTTTTAGTTAACATTATTTATTTTACTTTGTTGTTAGCTCTATAGTCCTGCATGCTACAGTCAGGATAATTCCCATGTTGCAACAGATCTGCTCTGGAATGAAACTGTATGGGCTCCTCACATTGGTTCACTATAAAATCTGCACTGAATCTTTTAAAAACTACTTTTCCAAAAAATAAATAAATTTGCTTAATTTCTCTGTAAACCTATGGTGAGTGCTGATTTTGTAGTCACGTCACTATAACCTGTCTTCAGTGAGAAGGGTACAATGAGGTGTCAGAGAGAGTCTAGTGTTCAACCGTCTGCAGGACTTTATACAAGACATGGAGGATGAAGGTGAAAATTAACAATACAATACTATCATAACACTGTAGAGGACACTACTGTTTTTTGAGGAATATTTTGTTGCATGATCTACAAATTGGGAAAGGATTTATATTTGGATGTTTTTTTATTCTAAGCTCAAGTAGGAATAGTTTAAAGATTTGAGATTTCTAAAATATCGATAAGTATAAGACTTGAGAGTAGATCATAAATAAAAACTGGCTGCATCGTTATTTTTACTTCATGTCAGCAGTATAACTACAATTGAAAGTAACGTTAGGGGTTACTGGTTGTAGTACTGCTTAAAATTGGATATTGCAAATAAATAAAGATATTGTAAATATTTGTCACAATTATTTGAATTTCACACTTTTTTTAAATATCATTTTTCGATTGTATATGTCATGATTCTGGAAGAGAGATGAGGCGAGAAAGTGGGTGTTTTTAATAAAGAGAAACAAAAATGAACAAAAACCACGCCGAGGAGAAAAAACAGGCAGAGAACTGCAGTACACGCAAACATACCTCTAATCTGTGTTTTTTTAACAGTAAAAGCACAGTGTAGTCGCACTGTTATATTGAATCACGTTTATTAATAAAACACTGATAAAAGCATATATTTACCCCCAATTTATTTGTATTACAATAGTATATGTTGATGTTGAAGTTTATTCATGAACGGGCTCTGTATTAAGCAGTATATAAAAAGTGTTTCTGTTGCTCATAAAAACGTTTCTGTGTATTTGACAAATATGTCATTTAATTCACTTTATCTGTGATAAGAGTATGGAAACACCGTGAGAGCGTCACTACCGGGAGCAGAAAGTGTCTGACTTGATGTCTTAATTCTGCCTCGACTGCAAGCGGCTGCTCTCTGGCTAGTGCTAGTGTAGTGCATCTCGAACAGGCCTAATGGCAGATTATTTTCATATATTCTGGAACTGTCTGGCAATCCAATTTTACTGGTTAATGGTAGTCACTGAAATAGAATCAATACAGGGTTTTGAGATTGATCATAGCTTTGGTACTATACAGTCGTGGCCAAAAGTTTTGAGAATGTCATAAATATTAATTTTCACAAAGTCTGCTGCTTCAGTGTTTTTAGATCTTTTTTTCAGATGTTACTATGGTATACTGAAGTAAAATTACAAGCATTTCATAAGTGCCAATGGCTTTCATTGACAATTACATTAAGTTTAAGCAAAGACTCAATATTTGCAGTGTTGACCCTTCTTTTTCAAGACCTCTGCAATTCGTCCTGGCATGCTGTCAATCAACTACTGGGCTACATCCTGACTGATGGCAGCCCATTCTTACATAATCAATGCTGGGAGTTTGTCAGAATTTGTGGGTTTTTGTTTGTCCACCCGCCTCTTGAGGATTGACTGCAAGTTCTCAATGGGATTAAGTTCTGGGGAGTTTCCTGGTCATGGACCCAAAATTTCAATGTTTTGTTCCCCAGGCCACTTACTTATCACTTTTGCCTTATGGCAAGGTGCTCCATCATGCTGGAAAAGGCATTGTTCGTCACCAAACTGTTCTTGGATGGTTGGAAGAAGTTGCTCTCGGAGGATGTTTTTGTGTCATTCTCAAAACTTTGGTCTCCTAAAGTTGATTCAGGTGTGGGATCAGGGCACCTCCAGTGCAGAGCTTGCTCAGGAATGGCAGCGGGCAGGTGTGAGTGCATCTGCACGCACAGTGAGGCCAAGACTTCTGGAGGATGGCCTGGTGTCAAGAAGGCCAGCAAAGAAGCCACTTCTCTCCAAAAAAAACCATCAGGGACAGATTGATCTTCTGCAGAAAGTATCGTGAATGGACTGCTGAGGACTGGGGCAAAGTCATATTCTCCGATGAAGCCCCTTTCCGATTGTTTGGGGCATCTGGAAAAAGGCTTGTCAGGAGAAGAAAAGGTGAGCGCTACCATCGGTCCTGTGTCATGCCAACAGTAAAGCATCCTGAGACCATTCATGTGTGGGGTTGCTTCTTATCCAAGGGAGTGGGCTCACTCACAATTCTGCCCAAAAACACAGCCATGAATAAAGAATGGTACCAAAACACCCTCCAACAGCAACTTCTTCCAACAATCCAACAACAGTTTGGTGAAGAACAATGCATTTTTCAGCACGATGGAGCACCGTGCCATAAGGCAAAAGTGATAACTAAGTGGCTCGGGGACCAGAACGTTGAAATTTTGGGTCCATGGCCTGGAAACTCCCCAGATCTTAATCCCATTGAGAACTTGTGGTCAATCCTCAAGAGGCGGGTGGACAAACAAAAACCCACTAATTCTGACAAACTCCAAGAAGTGATTATGAAAGAATGGGTTGCTATCAGTCAGGATTTGGCCCAGAAGTTGATTGAGAGCATGCCCAGTCGAATTGCAGAGGTCCTGAAAAAGAACGGCCAACACTGCAAATACTGACTCTTTGTATAAATATCATGTAATTGTCGATAAAAACCTTTGAAACGTATGAAGTGCTTGTAATTATATTTCAGTACATCACAGAAACAACTGAAACCAATATCTAAAAGCAGTTTAGCAGCAAACTTTGTGAAAACTAATATTTATGTTATTCTCAAAAATTTTGGCCACGACTGTATATTTAGTAAACATACAGTACCAACTGATTTAGACAAGTACCTTCTCAGATTGTTATTGGTTGCTAGTAAAAAAGCATTAACCAAGAAGTGGCTGGATGATAATCCACCAACAAAAGATGAGTGGATAGTGATTGTAAAGGATATGTTTGATATGGAGAAAATAACCTTTCTCTAAGACCAAGTATTGGATAAGAACTGGTCAAAATGGTTAATACACAGGAAAATAAGATAAGTAGTAGAAGTACATAAGTAGATATTAAGTGTTTTACAGTGAATGTACCCCCCCCCCCCCCCTTTTTTTTTCTTCCCCCTCCATATACAGGTGCTGGTCATATAATTAGAATATCATCAAAAAGTTGATTTATTTCATTAATTCCATTCAAAAAGTAAAACTTGTATATTATATTCATTCATTACACACAGACTGATATATTTCAAATGTTTATTTCTTTTTCATTTTGATGATTATAACTGACAACTAAGGAAAATCTCAGAAAATTAGAACATTACTTAAGACCAATACAAAGAAAGGATTTTTAGAAATCTTGGCCAACTGAAAAGTATGAAAATGAAAAGTATGTACAGCACTCAATACTTAGTTGGGGCTCCTTTTGCCTGAATTACTGCAGCAATGCGGCGTGGCATGGAGTCCATCAGTCTGTGGCACTGCTCAGGTGTTATGAGAGCCCAGGTTGCTCTGATAGTGGGCGTACGGTCGTTTCTACGCAAAACTTGGAATTTATCAATATGGATGTGAGCGGTGGCTATGATCAAATCTCACGTCAAGTCTGAGCTTGTGTACGCAAGTTTTTGAGTTAGCCTGAACTTGCGTGCAGCATAGAGAATTTCGGATAAATTTTGCTAATTTAGATTATTTTCCTAAACCGACAAACAAAGCTTTTTTTTTTTTTCCTTTCAGGGCTTTAGCTTTATATGCGCAAATAGCAGCATAAACAACAGACCATGAGGAATCACACATCGTCGTATCACGCACCTGCTGCGCTTCTGTGAATGGAGAAAAACAGAAATGATAAAAGGAATAAAATAAATAGGGCTACACGAAATATATTTCTCTTAATTAACAGATTAACAAAAGAAAAAACAAGAGTGCGACAAGTATAGGCCACATTTGTTTTTGTGACACTCTTAATGCATTTTATTTGTTTTCTTTATATCTTTATTTTTTTTTCATTTAACTGATTGGTGATCACCCAGGTGCACACACACAACATTTCAGCGTTACTAACTTGACATTTCAGCCATTAATCAAACTAAAATGCAGTCAACCAAACATAAAAGTTACACTGCTCAATTTACAAGGTCCACTGTAAAATCAGCGTGCAGCGCTTGAAACAAACATTTATTGCGCATGTGAAGGATGATATTTTACGTGGATATTGGAACAAGTGAAGTACAAAGCCTTGTTTACATCATAGATAATAGTTTAGCAACCAAATATTACATGGCAAAAATGGAAACATTTGGATGTCGAATTAGAGGCTTGTGAGCCCAATGCTGTTTAGTTACGCTTTAATAAATTAATTTCAGCTTGACTTTGTATTCTGTTTATAATGAATGCCACTATAGCCTAATTTGTGTTTTACTTCATAGTTTAATATAACATTTTATAGCTACTCTTTTTTTTTTTATTCTTGTTCTGTAATACCGTTAAATTTAAAGGGTTTGTTGTGGTTTAAGCAGAACCAAATAATGTATCAAGTGTTTATAATGTTTATAAATGTTTCATTATATTTACTGGTATTTAATATACATATAAATTAATGGCATTGTAAACTCTGTCGTAAACTCTAGGGGCGAGGCTTCTAAACCGGGGTGTTTTTAGGGGCGTGATATTCAAACGACGATTGTTTTCTTCCGCCACATTTATCAACCTGCTATCTTTCGTACAATGGGATTGGCGGCATACGAATGTTTCATAAATCACACGTGCGCTCGGATCTACGTTAGATTGATAAATGAGGCCCACTGAGGTTTCACCGAGTACATAATAAAACCGCCTTTTTTCTTTACTTAATATTCTTTATGTTCGGGCAAAGTTAATTATTGATTTCCACAGTTATGAGTTAACTCATTCTCGATAGTGTGACAACAGAGGGTACACATTTACAAATGAATAATCGCTCCCATAGAATAATAGTTTGCCAGCTAGTTTTGTGCAATTTGGCACGTAACCAACATGGTCACATGCGCGCGAATCTCAAACTTTTAATTTTGGCAAAACACAGAAAAATAAAACATATACGTAAAGTATATTTTTATCTTTCATTGTTCTGTTAATGAGGCAATATATCTTTTGGTAAAGAACTTACCTTGGCCAAAGTCCCTTTTTAAATATTTAAAAACATTTTTAAACCATTTAGCGCCTCTAGTGGACGTTTCACCCGAAAAGTGCAGCGAATTGTATCTGGAGGTACACATTTCAGGTTCTGAAGAAATGTAGGCAGAGTCACGTATTTCCAATAAGCCTGAGTTATGTTATTGACATGAAATAGTTAATAATACAGCAATAAGCAAACAAAGACATTGTGGTAAAGATTCATGTTTGTGAGTTGGACATTTTTACCAAATTATGTTTTTTTTTTTTGTTATGTTAGACAAAATCAAGTGGAATGTGCCAAAGTTTCCAGACACAGCCACCATGTATTTATTTGTTTATTGCTGTATTGTTAAATATTTCATGCTAATAACAATTAAGTGTATGGGAGGTGTTGAAACTGTTCTCATACCAAGACATGTCACCAGAGAATTGTTGAGTAGAAGTTACTGTTGATTGAAGATGAAGAGCAAACAGTGAAAAAAACATGCACATGAACATTTCAGAACTTTGTATTTATATAATTAGAATATATATATATATATATATATATATATATATATATATATATATATATATATATATATTACTTCTAGCTTTTAGACAGTGTTTTTTATTAAATTGTGAACATAAAATACAAATATACATGTATATATAAATAGAAATAGAAATCCAGTGGTCAGTAATTCATTATAACTCTTTCATTTCCATGGAAAGCAAGCAAAGAACATTTACATTAAAGAACATTGTCACATACTTTATTCTGTCTAGCACGAGTTAAAAACTCCTGTTATAATCACAGAAATAAATATTATTCAGTGTGAGCAGATCTAAATTTCATGGTGCAATCAACACTTTTCATTTCATTTTCATTTTATTCGCAACAGCTGTAACACATTTTGTTTCATCTGACTGTCACAAGGCTGTGTAAGGGTTTTATACATAAATATAATTTAATTTAGCTCAAAGGGAATCATTAATGATTTTATAGGGAATTTGAACAGAATCACTGTTTTGCGGCTGATCACTGAGCGATTCACTGAACGAGCCGTATAACATTAATTCTGCACTGGATATTAAAATCCAAAATATAGTGAAAACACTATTAATAAGCACAGTAACAAGATCGGCAGATTAAGACATTAACTTGTAAGCACAAAACACAAGATACTTCTCTTTTAAATATAAATAAGACTTAGTTTATGTCTTAGGTTTATATAAATAAACACTAACATGAACACACGCATTCACACATTCACACGATGCAGAAAGAGAGAAAGGATGAGTTTAGAGAGTGAGAATGTGAAATCCCAAGTTTACAGCAATATGTGCTATTGCATAGACCTGAACAACCATCAATCACTTAATTAACCCTCGCGTTGAGTTTCTCAATGAGGCTAAAATTTATATTAAATACACCAGCTCAGTTATAATCTGGAGTTTGTACTTGCGTTGCCTTTGTGTTACAGGGATTCCCTTTTGTCTTCGTCGTCCTTGCAGGAAAGGGGTTTTCCCGAGTTGGTGATTGGATGGAAGTTCAGTAGTCTTTGAAGTGATGTCTTGGGCCTCGGCTGAGGATGGTTTTGGAGTCCGTTTCTGGTTGAAGTTTGAAGCGGGTGCAGTCGCGGGACTTTGCGGCAAACTTAACTTTTGAACACGAGACTCAACGGAAAGAAAAGAAACTAAAGTAAAAGAATAAAATGAGTAATGAGACTTGGTGGTTTTTCTTCTCATCGTGGTGTTAAGTAGCAACTGGCCTGTAGGCCAGAGCACGCTCAAAGAGCGCTAAAACAGCGTCAAAACGCTGTGGCGAGAAGAAGAACGGAAGAGAGAAGAGAGAAGAGAGAGAGATTTGATGCTGTCCTGAGGTTTTAAACTCGGCTTTTTGGACACATCCCATTTGGTGTTTTGACCAATTAGATAGGCTATTATCTTAGCTAGGGTTGTTCCTTCCATCATAAATCAGCCTGTTATCAGTCACATGGTCTGAATTTTACACACTCTTGCAAAGTATACTTTTGGACATGGTTTCTATAACCAGAATATGATACATTTGACACAGAATTAATTGAAAGAAACATTTCAAGCTAGAAATGTCAAACTCATACATACCAAACACGACTAACCTTAAAGTCATTCAATAGTTATTAGAAAGACATACATAATATGTGCTTAAAACATGATAGTCTCTAATATGTGATTACATACATAATATATGTTATGCCTAGCATTGTCCTTTTAGGATGGTTTTATGTGCATATGAAAAAGAAAGTCTCTGTGTACCAAAAAGAAGTGTTCTTTGGCCAGAGGAATTTCAGTCTCAGTTCTTTGTCTTGTATGTGTGGGGGAGAAGTCAATCTGAAGAAGCTTGTGATTTCTCTTGTGGAACGCCATGTGATGGCCATCTCTTTGACCATTAATCTTGACTATTTACCCCAAATTTGACGATCTCCTTCCTGCGTAGAACACTTATCAATAAGTGTTCTTTTGTCTTAATGTTGCGAGCTGTTCTGTGAAAGAGGCTTGTTGGTAGGCTTGCTCCAGAAGTCGGAGATAGGAATCTTTACGACGTTGTCCTGCTCTCCTGGAATTTCAGCTCCTCATGTTTCGATGTTCTGATCGAATCTTAGTTTTGTCTGACTCGTTCTGACGCTACAGCTGTCAAAATGATCAAAGCAAATTTCAAAGAAAAATATTCTGTATATATATAAAACTGTAACAATGTAATCACAACCAACAGTGTAATACAGTGAACTCTCCCTAGAGACATGTAATCTTCTCTGAAAGATCCACTTCTTGATGGTCACATGACATTTTATGACCAATTACTGCAGAAAACCTTTAGTGTTTATAGCCTAATTATATATGTTAAATATATAATATCCCTGTTTGGCAAAATTCCTGCCTGTTCTCTTTACCTGCTCTGGACCCATTGTCTTTGTTGTCTCTGTGCTCTTTATCGTCATGACTGAGTAAACCGATTTCACAAAATATATAGGCCTACCTTAAGAATAGTACAGAAAATAAGAAAGAAATGTAGAAGTAAATGTTTTTTTATTATTATTATTTTTATATATATAAAGAATAGGATAGATTCTGCAAGTTAAAATGGGCTCAGGTCTTCAGGGAGTGTCAGTCTCAGAGATAGTGGATGTCTGAGAAGCAGTAGCTGCATCAGATCCATTGGCAGTTCAGAGGCAGCGGCTGTCTGATATTCAAAGTCAGACTCAGAGACAGTGGAAGCTTCAGAGGTCATGTCGGTCTCTGAGGTAGTGTCAGTGTCAGTGTCACTCTCAGAGCCCATGGAACCCTCATTATAATCAAGGGCAATCTCTGAGGTACTGTCAGTCTCAGAGGCAGTGGCACTCTCATATTCAAGGGCGGTCTCAGAGGTATTGTCTGTCTCAGAGGCAGTGGTAGGCTCCAAAGCACTGGACGTTAAGAGGCAGTGTTGTCTTTGAGGCACTGTCAGTCTGAGACGTACTGTCAGTGTGAAATGTACTGTCAGTCTGAGATGTAGTTCCGGTCTATGAGGCAGTCTTGATTTGAGAAGCAGACTTAATCTGAAAGGCAGTGTCACTTTCAGTGGAAGTGTCATTCTCAGACGCAGGGTCAGTCTCAGAGGGAGTGTCAGTCTCAGAGGGAGTTTCGGGCTCAGAGGCTGTTTGAGACTGATAGGCAGTGTCAGTCTCAAGGGCAGTGTTATCTCTGAGGTAGTTTCAGTCTCAAGGACAATGTCAGTATCAGGCGCAGTGTCCGTCTCAGGGATGACGACGGTCTCAGGTGCACTGTCCGTCTCAGGCGCACTGTCCATCTCAGGGACAAAGACGTTCTCAGGTGCACTGTCCGTCTCAGGCGCACTGTCCATCTCAGGCGCACTGTCTGTCTCAGGCGCACTGTCCGTCTCAGGCTCAGGCGCACTATCCGTCTCAGGCGCACTGACGTTCTCAGGCGCACTGTCCATCTCAGGGACAAAGACGTTCTCAGGTGCACTGTCCGTCTCAGGCACACTGTCCAACTCAGGCGCACTGTCCGTCTCAGGCGCACTATCCGTCTCAGGTGCACTGTCCATCTCAGGGACAAAGACGTTCTCAGGTGCACTGTCCGTCTCAGGCACACTGTCCAACTCAGGCGCACTGTCCGTCTCAGGCGCACTATCCGTCTCAGGTGCACTGTCCGTCTCAGGCACACTGTCCAACTCAGGTGCACTATCCGGCTCAGGCGCACTATCCGTCTCAGGCGCACTGTCCATCTCAGGCGCACTGTCCGTCTCAGGCGCACTGTCCGTCTCAGGCGCACTATCCGTCTCAGGCACACTGTTCATCTCAGGCGCACTGTTCATCTCAGGCGCACTATCCGTCTCAGGCACACTGTCCAACTCAGGTGCACTGTCCGTCTCAGGCTTAGGCGCACTATCCGTCTCAGGTGCACTGTCCATCTCAGGTTCACTGTCCGTCTCAGGCGCACTGACGTTCTCAGGTGCACTATCCATCTCAGGGACAAACACGTTCTCAGGTGCACTGTCCGTCTCAAGCTCAGGCGCACTATCCGTCTCAGGTGCACTGTCCATCTCAGGTGCACTGTCCGTCTCAAGCTCAGGCGCACTATCCGTCTCAGGTGCACTGTCCATCTCAGGTTCACTGTCCGTCTCAGGCACACTGTCCAACTCAGGCGCACTGTCCGTCTCAGGCTCAGGTGCACTATCCGTCTCAGGCTCAGGCGCACTATCCGTCTCAGGCACACTGTCCATCTCAGGCGCACTGTTTATCTCAGGGACAAAGACGTTCTCAGGTGCACTGTCCGTCTCAGGTGCACTGTCCGTCTCAGGCACACTGTCCATCTCAGGCGCACTGTCCGTCTCAGGCGCACTGTCCGTCTCAGGCTCAGGCGCACTATCCGTCTCAGGTGCACTGTCCATCTCAGGGACAAAGACGTTCTCAGGTGCACTGTCCGTCTCAGGCACACTGTCCATCTCAGGGACAAAGACGTTCTCAGGTGCACTGTCCGTCTCAGGTGCACTGTCCGTCTCAGGCACACTGTCCATCTCAGGCGCACTGTCCGTCTCAGGCTCAGGCGCACTATCCGTCTCAGGTGCACTGTCCATCTCAGGTTCACTGTCCGTCTCAGGCACACTGTCCATCTCAGGCGCACTGTCCGTCTCAAGCTCAGGCGCACTATCCGTCTCAGGCGCACTATCCGTCTCAGGTGCACTGTCCAGCTCAGGTTCACTGTCCGTCTCAGGCGCACTGTCCATCTCAGGGACAAAGACGTTCTCAGGTGCACTGTCCGTCTCAGGCACACTGTCCATCTCAGGGACAAAGACGTTCTCAGGTGCACTGTCCGTCTCAGGTGCACTGTCCGTCTCAGGCACACTGTCCATCTCAGGCGCACTATCCGTCTCAAGTTCAGGCGCACTATCCGTCTCAGGTGCACTGACGTTCTCAGGCGCACTGCCCATCTCAGGGACAAAGACGTTCTCAGGTGCACTGTCCGTCTCAGGCACACTGTCCATCTCAGGCGCACTGTCCGTCTCAAGTTCAGGCGCACTATCCGTCTCAGGTGCACTGACGTTCTCAGGCGCACTGCCCATCTCAGGGACAAAGACGTTCTCAGGTGCACTATCCGTCTCAGGCACACCGTCCATCTCAGGCGCACTGTCCATCTCAGGGAAAAAGATGGTCTCAGGGACAGTGTCAGCTGCAGAGATAGTAGCAGTCTCAGATCCTGTGTCAAAAGAAGAAGAGGGCAGAAACTGTTAAAGTACTGGATCTACTTTTTTGTTATCAGAATAATGGTTACTGTGATTAAAAATGTTCAAATTTGGTTGACTGCACATTGTTATATACATATAATACTTCTCTATGCATAGATTTTTTAAAATTATATTAACAGTTTTTAGTGTGACCCTCAAGTTATTGTGTACTCTTTTATGTTGGCTACTGTGCCTTCAAATTAAAGCTGGCAAAATGAAATGACAAATCATAAAGCTGACATCAATTTTATCTGATATGGTGTGTTCCTCAGTATGTTCACTCTATTATAGAAAATATGAAAAAAAAGTAAAAAAAAAATATTTTTGAGTATCAATAGTATAAAAAAGTAAGCAAAAACGTTGCTTATACAATTGTATCTGAAAAGAAAAAAAATGACGAATTTATCAACAGCATAATTTTATTTTATTTTTTTTAAAACTGTTGTTAATATGTCCCTAATAGGGTGGACATTTTTAATTTCACATTTCAGACTGATTTTTATAAACGCTTACATTTATTTTCCTGAGCTTGATCAAAATAATAATAATATCATGATCCCACACACACAAGAAAAAACAGTTTTTGATTTTCTCCATTTTATGATACTCAAAAGGCACCAAACACATGCTCAGTATGCTCAGATGTACAGATGATACAATAATGCTCTTACCTTCTGTGAAATGCCACTCCAGTTGTCTCTTGGTTGGCTTTCTAGTGATCTGTACTTGTTTGGTGTCCTCCTCTTTCACCATATTTGGTGATTTATTTTTCACCCTGGTGGTGTACCACCATAACATCACCAGACTGATAGTGAATAGCATGGTTTTGTTTTGGGGGAACCAGCTGAATCTTCTGCAGTCTAGATAAATGGGCAAAGACAGAGTTGCAAACTTAATATATTTGACTCCTAAGTCAACTGAATTAAGAGTGCAATCGAGCAAAGTGAATATTTTTGCACAGTATTGCGAATCTTGCAGTCGAGCAGAATGCAAACTGAATTGTAAAAGCGATCAAGCAGATTGAGTATTTATACAGATTCTGAACATTCTAATCGCGAACCTGCCCTGTGACGTCACATGCCGCGTCAGCAGGATTTATGCAAAGCATTCTAGGCACGTGACTATACTCGCGCGTCCAATGAAGATGCATATATATATATATATATATATATTATTATTAATAATAATAATAATAATAACAATGATAATGTTTACTACAGGCTACCAGCAAAAGAACCAAAACATCAAAAGACATTGAATAAATATAAAAAATATTTTCCCCCAACGAACTTTAGTGGTCACTCACGTGCACGCGGAGCATAGGCGCGCACAACTGAAGCTCCGCGACTTTTTCAACAAAACTGAAAAGCTACATGTCATTTCTCAATATAGAAACAAACATCGCTGTACTGGGAGCAGCTAAACTTACAGATTCGTTATTAGAAGAGACGCTCAGACGCAGGTAATACACGCATATTCTCTCTCTCTCTCTCTCTCTAGTACAGTACGAGTGAATTTTTCCATCTTTTCTTTATCTTTTGCTGCTGCTTCTTTTTTTTTTTTTATACAATCTCTTGTTTTGGCAGACGTTTTGAGGATCGCTGTATTTCCACGAGAGCTGCTCGTTATTCGTTGCTGTCCTGAGAAGCGTTGAAAAAATAAACGAGGAGCAGACAAGTTATGATTCAAAATTAGGAACAGATACAGTCATATATGGTTGAAGGACCAAGTGTTGACATGGGAAATAAAACCAAAAAATCTTCAGGTTTTGTTTATTTAATCAGGCAAAACAGATCTGTTAGAATTATCTGCCGAAGAAGAAGATCAGGTCTGTTATTTCCGGTGAAATTTCAGGATGTTTGATTACTTCCGCCGATAGTAGAGTGCTTTGCTGCTACAGGAACGCTAGTCACCAAAACAGCCACAGCTAATTTGGTTGATGCTTGTTTGCTTTATATAGATATATGCATATATGTTTACTTAATATCATAAATGACATCTAAATTAAATGTATGAAAATAAAATGTGAGGAGGACAGCACTTCTAGCCAACACAGCATATAGCACCTGCAAAATTTAACCCTTTTCTCAGTTTCCCAAAGAGAAGGAAGTTGTTAATACACAACCGGACGAGAGTATGTAGCTGACATGTAGCCCCATGGACCGGAGTTTGAGAAAGGATAGAACGACCAAACAAAATTGAATATATTTTAACAAATAAGTTAATTTAAAAACTGCATTATGTGCAATTTACATGTTTGCATACAATTTTTTTTTTTTTTTAAAGTTGGGTGTTGATCATCTATTTAAACATTAATTTTAATTTTGGGTTAAGTTGTTAGACCTAATTGTAACCTTATAATGTAAAAGGGCTCCCTATAGTTTTAAGCATAAGCTGAGGTAGATTTTTATCACTAAGAATATTTAGGCCCGGTTTCATAGACAGGGCTTAGCTTAAACCAGGATTAGGCCATAGTTCAATTAGGACATTTAATTAATTTTTATAAACATGCCTTAGAGAAAAGCATTACTGGTGTGCATCTTGAGACAAAACAAAGGCACTGATATATTTTAAGATCAGTTATTGCAAGTTTCTTTCAGTTGAAACAGCTCAGATTTACATTTTAGTCGAGGACTAGGTTTAAGCCTTGTCTGTGAAACTGGGGGTTAATAAATAACTGTAATATAACTGAATTTAAAGAAAGAGCAACTTGTTCAGTAAACCACTGTTTATTAAAAAAAAAAGGGGAAAAAAACTGATATGGAATATCTACTGTATAATCACCTGGAACTAATCATTTTGGTTTTAGCCTTAGTAGGAGCCATACATATTCACTGTACTGCCATAATTTTAAATGAAATAGAGGTATATAATTGTGAAACATACCCTAATCAGATGACCTGGCTGGCAAAATAAAATTACATCTTTGCAAAATCATGCATACATTACGTTATTACAGTACATCCATGGTAAATGTTTTTACAAATCTTTTTTGTATAAAAGCATCGGCTAAATGAATGCATGTAAATGGAAAAAAAAATATTGTCGAGTTTGAAGTTTTGGCAAGAAGGGCATTCCCACAGAGGACAGGATGGGAGACGATGCTCTCCAGACCTACAGTAAACTAGATGAACTCTTTTGGTGTGAGGCCAGAGTGAGAACAGATGGCTTGCTATCTCTGCGTGTGTTTGTACATTTCTGTGGGTGAATCTTACAGACATAGAAGTTATATTTCGCATAATATTACACTGGATGCATTCAGACAAGAGCCAACTTTTGAAAGAAGTCTATGTCAGTTTGGAGAACACTCTTAAAAACAAAGGTGCTTCAAAAGGTTCTTCAAGCGATGCTGTAGAAGAACCATTCAGTCAAAGGTTCTTTAAAGAATAATCTCTTGCTTATATTTTTAGAATCTGAAGAACCTTATTCGCCACAAAGAACCTTTTGTGAAACAGATGTTAAAGGTTCTTTATGGAACCATTTAGACAAAAAAGTTCTTCTATGACATCATGAAGCACTTTTTTTTGATTGGGCAAGTTGTTATACTAAAAATATGTTCATATTTGAGTAATTTTCATATAGTTCCAAACCTGCTTTGCTATCATCTGTGTCTTTTCCATGCAATTAGAATGAGTGCCGATTGAAGCGTTAAGCTTCAAAATTGCAGAAAAAAAAGAACCATAAACATATTGTCTAGTTCATGTTTTTGCACCAAATCCCAAGCCTTGTTACTTAAGGTTTTTTTTGTTTGTTTTTTTACTACCTTCCTACTTTTTATGAACATTTCCTCCAATTCTTATTGCCGTAATGCAAAACAATTGGTGAAAACACACAAGGGCAGAGAGTTCACAAAGAGCCAAACAGCAAGAGAGATGGTTGCATGTTTGTCTAGCAGAGTTTTTTTTTTTTTCTTTTTGTCTATTACCATAGAAACAACAGATTCTGCATTTATTCAAGTCTGTGTACTATCCTCAGTAGGCTTTGGTGTGAACAGATATAACGCTATATGCAATAAAATACATTAAATATGTATCATATACAGTAAAAAGTGGTAACTTGCAATTGTTACCTTTATAGAGATAGTTTTACCTGATTTAACCTATAAAACTTGCTGGTATAAATGAATCTATACAGGTTGGTTCAATGATGTTAAATATGAAAAACAGTTAATTTATACATTACCATTTTTAGGTTACTATTTCAGTGTATAATTAAGCAGACATTATTGCATTGTTCAATTTCAGAATGTGTTGTTGCATGAAAGTTTTGATTAGGGGCCAAGCACCGAAGGTGCGTAGGCACCTATTGAAATCGTTAGATTTATTATTATTCTTCTTCTTCTTCTTCTTCCGCCGCAAAGTCAATGGCAGCCCATAGAGCCGATTGCGGGAAAGTTGTATAATTTGGCACACTGATAGAGGACAGTGTCAATAGTAACCACAGCAAAATTGGCGTCTCTAACTCAAACTCTCTAGCGCCACCACTTGTCCAAAATTGCACTTTTTAAATGCTAATAACTTTTGAACCGTAAGCCACAAAATTACAATTAATTTTCTCTGAATCCTTGGTTCATACCGAGTCGAATGAAGTCCAAAATTCAAAAATCGTAAGGTTTAGTTTTTTTACTATTTTTAATTGTTTGTAAAACCTACTTTGTCGAACTCATCTTAGACGGTTCATCCGATTCTCACCAAAATTGGCTCAGATCATCTACAGACCATGGAGGCAAAAAGTTATGGAATTCAAGTCGATTCGTCCAAGTGTTTTCGAATACCACGCTAACAAATTCTTCGAAAAGCACGCAAAAATGGATCTGATGCTATATCTCCGCAACGGTTTGGCGTATTGAGAAGAAACTTGGTGTGTGTTATAACAAGCATGGCCTGAGGCGACCTGCAGTGTTTCGGCACTGTGCCCCCTAGTGGTCAGGAGATATGAAAAATGCATATTTTTGTTTATAACTTGTGAGTGGTTTGGCTAAAAATCACAAAAATGGCCTCATTGGATTCGGTGCATCATGCCGAGTCGAACCATGTCCAATATTCCCATGTCAGCCATTTTGGGCGTCGGCCATGTTGAATTTTGTCGAAAAATGCTATATTTTACGAACGCATTAACCTATCGTTACGAAACTCGTTGTGGTTCTTCGGCACCATGCCCTGATGGTACTCAAAAGTTGGGGACACCGCCACCTTTTGGTCAAAAGTTATAATGAAATTTCTAAAATGCTAATAACTTTTGCTTACATTAGCCTATTGTAATCAAACTGATGTTGATAGATTCCTTCGGTCATGCCGAGAACATCGATACCAATTTTAAAATAATTGGCTGAACTTCCTGTCCGCCATTTTGATTCATGTTGAAAACCTACTTTTTCGAACTCCTCCTAGACCGTAAGTCCGATTTTCACGAAATTTGACTCGGATCATCTTCAGACCTTGCTGGCAAAAAGTTATGGATTTTGTGTCGATATATGAAACGGTTTCCGTTTAGCGCATCAACGAATTTGCTGGAAAGAGGCCAAACTGCATCTGAGGCTGTATCTCAGCGAAACTTTGAGATATTCGCACCAAATTTTGTACGTGACATTGTCACCTCACACTGACCACGCTACGTCAGTTTGGTAAAGCCGCCACCTATCGGTCAAGAGTAATAAGCCATTCATTAATCATTAATAATGAAATTTCTATAAATGCTAATAACTTTTGACTGCATTAGCCAATTGTAATGAAACTGGTCTCAAATTATTCCTTGGCTCATGCCGACAACATACATACCAATTATGTCACAATATGCCGAACTTTCTTTCCGCCATTTTTATTTATGTTGAAAACCTACTTTTTCGAACTCCTCCTAAACCGTTTGTTCGATTTTCACCAAATTTGAATCATATCATCTTCAGACCATGCTGACTGAAAGTTATGGATTTCGTGTCGATAGACAAAACCGTTTTCGCATACTACAGCAACGAATTTGAGGCATGATGCCAAAATGACAGTTGAGACTGTATCTCTGCAATGCTTTGGCATATTGACACCAAACTGTGTGTGTGCCATTGTCACCTCACACAGAACACTCCACATCGATTTGATAACAGCGCCACCTATCGGTCAAACATGATAAGCCAATAAATCATATTGCTGTAGATTTATATATGATTTTTCTGCCGTTTTGACTAAAAAAATCCTAAAATGCCTTCAATTACTAATTTCTGCAGTTGGTCTGTTGCTTGCTTCTGGAGTGCTTGGCCCCGTCATTGCTGCTTGCAGCTATATTTATTCTTCTTCTTCTTCTTCTTCTTCTTCCGCCGCAAAGTCAATGGCAGCCCATAGAACCGATTGCGGGAAAGTTGTATAATTTGGCACACTGATAGAGGACAGTGTCAATAGTAACCAAAGCAAATTTGGAGTCTCTAACTCAAACTCTCTAGCGCCACCACTTGTCCAAATTTGCACTTTTTAAATGCTAATAACTGTTGAACCGTAAGCCACAAAATTACAATTATTTTTTCTCTGAATCCTTGGTTCATACCGAGTCGAATGAAGTCCAGAATTCAAAAATCGTAAGGTTTAGTTTTTTTACTATTTTTAATTGTTTGTAAAACCTACTTTGTCGAACTCGTCCTAGACGGTTTGTACGATTCTCACCAAAATTGGCTCAGCATCTACAGACCATGGAGGCAAAAGTTATGGAATTCAAGTCGATTCGTACAAGCGTTCTCGAATAGCACATTAATGAATTAGTCGAAAAGCACGCAAAAATGGATCTGATGCTATATCTCCGCAACGGTTTGGCGTATTGAGAAGAAACTTGGTGTGTGTTATAACAAGCATGACCTAAGGCGACCTGCAATGTTTCGGCACTGTGCCCCCTATTGGTCAGGAGATATGAAAAATGCATATTTTTGCTTATAACTTGTGAGTGATTTGGCTAAAAATCACAAAAATGGCCTCATTGGATTCGGTGCATCATGCCGAGTCCAACCATGTCCAATATTCCCATGTCAGCCATTTTGGGCGTCGGCCATGTTGAATTTTCTCATAAAATCCTATATTTTACGAACGAATTAACGTATCGTTGCGAAACTCAGTGTGGTTCTTCGGCACCATGCCCTGATGCTACTCAAAAAGTTTGGGAACAGCGCCACCTTTTGGTCAAAAGTTATAATGAAATTTCTAAAAATGCTAATAACTTTTGCTTACATCAGCCTATTGTAATTAAACTGGTGTTGATAGATTCCTTGGGTCATGCCGAGAACATCGATACCAATTTTGCAATAATTGGCTAAACTTCCTGTCCGCCATTTTGATTCATGTTGAAAACCTACTTTTTCGAACTCCTCCTAGACCGTAAGTCCGATTTTCACCAAATTTGACTCGGATCATCTTCAGACCGTGCTGGCAAAAAGTTATGGATTTTGTGTCGATATATTACACAGTTTTCGTTTGGTGCATCAACAAATTTTCTGGAAAGATGCCAAACTGCATCTTAGGCTGTATCTCAGCGAAACTTTGACATATTCGCACCAAATTTTGTATGTGACATTGTCACCTCACACTGAACATACCACGTCAGTTTTGGTAACATCGCCACCTATTGGTCAAGAGTAATAAGCCATTCATTAACCTTTAATTATGAAACTTCCAACCATGCTAATAACTTTTGACTGCATCAGCCTATTGTAATGAAACTGGTCTCAAATTATTCCTTAGGTCATGCCGACAACATACATACCAATTATGTCATAATAAGCCGAATTTTCTTTCCGCCATTTTGATTTATGTTGAAAACATACTTTTTCAAACTCCTCCTAAACCATTTCTCCGATTTTCACCAAATTTGAATCATATCATCTTCAGACCATAATGACCAAAAGTTATGGATTTCGTGTCGATAGACAGAACCGTTTTCACATACCACAGCAACGAATTTGAGGCATGATGCCAAAATCACAGTTGAGACTGTATCTCTGCAATGCTTTGGCATATTGACACCAAACTGTGTGTGTGCCATTGTCACCTCACACAGAACACTCCACATCGATTTGATAACAGCGCCACCTATCGGTCAAACATGATAAGCCAATAAATCATATTGCTGTAGATTTATATATGATTTTTCTGCCGTTTTGACTAAAAAAATCCTAAAATGCCTTCAATTACTAATTTCTGCAGTTGGTCTGTTGCTTGCTTCTGGAGTGCTTGGCCCCGTCATTGCTGCTTGCAGCTATATTTTTATTTAGATTCCTGTTTAGATTCTAGTTTTTGTTTCATTGCATTTTGTTTTGCAAACCAATTGCTTTTAAAGCACTTAAAGAAACTCTTATGTGACACACTACTTATTGAAAACAGCTTTTATTGTTCTTGCTGAATTTGGCTGTTTTTGACTGCAGAACGGCAGTGGTGAGATGACGGAGGTGGAGCCGGTGTTGGCTTTTGCGTCATCGGGTCCATCGGTTCGACGTTATGCTCTTCCTCACATCCTGGGCTCTCCTGCAGGTGTCAGTCCCTCGGACCTGCCCCTCAAACTAGCCGAGCTCTCGCTCACAGGTCAGCCAGATTCACTGACTGACACGCGCGCGCGCATACAGATATCACTCAGTTTTAGGGGTACTTACCAGGGACAGTTAGAACAAGCATTTGTGTTTGTGATGTTAGAACGTATTGTTCTTATTGTCTCTATAAAGATTTGTACGTTTATATACATTTATGAATGCTGTTACAGAATTTGTCTTAGTGACATTCAATGGAATATTTTATTAAAAGACAACGCAGAGGACTGATTGAGTCACACTCTGAGGATGGTCTTCATCTAAAAACTGTGCAAAAACAATGAAACAAGTATAGAAACATGGTATCAGCTATTGGGGTAGGCCATCAAAATCAACACTAAAACTAAAAACATTAAATATATTTAGAAGAGAGTATTGTAGTATTAGGTATTTGTTATACTGATACATATTTCTGTTGTGCAAACATATTTCCTGTATAAAAAACTCAGTGTTGTCGTGTAGACAGCGAAACCGGAGATTTTGGCTTGTGATGTCAGAGCATGCGCTGGAATATGCGCCTACTGGAAACCTTTTCAGGCTTCTGACTGGCCAACATGGCTTTACCGTTGAAATTATATCGCCATCTGTTGGTTTGGCATGCTTGTGACAGTGCTGCATAGCATGCTTGTGTGTTATCGTGTGGACGGAGATTTTTTTTTAAAACGGAAGAAGGAAAAATAAAAAATAAAAATACCGGTCTACGTATTGATATGGCCTAAATGTCTTGTTTACTTTGGTTCAGGTGTATTTAATTGGGGTTGGAGCTAAAGTCTGCAGGACAATGGCCCTCGAGGAACTGAATTTGACACCCCTTCAATAACATGACCAATTCTAATAAAGTTAAATCAACCTTGATTTTTGAAATATTGATGCTGAGAAATACATTTTAAACTTTCTTTTATTATATTTCTTGAACATCTAATGTGAATAAGATACCAAGTACTTGCTTAAAGCATAATGTCAACATGAATATTTTACTAAACATGTAGCAGAGTTCCCTAAGTTTTTAGAGAATTTATGCTCATTTAAAAGTTGGGGATAGAATAAAAATAAAATGTGTTTACAATTGTTTGTTCTATGAGTAGATCTATTTTTCACCCAAAAAGTAAATTACGTATTTACAGTTACAATGAAAACTTTTTGTGAATGTCAAAGAACAATAAATTGCTAAAAACAGCAGCAGAGTGTTTAGGGCACTCCAAAAGTTGGGGACTGAAGAATCCCAGACTCCATCCAGGACTTGAATTCAGTAAAAGTCTTGTGCAGTGGTAGTCGAAGGATTACACTGCATGTATTTGCCTCTGGGAGAGGCTAGATTTTGTTGTTCACTGGATGCAAAAATTCCAGTGTTGGCTGGACTGGGAATCCAAGAGGAGGAATCCTGGTAAGACCAGATGAAAAAATCAGATCGTCCTTGAGATGAAGCTCTTCACATTCACCCCCTGGGAAATAACATTTACAATTGTTCAGCTAATGCATTTATCCAATATAACCTAAAAATGAGCAGAAACAGCCAATTTTCATGAAGGTGAAACCAAGTTATCTTCACATAAATAAGGTGGAAAGATTTTTGGGCTTCGGTATAAAATCTTTACAGCATGATTATAGTACAAAGGCTTTTGCGTAATGTACTATAAACTAAAGTGCCTTAATTATACAGCTACTTGAAATAATTTATAAAACTTACATTTCAGTTCTGCTAGATTTACTGTACCTTCGATGTCAATTAACCAGTCTCTCCAGAAGCAGAGCACCCTGCTTTCCTCTTGGCGCCGGCTGCTCCCTGCTATGGACAGCACAGGCTGAAATAGGTTGATCAAATCCTCAGCATTTAGCCGCTGTGTGTTTTCCACAAATAAAGCTTTAAATGGTGCTGGATGGGTTTTAATGGCCTCAGCTAGGTTGAGCGTGTTCAGGCCTTCCACAAAGCTATAGAATTAAACACATCCACGTTTTAAACTTTTAAAGCCTATATAGCAGCACTCAATTCAATCATGGAATATGTTTGTAATCACTTACCCTTGAATTACAATCTGTACACGTCCTTCAACATACTGTTGGATAGAGTGGGTTACGAGACTGTCCCTCTCATCCATGGAGGTGATGTGGCGCAGTGTTCCCAGGACTGTGAGTGTCTAAGAAGCCTGCAGAATTGCCTCTCTTGCCTGAACAATTGTCTCTGCGTTCTTTATCTAAGTTTGAAAGACATATACACTGCCCATCCAAAAAAAAAGTCAGCACCTGGATTTAACTAAGCAAATATTTTCACACATGGATCGGCCACCACAGAGTCCAGAGTCGGACCTTAACCCCATTGAGAATCTTTGGGATGTGCTGGAGAAGACTCTCCCATCATCAATACAAGATCTTGGTGAAAAATTAATGCAACTCTGGATGGGAATAAATGTTGTGACATTGCAGAAGCTTATCAAAATGATGCCATGGGGAATGCGTGCCGTAATCAAAGCTAAAGGTGGTCCAACGAAATATTAGTGTGTGTGTGACTTTTTTTTTTTTGGACGGGCAGTGTACAACAGATGTAAGTAGCAATATAGATTTATACAAAGTATTTGTAACCAAGATGTCCTTACTTCTTGCAGTCTATCTTGAACATATTGGTCTCTAATATTTGCAAGACTAGTAGGGCCTGTGGGATTTCCAGAAATCCAGTTGAATAGTCTGGATTGAATAGTGTTGAATAGTGTTTTGATTAGATCCATGTTTTTATATATATATATATATATATATATATATATATATATATATATATATATATATAATAAATAAATCCATATATAAAATATTGTATCCTAAATAATAAATTGTTTATAGTTTTACATTGATTAGTGACCGCTAAAAATGCATACCATTAACATCTAAAGACAAATTTTTTTGGTTGTCTGGTCCCTGAAATATTGCGCATATTCTTATATCTGTTAGCAGGAGACGTAAAAATTCACGCAATGGTCCCCCGTCATCGACAGCACCCTCTCCTTGACCATCATCATCCATGAAGATAACACTTATCTTCTTCTTAGGGTCTAATCTTGCACGCCCAAAGGCACGCAGAGCACAATTCATAACGTCAGATCTGCAGATGTTTATTATGTTGGCAGTCAAGGTTGATTTAAGGTCACACTGGGACACACTTTTTTTTTAAGTTTTTGAAGATAAGGCATTTCAATCCTGCAGAAAAATCAGAAAAATTATTGTTTTTAGCACTTAATTAACAAAATTAACAAAATCTTAATATACAGAGTCACATAAAATCACTGTATTCACTTAACTAGAATATACATTAAATCAGACTATACATAAACACATACTGGGATTCTCTACAGGGGTAATGGTTTTTCTACTGTACAAACTGTATTTTCTATCTCCTTACCTTTAATTTATGAGTAAACCAAATATTTAGTGTGTAAAGCTCATAAACCATGTTTATGTAGTAATATCTATGTCATTACACACATTTCTGTCCTCATAAGCCATATATTCAAGAGCATAACACACAATACATCAGATTGTAAACTTTCAATCTGCTTAAAAATTTGTCAGTGAAAATATTTGACACAAACTTGCTCTTCCAATATTTCAAAAGACTGTTGATGGACTGGATGGCATATAAACTGCTTCTAGGAGGAGACAGTGCTTCAGTCTCAGATGTTGCTGGAGGAGTTGGCATTCTAGTTGACAGTACTGTCAAAAAAAAGCACAAGTAAAATATTTAAGAGGGAAACTGTTGAATGGAGGAACCAATGAATGGATGACCTTAAACACATGTAGTTTTGTTTACAGTGTCTGGTTCACTTGCAAAAAGGGCAGTGTGAAAGCGACCCACACCAAACAAAAAAAATCAACATTGTATTTGGTCTGGACCAAAGCAAGTGAACTAGCGGACTTTCCTGGTGTGAATTTTACACCTTTAGAATAACCCTCTGTCATGACCTCCTAGGAGCATGTCTCTCAACATTTGCATGTCTGTGAAACATTTGTAGTCTGGAACATGGGAATAAGAAAGAAGAAAAAAAAAGTTTATCAAAGGGTTGCATCAGTCAGTTTTATTTGCATTTTACATATACTTTTTATATTATACTGCTTAGGGTTGGATGACATGACAAAAAACCTATATCACAATATCAGTCATTTCACAATATATTTGTTGCTTTATATTTATTTAATAAAAATCGGGAAAAAATAATATTATTATAATCCCAAACCTTTAATAAATGTAATTAAAATTATATAACACTCTAAAGAGATGTTAGCTGTCAAATGAGATCAGCATCAACAAAACCCATCTTTGCTATGCAAAAGTGGCATTTAGATATGTTTATAAAAACTGCTTAATGCAGCTCAGAAATATCATTAGTTCATTTACACTGCAATTACAATTTCATAAATAATGTTAGGAAGGTTTTAAATAAAAAATATACTGAATATAGAAATTAAATTATACTTATGAAACTAAAACCAACAGTTGGTGGATGTAAGTCACTGTCGTAATGAATGAGTCATTGATTCATTCATTCAACCGATTCATTCAAAACGGCTGATTTATTCTGGAATAAAAGTAAGTAACTAACTTTATGAATTGGTAACTGAATCATTGACTCACCTGAGTTACTCAACTCAAACACTGAATCATTTAAAATTCAGAAACTATAAAAGCCACTGCCTGTATTTGAGAGGCAACGGTTCTGATGTGACTTATTGTGAAACGTACTTTCGTTGGGGTAGCAGATTAAAAGCAGTCAATACTGACATTATTGTGTCTATGCCACTGGATATAGTATAAAATTGTGATTGAAAATGCATGCAATGACTGTGGCAACTTTAACATTTGAAAGGATACTATGGCAAAGTTAACGCTTTCCTTATTCTTTGACCTGAAGAATGAAAGCTATATTATTCCCTTCGAAAATTATGAGCTGTATCACAGCTTATCTACACTAGGGGTGTGACAATACATTTAGCTCACGAGATGAGACAAAATGCAGATATTTGGTTCACTAAAATAGTATGAAAATTGTCTCATTCTAAAGAAATTTTCAGTGACAAATGATTTGTCTTTTAATCACAAAAAAAATAAAACAATGCTGTTGTATTTTGAAATATTTGAACAAATCTAGGGCTGTAACTAATGATTATTTTGGTAATCAGGTAATCTACTGATTATTTTGACAATTGAGTAATCTGATATTTTTAGTAACAAAAACCTGAGTGAAAACCAGGCTTTAGTATGACTATTTATATATAAACTAACGATGAGGCAATAATAATTGGCTCAAATAAAATATCAAAACCAAGTAATTGCATGGTTTTATTGAACAACACTATTAAAATACATAATATAATATGCCTATACATAATATGAACATAACCAACTTAAGTACATTATGTATTATAACAAAAACCTGCAGAGGGCGTCAATGGCCTGGTGATGTTTCACTTTACAGCACGATTAAACAATGTTTAAATCCATTTAATTTTAATACTTGGCCTCAGAATCTTTTATTTTGAAATCGCGATGTACAATAAATGGCATATTTAGAAATAGGTATTCTCCTGTGTTGGCAAAGGTTTATAAATAATTTACGTTACAAATCTAGTGAGATAACATGCACTGTTTTCCTAGATGAACGTTAAGCAATTCATATTCACAGCATATACAGAGGAAGAGTTTAGCCCCTTTCACACATACAGTCTTTACTGGTAAACTACTGGTATGTTACCATTTAAGAGACCATGTGTGAACAGGACCTTTTCAAAAATCCTGGTAAATTTGTTCTGACAATCGTATCATTCTTATGGAGATGACGTGATTACTCTGAGCTGTTTACAAAGCTCCGCTGCTTTTAATTAGCTATGTAAATATGTGCTATTAAGCGCGTCTCGTGTTTATAAGAGCAAAACAATTCTGATTGGCTAGTAATGTTAGTTTGGTTGAGAGTGAAAGCTTTTCATTGGTAAGTGAACTCATGGACTCCAAAGTGATATCAACAAGTTTTTTTTTTTTTTTTAAATGTAGGACTTTTTTTTCCGCAGTCAAATGCTTCACGCCGGAGATCCTGGAGAGAACTTTAAGCCCTGCTATATTGCTCTAAGTTGTACTGAAATGAAAAGCTTACCATGCATCATCTTGGAATTAAAGCTTCATGTCTTTAAGTCTACACTGTATGTTGTCAGTTATTTCTCTGAATAAGCTATGATTGAGCAACATCTACTTCAGACTCTCCAAGATCATGCAAATATGTTTACTAGTATTACCGTTTCCATGTAAAATGTTATGTATATGTGTTAAATTTAAGGTGGGGTGATTTCTGGTACCCAATATTGATATTTGAAATCACCAAAACAAACACGCCCATATTTTGATAGCTATGTCCCACATATACATACACAACCCAGGAAACGATTAGTTCTGTGAAAAAAAGCAAAACCAATGTTACTCACCTATCGAGAAGAAACAAAGCAACCTTGGCGTCCGATCGCAGGCCTTCCCGCTCCTTGAGTTCTCTTCCGCGCTGGAAAGCTGATCCGATATTTACATGGGTCCTACTTCTTGCCTTGTCGTAGCACTGTGTCTACACCAGTGGTGAGTGGCGTGACAAAATACTATAGAACCCATTATAATCAGTGATGCTGTCTACACTGGATGCGCAATACGACAAATCCCTGACAGTAAACTGCTGCTGAGTTCTATTTATGACGTATTGATACAAATTTCAAATGATTTTCAATGGTCGCTTTGTCGTGTCCAGTGTAGACAAGCCTTCTTTTGTTCCACAGACGTTTTCCTCTTTTGTTTTTTATCTGCTATCTCTATCTTTCTGTCGTCGCTCGGCTCGGCTAATGTCTCTCATGTGCACTGAGCACATCTCCTCTGCATCATGAGTAGACACGCCCCATAGTCAAGTCAAGTCACCTTTATTTATATAGCGCTTTTACCAATACAGATTGTGTCAAAGCACTTAACAGTATCAAATTGGAGGACAGAGTGTCAGTAATGTATAATGATAAGATTAAACACTCAATTTTCAGTTAAAGGCATTTCATTATTGAATTCAGAGATGTCATTGTCTGCTCAGTTTAGTTTAAATAGTATCTGTGCAATCAATCGGCGATAATCGCTAAAAATTAGGTGTCCCCAACTGAGCAAGCCAGAGGCGACAGCGGCAAGGAACCAAAACTCCCTCTGAGACAGAATGGAGAAAAAAACCTTAGGAGAAACCAGGCTCAGTCGGGGGACCAGTTCTCCTCTGACCAGTTTTTTTTTTTTTTAATAGTTTAATTCTTTCATTCCTTCCACATAAACCAGGGAAAACTTCATTCAATCTTCAAGGAAGTCTTTTTGTTTGATAAAATACACATTTCAAATAAAATAGTGTTTGGTACATAAAATTTCTTTCGAAACATGGGATGTGTTATGGGTTTTACAGTTTGATTGTACCATACAGTGTAAATGCGGAAGGGGTTGTCGCTGGACGGCATGCCCATCAGCAGGGTCTTTATGGGCGTTCTGCAAGCAGAAGTTCTTCAGGTCTGTGGCAGCTTGAGAAACGTTAATTCGTCGTACTTTGGCCTCTAGTCTGAGCTGTTTGATGGCTTTCTGCGCCACAGCCACACTGCTGCTCGCGTTGTTGTTAGACATGATGACTGACTCAAAGTCATACTGCGTCGTCATACCCATACTGCTGATTGGCTACAAGTTTGTTTTGGTACTCGGCCCGACTCAGTTTTCTAAACCGTTTTTAAAAAAATACATACCCCACCTTTAATAATTAAACCACCGTTTAATTCATTACCTGCTTCAAAATGAATGCTGTTAACAAAATCGTTGAAACAGTTAGAATATACTGTATAAATGAAAACATAATAACAAAATTACATAAACAATGAATAAATGTACAAGGCGAATGAAAGTATGTGTGTATATAAAGCATAAATCTTTATTCAGATTTCAGAATGAGCACTTTGTCACTTGTTATATATGTTGAGGATCTTGTCCATCTGATGTTTATCATGTAACATGATTCATGTTCATCTGATGTTCGCTGCAGTAATGTTTATGAACAGCTTTTTATTAAGCAGGGGAAATTCCCAACATTAAAGTCTCTGTGAAATCAAAATTAAAGTTTTTTTTTTGGCTGTTAGTATCAATATGTTAGTCTTAAGGTTATCTATAAGCCAGTGTGCTCTGAAACAGTGACAAGATTCGCTTTTAGAAGATATAAGCATTCAAAGCTTGCAGTTCGTCACTTCCACCAAAATGGATCAACGATTTTTTTGACATCACCTCGTACTTCAGCTTCTCATCAAATCTTCTGACCAATCAAATGCTCTCTAGAATTGAACCTGGGGCACGTTCAAGCTCAAACCGCATCGTTTTGCTACGGTTTCCAGGTTGAACGACATGTTCCCTGGAAACGGTGTGCAACGGGGTATGACATGCGTTTTCTCTTGTTTGGTGGGTGTGTCAAAAATGTCAGCCCAATCAGCAGCAACATGTATATAAACCACGCGGCATTAAAGAGACAACTCGCACAATGGGTCCAAGTAAAGTCGTTTACAAATGTGTCCGCTGCAGCTCAGTATATGCAACAATTGAAGATATTAGAAGACATGTTTGTTGTAAGAGTTTTATAGTAACAATAACATGTCAACATGATGATGTAGTTGTTTATATTATTAGCTTCATTGCAAGGCAAGTTTATTTATATACCAAATTTCAAACACAATGGTAATTAAGTGCTTTACATAAATTGATTTAACTTAGAATTGATTACCAGGAGATAAAATAGATGTGTTTTCATTCTGTTTTGGTAAGATGTGTGCTTCCATCTCTGTTTCAGCAATCAATGAGCCTAGTCAATTTCCACCAGGCCTACACATTCCCGCTGCACCACTTAATTTGTCTGTTGCTGGACCATCACCTGCCTGTGCTCCAAAGTGGGCACCAGTCTCAAACCCCCAACAAATGCATAAAGGTACATTTATTCCTAGGACAATTTTTCCGTTGATATATTTTCGGTGACTTATCTATTTAAATGTGTGCTATAGATACAAAGCCATGGACCCACAATGCAACATTGCTTCTAATTTCTCTGACAAAGCAAATTTAAGAAAGTAGAAGTGTGGAAAAAGGTAGCTGCAAAAATGCTGGCAAAAGGATATGACTTTGGAGCAGGGGCACGTGACAATAATTTCAGGTGTGTTTTGATACTGGCATTTGGGAGTAGCGCCACTTGAAGGCATTTGCTATTTCTGGGTTTTTATTATTAGATACAAAACAATAGTAGACAATAAGAAGAAGACTGGGACTGGTGCCAGCAGTGGAAGACCTCCTGGCCGAAAATTCTTCAAAAAGAGCACAAAGAATGGCCTTCTCAGCTGCCATAGTTGCAACACACCACCGTTTTCATTTAAAAAACATTTTGCAACGTTTTGTCAGGGCTGAACGCAGCCCAGTTCACCAAATCGAACTGAATCATTTGAAACGGATGGTGTCTCCAGTATTAATTTTAAATGAAACAGGTAAAGGCTTTGCATGGAAAATAAAGGGGTGGGTTAATGAAGATGGTCTAGACTCAATATCATTTGCCCCAATAGTGGTAATATCCCCAGTATATAAAAAAACTCACACTAATCATTTCTTCAAAATATACAGACAGGTCAAAGTTTATAGATACTGGAAGGACAGGGGCTGCATTCTATGTTCCAGAGTTTAAGGTTAGGAAGGCTCGAAGGATAACAGATGGTACATCAGTATATACAGCTGAGATGACAGCAATTGTACTAGAGTGGGTTTATGAAGTTAGACCTGAAAATAATATGTTCTGATTCAATGGCAGTCCTTATGAGTTTACAATCATTGGAAACCAATAGAACTGACATTTTAACAGAAATCATGATTAGGTTATACAGTTTACGACAGGTGGGAATAATAAGTTGATTTATGTGGGTACCAGCACATGGGAATTCAAGGTAATGAGGAAGCAGACAAAATAGCCAAAGAATCAATAAAATGAAAGAACCAAATATAAACATTTCACTCTGTAGATCAGAAGGAAAACATTTTATTTTGGAAGCAAGCAATAGGAAATGACAGTTTGGGACTCATGTCATACAGGTCGGCACTATTACAAGGTTCAAAAAACCATAAAGAAAAGCAAAGTAATTCACAACTTAAGCAGACGATATCAAGTTATTTTCACACATTAACCAGCTTATTAAATGACGGTCAGGAAAACAAATAAATGCAGTTACGAGATTTATTAAGAATAGTGGGTTATATAATAGGATATAGGAGTGCTTAGTTCATTCTCTTCACACTCCATCACAGTAGGTGGCAGTATGCACCTTTGAAGTTGGTTCGCAATTCGCCATAAAATCAAAAGATTTTTAGCTAGAGTATACCCTGGACTACATTTCCCATCATCTATTGCACTGATTTCACCGACAGCTGTAACCAATCACACAACCTACATAAGCCATGGAGTTCCTTTCTTTCACGGCTGAGTATAGTTTAGCAATTATCACTCTTCTAGCGGTAGCTACTTTACGGAGCCAGTTCCCGGTCTAGTTCATCCCCCGATTTCACAGACAAGGCTTAAACTAGTCCTAGACTAAAATGCACATTTGAGCCGTCTCAACTGAAAATATCTTGCTCTGACATATATTAAAATATGTCAGTGTCATTGTTCTGTGTCAAAGATGCACATCTGTAATGTTTTCTTCTAAGATGGACAAGATCCTTTTGTAAAAGTTGCTTAAATATCTTAATCTAACTAAGGCCTAGTCCTGGCTTTAGCTAAACCTTGTTTGTGAAGTCGGTCCCATAGTTCTTAGTTCCTAGTTTAGTCTACTCTTGCCTGTTTTACTTTGTATTTCAGATTGCCCTATCTTCTTGCCGTTTGGACTCTGTTCGCCCCCGTCTATTGAACTATTGTTTGTGTTTACGGATTACCCCTTTTGTCAAGCTCTCTGGATTCTTTTCACCGATCGAAGACCCACGCTTGTCCTAGGATTACTCCTTGTCTTGCCTGTGTTGTACCTGTTTGCCATTGTCTGAACCGTGCCTGCTTTATGACCATGGCTCTGAATAAAAGCCTTGAAAATGGATCCACACGTCTCACGTCTCGTTCGCCCCATAACAACATTCAAAAACAAGTTGGAAATGGAACGAATAACTTTGGGAGTATGAAGGAGGACACAATAATATTGAGACTCCGTATTGGTCACACAGCTCTTAATCAATCATTATTTATTATTGGTAAACATGAATCAGGTAATTGCAATAAATGTGGTATACCAGAGACTGTGGAACATATGCTATTACATATAAGAGAAGCGTATAAGAGAGAAAGAATGTGATTAATAGAAGAATTAAATTTGTTGAATATTGAAAATATAACAATTAAGTCAATACTAGAGAATGCTCCAGCACGTATAAAGTCTATAATGAAATTATTAATTATTTGAAAGCAATAGGTGTAATAAACAGAATTTGAAGATCACATAATGAAGTATAAAATAATTGTATCCTTGTGTAATACTCTTTTGGTTAAAGGTTTTATTTATTAATTATTATTATTATTTTGGGAATTTTTTTAATTAATATATGTACTACCGGCACATCCAGGGACTTAACTGTCAATTTTGTCACCGCCCCATTTTAGGGGAAAATAAACTAGACTTCCCATAGACTTCAATACAAAATAGCGGCACAAAGCAACATCCATACACAGCCGGCAGGCGTGAACAACTTAAGAAATCACTAAGATTAAACATGTCAAGTAATTATATGTCCACCCTGCCTGCCATAGAGCGTGAAAGATACATCCACAAACTTAATTTGGTCAATTTAAAAACATGTCCCTTCATTCTCCGAGCGTCAAATTGGTGTAACAACCCCACCCAGTGGCCAGAGGTGTTTTACCGGACATTTACTCGTACCTCATCGAGTCACCAGGTAAGCCAGTGAATGATTTTATTTCGTATTTGAAATCAGACATTGTTAAATGTATATATTATGTCTGTATATTTAGAGTACTGAGTGCACTTTTCTGTCCAGCCATACAACTAGCCTGGCTTAGCTTTCGATAGCATCATCCGTAATTCATGATATTTCCATAACAGATATGGATGATGATGGCAGGTAGCCTGGGCTAGTTGATAATGGACATACACTAAGACAGCCCTGCAGTTATCTATCTACAATAACACGATGATCATGATAGGTTGTAAAATATTGGAGTTGTGGGAAGCTTACATAACTTAAACTATGTTTAAGGTTGCTAGTGTCCTGCTTTCTAATCAAGCTTGAGATGTCATGCAATACATTATTATTGAGATAATATTGTTCAATAATGTTTAGTCTGTCTGTGCTTTGAAGAGTAGATCATACTTTATTTTAATGATGGCGTTGTTTCATTTATAGGAATTTACACGGCAAGCAAAATGAAAAACTACAAATCATTAGAAGCGCACACATTTTTTACAGATGGATGGGTGCAGATAATCCATCATTTCAAATTTGGGTTTTTACAAACATTATTGGTGCACCCAACCACACAACAACTCTTTGGCATGTTCTAAGGTTAGTCCACTTCCTCGATCCGATACTGTATGGCGGTTTCCTAAAAGTGGGCATGAATCTGTTCAAAGACATTCTATGACGTTGCGCCGGTTATGAGTATAGAATGCAACAGGCACCAATCACCTAGGGACCAATCTCCAATGCCCTCAAGAAAATGGCATGCCAGTGCATCTTTAACATCCCGAAAGTGCACTCGATGATGTTTCTTGCAAGTGCGTGATGCCTGTTGTATCGGGCTTCAACTTGGCCTGTTAATCAAAAATTGTGTTGGAAACGTGTGGTGTACTGCAAAGTCAAGAAAGTAACAATTTGTTGGATCTTCTGTTTGTGTGTGTGTGTCTGAGGCAAAATGTGTGTTCTTACTTACGACAGGCTGGCGGTACGGAGTCACTATCGCAACTGGATGCTGCAGGCATGGGTATCCACCACCTTCCAAGAGACAGGATCCAGCTGGTGGATACAGAGCCTGCAGAAACATGGCTGATCTACGTAGGACAAGGGCATAATGTACAGATCCTGGATTGCCAATAGCCGTGTTTCCACTGCCGGGCCAAAAGCGGGTGTGCTAGTGCGTGCCAGGGCCAGTCGCGTTTCCACTGTCACTTCCGGGGCTTGATCGTGCCTCATCGGTGCTTCCTCAGGGCCAACGGCTGGGGTTTTCTGGCCGACAAAAACCTTGGGCCAAAGCGGGCCAACTGGAGCTAGAGGAGTGGTTATGAACAAAGGCAGAGTTTCCGCGTCTCGAGCGTCAGCGCTGCAGATCATTTCATAAAGTTAACAGCATTAAAGACTTTTAAAATAATTTTAGCTCAAAACTCACTTTCAGACAGCAGCGAGTGTTTGAAATAACTTGATCCGATGTGGATTATGATCACCATACAAGGCAGAATATTTACAAGCGATGCAAAAGACTATTCACGCTAGCCATTAACATTACCATACTAAACATGGTAAATACGACCGCTTGAAGAAATCAGACGTCAGCTTCTCATTCTCTATAACAATCGTGTATTTATTTAGTAACATATTTTATTTGTCATATGTCTTGTCTGGAGACTTTAGCTCCCTGTGTGTCATAAAAATATATTTCGGGAGCTCCCTCTGCTACTCAGGTGTATTTTTGATGGAAAAATTTAGAAATTATTCTTACTTAACGTGATGTATACTGTGACTACAAATAAACAGAAACAGACTCTACTGAATAAGTAGGGTACAGGCCTATTTGTGCTCTTTTTTTTGTGAAATAGTGGTTCACATTGCTTTATTTCTGTGTGACTAATTTTAAATCCTGATAAATTAATTCATTGTGAACAATATATCACTTAACGGGCTATTGTAAAAGATCGATGCTTGTTTGCGATGAACATGCAAACAAACAGCCACTTTTATCATGTTCATTTTGTTATCGCGTTAGTTCTAGTGACTTATTTCTGATAACTTCTCTTTGTTGATGAAATGATGGGGTTGCGTGACGTTGTTCCAGAGAGGCGTGTAAAGGGCGGGTTTTAGTAAAGCACAGCAGAGCTTCTGGCCCGACGGTGGAAACGCATCGTGATTTTGGGCTCGGTGCTACAGGTCTGAGGCTATTAGCCCCGCCCAGCCTGTTTAAAGCACTGGCTTGCACTGGCCCGACAGTGGAAAAGCGGCTATTGTACACGTCTATAAATGCACCCTTGGCATCATGGAAGGAAAAATATTTTTTTTGTGGCTCTGCAGGAGGAAGCATCCTGATGTGGCACCCATCGATGGCACCAGCTGCACAGCGGAATGCCTCATGGTCAGCAAGGCGAGCAAACCTCCTCCATCTCCTCTGCCTTTGGAAAATTAATAACTTTGTGGAGGATGGTCATCATCTCCTCCACAACGTTGTGAACAGACCGTTGCAATTGGCATGCTGAAGGTATCTGAAGTGACCCTGAAGGATGCTACACAGGCAAGCCAATAAACTGTAACCAGCACTTCAATTTCATGGCTCCATCCATGGGCTTTTTGACGGGGCAGCATCTGGACCAGCATGTTGATGCTGTTCCTGGAGAGCCTGAAGGCTGGACTTAAATCATCTCCAGAAAAAAAACTTGACCAGGATAGGTACCTGGTCATTCATCTGGGAATACCTTCGAGTGGGACTTTGTTCCTGTTAAAATATATAGATAATATATAAATTTAGAATGTTTTTACTGTTGTTGTTTTATCATGTTTTTATTATATTTAGTGTATTTATTCAATATTATTTATTCAATATTTAATTAATTGTATTGTAAACATATTGTCCGACAATAATTGTTGAAGTCTTACGGAATTAAATTTCCCTCTAACATTTGATCTGTTTGGTGAGGTATTTGCTTATACTTGATTTGATTTTGATTCATTTATTAAATAAGCACTATTGATCGCAACAGTCTTCCCAGAGTCCAAAAGTTGTAGCCTGTAGCATTATTGTACACATTACTGCATTGAAACAAACAGAACTTGTTCTATGATGTGCACAAATAACAAAAGAAAGGTAAGTGGAATGTAGACTAATTGATTAATTCCAATGTTTTTAACTGTCAGACCTCTAATTGTACTTGTGAGCTCATTTGGTACACCTAAAAAAATCTAATGTAGTCTCATTTTGTGAGTTAGTACTTTATGTAGTCGTTTCAGAAGGTGCATATGAGTTAAGAGATTATATATATGGGTGATTCTTAGACTATGGGCACTTTTATGTTCTTTGGTCATATTTTTAAAAATACATATCATTTTGGACAAATTCCTCTTTCTTTGTCAAACTAACAATAAAACCAAATTAAAAACTTTTTACTACCTTTCTATTATGATTTTTTCATACTTTTCAACCTCCTTATAGGTGTCAAAATCACTTTTTTTTCTCCTTGTCGACTTTTGACAATGAAAATACAGTTTAAAAATATGACTTATCTGGTAATGTACCAGAATTATCAATGTTACTTTTTATACAAAATATAGCTGTCGCACAGTATTGGTGTCATTTCCACCACAACACTGTAATGTCTCCTTAAAATGTTTGTGTAAAAGATTGTTTAGGTGGTTTCTATGGAAATGTTCAGTGACAGAGCACATGGACATGGAGGGAATTTAAATTTTCATCAACAACATATGAAGAAAACTCAAATAGTAATTATTTCTTGATCAGTTAATATATTTATTCTATGTCATTCCCAAACATGCTGTACCTTCAAGGGTGTTTTTAAAATGCTAAAAATTTTAAGTTAAATAAAAGTATTTTGCATACATGAAATGCTAAGTATTAATTCAAAGCTAATCAGTGAAGCTATCTTTATGGTTACAAAGTACAATTGACATGTTTAACCCTCTGGCCCTCTTCGGTCTTTGTTTTTTTGACCGAAAAATTTTATATTTTGAAATTTAAAAAATAGGTTCATCGGAATGAAATAACACTTGGTGACTTTTGTCACATTAGCAATATGAACACACAAAAAAATCTCTGTAACATCTGCTTATGATCCTTGATGGTCGTTGGGACTTTATCTTAAGAGACCCTTTTAGCCTTTTGACATTTGCATATAATTCACAGCCTGGCCCCACATTCTACTGTTATATGGGTGCTAATTGCCAAGGGGTGCCGCTAGCCCTAGCCCGTTTCTACGCTCAGCTGAGCTTCAGCCCTCAGCAGCTCCCAGCGCCGCGCCAGCCCCCACAGCCACAAGCAGCGCAAGCATGGCTCCGCCGGAATCTTTGGCCCGACCCACAATCTTTCCTTTCTCCTTCCTTCTATCCTCTCCCTGGTCCATGGCCTGCGGCCCCGCCGTCAAACCCTAGCGTGAGGCTGCCTCCATTAGCGGCGCAGGCTCTGACTTCTTCCAAGCCCCCTCTCCCTCCTTTTCTTCCTTCCGCCTTCACTCCAGGAGCCGTCGCCAGCGTGAGGTTGCCTCCGCTAGCGGCACAGGCGCAAATGCCCTCCATTCTCTCCCTCCCTCCTTTCTTTCCTTCCGGCCTCGCTCCTGGAGTCAACGCCAGCGTGAGGCAGCCTCCGCGAGCAGCTCCAACGGCCGCTATTCCTTCTCCTCTTCCTCATCCTCAGGCTCACCCTTCGTTCACGCTGGCATCCACCATACCGATGCCCGTCCCACCGAGCGCTTCTGCCCTGGAACCACCCCCAGTCGCTGGCAGCATCAGGTCACAGGTCCTAGCAGGTGCAGACATAGACCTTTTTTCTCTCCTGTCACCACTTTCACCACCTGCTTCAGACCGCCAAATTGATTGTGGCGACTTCTCCGTCACACTAAAAGACACAGCACATAATCCGCCACGCATTTTGTCATTTTCTGAATTCACCATCGCCTTCACCTGTTACTCCGAAGTAATTTGCACAGCTTTTCCACTCAGCAGACATGAGCTCAGCGACTATCTCGCACTAGTCGCTGAGCTCGCGTTATCTTACGGAGGCACCCACTTCTACACCTATCACAAGCTGTTTTCAGCAAAATTCGCCATCCGGGTGGCCCAGTGGAACCAGTGTCCTTATTGGGGGGCTCTGGACACCGAACTCCACAATAGAGTTTTCTTGGGCTGCCGCAACGTCGCATGCTCAGTCTGCCGATCCGTCGCCCATTCCACCACAGCATGCCCCCTCATCACCATCCCTCCCTGCTCCGAACCGCCCCAGCGCAAATCAACCAGCTACGTCCCACGCCACCAAAACACTACAGCCGATCCACCACCCTCCCTTCCAGACCACTGACACTGCCCCTCTTCCTTCTCCAATAACCAGGTCTGCTCCAACTTCAATGGTGGCAGGTGCTCAAGGCAGCGGTGCCGCTATATGCACGTCTGCAGCTTTTGTGGTGGCGCATACGCCCGGATCATATGCCCGGTGTTTAAATCTACCATTAAAAATGATAAACCCTACTTCTGGACTCCTGTGCATATTTACCGTTTGTCTGTTGAATTGTCTCATCACCCTGAGGCCAATTTTACAGATTTTTTGCTGTTTGGTCTCACCCACGGCTTTAATCCCAGCGTCGAAAGCCTCCTGCATCAGAGCATCATTTGTGCCAACCTCCAGTCCGCCCTCGCCAAACCCGACACAGTCAATCTCTTAATTAAAAAAGAAGTCAAGTCAAACTTCATGATCGGCCCCTTCAATGTTCCCCCCTTCCCTTGTTTTCGCGTAAGTCCGATCGGCGTCGCTACCTGAGAATTTTCAGGTAAAAAACGTCTAATAATCGATCTCTCATCCCCCACATAACTCCCCCTTCCCGAGCATTAACAGCCTCATTCGACTCGAAGAATTTTCTCTCCACTACAACAACATTGACCAAGCTATAACCCTGATTAAAGACGCGGGTCGGGGTGCGTGGCTGGCCAAAGTCGACATCACCTCTGCCTTCAAGGTAATGCCCATCCATCTAGATTTTTGGCATTTATTCGGCATACGCTGGCACGAAAAATTTTACTTTTCCGTCCGCCTAACCTTCGGCTGCAGAAGCAGCCCAAAAATTTTCGACATGCTATCAGAGGCCATCTGCTGGATCCTCTCCAACAATTATGCAATCCCTTACCTCGTCCATCTTTTGGACGTTTTTTTGTTCATCTCGCCTCCCGGCTCCATCCCAGCCGCACATCTCTCAACAGTCCAGGAAGTCTTTTCCAAACTCGGGATTCCGCTCACCCAGGACAAAACCACGGGCCCGACCACGTCCATCGAATTTTTAGGCATCCAATTAGACTCAGAAAAATTCCAGGCTTCTTTGCCTAAAAAGAAAAAAAATCGATAGAACGATCCTGGTCACTTCCGCCCTCTTAGACAACCCGAACTGTTCCAAACGAGAACAGATGTTGTCTATCCTCAATCACCTAAACTTCACAAATGCGCATCATCCCGCAGGGCCGCCCTTTCATCTCTCACCTCCTCTCCCTCGCTTGAGGATCACTTATCACTTATCTCAGAACCCGCTTCCGCAGAAGCCACATTCTCTTTTCAGATGCCGCAGCAGTGCCCGCTTCCGTAGAAGCTACCTTCCCTTTTCAGATGCCATAGCAGTGATTGCTCCCGCAGGAGCCTTTTCTATATTCCTCCACTGCTGCAGCATTGTCTGCTCCCGCCGGAGCCCTATCTGTATTTACCCACTGCCGCAGCAGTGACTGCTCCCACAGAAGCCTTCTTCTCTTTTCAGATGCTGTAACAGTGACCGCTCCCACAGAAGCCTCCTCTCTTCAGATGCCTCAGCAGTGACGGCTCCCGCAGTAGCTACCATTTCCATAGAAGCCTCCTCCTCTTTTCAGGTGCCGTAGCAGTAACTGCTCCCGCAGGAGCTTGCATCTGTATTTCCCTACTGCCGTAGCAGAGCACGCTTCCGCAGAAGCCTCCTTCTCTTTCCAAATACCGCCGCAATGTTCCACTCCAAGCGACGTCCAGCATCCCACCAACCTTAAGCTCTGCACGTTTTGGGGGGTTATCAACGCCCCACTCTGGCTGCTGTCCCGCGTTAGTTGCATCTTTGGGGGGAGCGCTCTGGTCCGGGCTAAAAGCCGAGCTCGGAGCCCTTCCCCAGACAGCATGCCAAATACGCATAACCTTTACTCTGTTTATTATATGCAAGTGTGAACTCGTGAAATGACCCTCGGTACCAGGCCTGGCTGACCAGTGAACTATCCCCACGATTACAAGATACATAACACACACATAGAGGCATTTTCTTTATTTAGTCCATAATTAATCAGTTACAAATGTATCTGGTGTATGCATGTGTTGTTTGTATGTTTCATTATTATATTAGCCTAGTTACCACTTGTTATTTGTATTAGTAAGCTCTAAACACTCATATTCAGGTGTATGAATGTATCTCTGGTTTAATACCTTGTAGATGTCTCTTTCTTGATATCAAAATGATCTGCTCTTTATTCCTCACACAATGATGTACACTATGTGATCATGAAATGCATCACATTATTTTTACTGTACTGTGGGTAAAATTACACCAGTCTCCAGATCAGTCGTATAACATGCAAATGAGGTGTCAAGTGGGACAAAGAAACACTTTACCGCTGAAACTATGAGCCTTGTTATTGGTCAAACTAACCAAAATGGGTGTTACAGGGAAAACAGATAAAACCTCTCCCACACCAAAAGGTTACCTTCTCTTTACCTTCGGTGCCCTGGAGACACACTTATCACCTTAGAAATCTCGCGGCTCCCCTTCCGGGGGAGTCCGATCTTCTGGCAGTTTTAAATTCAGTAACTTTGTCAATTCACTTCGGACTAATCAAGCCATGGCTGGAATGACGAAGCTTTCACTCCTAAAGGAATTCACCAGGAATCTACGCATTATACATGCACCAGGATGCTTTACTCAGCACCCACAAAACCCATGCAAGTAACCGCTTGTTAACTATCTAGATGCGCTTCTAGGCTTCGACCAGGGCCGGATTATCCATTGGTAAAAGCGCTATATAAATAAAGGTGACTTATGACTTATAGACGGGATTGGGCGAGTGCCCTGGGGCACCAGCCAATAAGGGGGCACCAAGTGATTAAGAAAATGATTACACCTTTAAAATATTTTTCATGTTTTGTGTATATTATTTTGCTGGAAGAGATGCAGATGCATAGAAACTGAACAGTTAGTGATACAATGTATACAGAGAGAATATAAAATATATGCACGCATAAAGAACTGCGATTGGGTCAGGCCACAGTGTAATTGCGCATCCCCCCCCCCCCAGTCAGAGTCGAGCCCGCCAATTCATAATATTCAATTCATAATGGATAGGCAGCATCAGTTTAGCGGTTGTGATAAAGGTAAATAAAAAAAAAGAGAAAATATCACGGCACGTAGCCAGGGCTCTACAGTGCGACTGAAAAGTACTGCGTGCAACTATCAAATCATACCAGATCAGCATTCGTGTTTGAGCTCAGGGGAGCTTCAAAGATTTCTACTTGCGTGTTTGCGCAGCGGTGAGTAATGTATCGCAGACATTGATTCCTTGAATGCAATGTTAATCAGAATTCACACACTGCTCAAAATACTTTTGTTCATTGCTGAGTTATGCAAGCTCACAAATCCTCTCGTTATAACAAAGAAAGTGTAGACAGTGTAAATAAGAGATTCGTTATGCAGCGTAGAGCTTCATTAATTATTATGGAGCTTTGTGAGATTGCGATGAACTGAAGTGAGTGACAGCTTTTAAAGATTATAGGGGAGTTTGCAAATGTGATATCAAATTAATACAACAGTTCAACAAACAATAAGTTAATATAAAGGGATGTACATTGTATGAATTTAACAATATTGCCCGATTTTGCTCGATTTCCTAAAGGAAAATAGTTTCAAACAGTCACAGCTGAGCCGCTGCGCATCTCCATTCAAACACAGCGTTGTTTCGTTTATGAATGAACCTGCATTTTCAAATGAATCTAGTGAGTCAGTGATTCAATTATCCATTCATAAAGTCCCAATGTGCATACTATCCATCCTAAATTCTATGTGATAGTAGTCATTTTCAATACTATTTAGGGCAGATAGGGTGGATAGTATGCACATTGTCACTTGCTTCGTTCCTGAATGAATCAGCCGTTCAAACGAATCAATTAAATGAATGATTCAGTGATAAAATCAGTGACTTGCCGCCACCTGCTGGCAGTTTTATTTTAAAAACATTAATCTCACAACATTGTTATGAATTTAAAACATCCATGCCACCTCTGAGCCTCTGTAAATGTCTGTAAATTTACCTTCATGCCACTTTTGTGTTCTGTGCCACCTTTGTAGTGGAAACTGATTTTGTTAATATTGATTTATTTTGATTGGTAACTTATTCTTATTATTCTACCTGTTCATATTCTATTTTTTTATTATTATTATTATTAGACATTTTGGAAAAGCTTATAAATATAGACTTTTGAATTTGACATAATGACATACTTTTAATAAAATTAGAGAGAGAAAAAAGGCATTACAAAAAATACCAAAAAAAATGCCCCTGTAAATCACTTTAAGGAGTCAAATATCACCTTGTAATGGGAAGGCTAATTTTTGTTATTGATCAGAGGGTGCTCCTGAATTTTTGAGGGAGGGGGGGGGGGGGGGTCTCACCCTAGGGCACTACACAGTGTTAATCCGGGCCTGGCTTCGACCCCTTTTAATTAAGGTGATGTGATTATCTGATGGTTTGTAACAGGTAGTAGTTAGCTGATGTTAAAATCCTGCCATACTCTCTCTTGTGCGCGAGCACTCCCCCTCTCTCTCTGTCTCTCTCTCTCCACGCCTTCCTTGCGTTGGCATCTATATTTAATGTGTGTATGTCTGTGTCTAGTTCGATGTTGCATGTTCCCCTGTAGTGTAGTTTAATAAACATATGTATTCACACTTGGTTGTCTGTGTCTGCTGCTCTCAGAACGAAGTCACTTTAACGTCCGGTCTTGCTACATGCTCGGAGAGCAATGTTTCAGTAAGGAAATTATTTGTCGTGGCCAGAGGAATAATTTTCCTTAGTCCGCAGTACGGACCCTTCTATTGACTCTAACTAATCATTTTATTGTACTATTAACACTACAGCTAATTCCTGAAGACGGATATATAATTGATAACCCGTTATGATTAATTATATTCATCTCAAGCTGGCACCCATCAGTGAACTGTGGGAAAAATGGGTAGAAAGGCTTCCCATGATGTATAATCCTGGCTTGAATATAACTGTAGATGAATGCTTGCTTGGGTTCAGGGGCCGCTGCCCATTCAAGCAGTATATGCCGAGCAAACCAGCTAAATACAGTCTCAAAATTTGGGCAGCCTGTGATGCCAAAAACAGCTACAGCTACAATATGCAGATGTACACTGGCAAACCTGCAGGAGCACAACACGAGCGAAACCTGGGCAAATGTGTGGTGCTTGAAATGCTACGTTATGTGGAGGGGCACATTGTCACGTGTGACATTTTTCTCTGTAAGAGCTCTGTGCCAAGACCATAGGAGGTGAAAAAATTAAGGATGATAGGAACTGTGAGAAAAAACTAGCCAGAGCTCCTAAGTGCTTTGGTAACAAGAAGAAACAGGACTCATTTTTCATCTTTGTTTGCATTCACCGAGACACACACCATCGTGTCGTACTGCCCAAAAAAAGAACAAGAAAGTGATTCTTATGAGCACCGCACACAAGGATGCAGCAGTAAGTGAACGTGAGGACAGAAAGCCGAAAATTATTTTGGACTACAACACTACCAGAGGTGGAGTGGACAATCTGGACAAGGTATGTGCTACTTGTATTTGTTCACTGCTTATAATATTTGATAATAACTTATAGTCTAAGCTAAATGGTAAACTGAAGTTGAAATCAACTGGGGAAAAAAAGTTAATTGCACTAAATGACATTTACTAAAATTTTGTGCGTGTGTGTGTAATATTCCAGATCATTGCAACATACACATGTGGACGGAAGACAGCTCGCTGGCCCATGGCTCTCTTCTTCAATATAATCGATGTCTCAGCCTACAATTCATTTGTGCTATGGAGGGAAATCAATCCCACCTGAAGACGGGAAAAGTTTCAGAAGGAGGAATTTTTTGGTTAAGTCCAGAACTAAGAGTAAAATTGTGTTATTCTTAGAATTTTGACACACTTAAGACTCCTACTATTTTCTTTTACTCTGAATGCCTTTCTGCATATGGCCCCTGATGTATATCAGTTTGGTACTACTTATTACTCAGTTTAAATTTCACCCATAGAACCCCAGTCATCTATGGAAAGGCATAATCCCTCACCAAAAAAAAGTAGAATGTGTACATACACCCACATATTTTTATGGTCATGAGGGTCATGGCAAGAGAAATCAAATTTGCCTTGATCTTTTGGCATATAAGAGGTCTTTGTATCATTAAAAAATCCTGCAAGTTTCATAGCTTAAAACCTCTTCCTCATTATAAACAAAGCATTTTTTAAATCAAGCTCCAAAACCGGCTCTTTTGGATCCGAGGTGCAAGGTCACGTCACCCAGGCGCAGTTGTTTGCATAAACCGCCCACTGGTGTCCAGTCGCTTAATGGCTGACACTTGATTACGCTGAATGCGAGTGTTTTGCGTTTAAAATCAAATACAAATGACAATAGCTGCTGCTATCTTGTCTTCACTGGATACTGTACACAGATGCGCATTCACTTTCTGACACAGTCCACGCGCTCGAGTCTGTCGTCAGGACAAATGCAGTGAAAGAACATTAGCTTAGTTTGGTTTAAGCAGCTCGTTCATATCTTTGTACAGATACCAGAAGGATCCCAGTGTAAGGAACAAGTGGATAGTTTATTTTTAATGGCATCCCGGATCGTGTCAGAGGATTGTTCGGAGCATTTTGTTTTGTAATTGAGGCACAGTGTCATGGAGAGTTCACAAAGAAACATTTGTTGAAAAATGAAGCGGTACTAGATCTGACTGCAGCTGCATGACAAACCGTAAATGATTTCATAATGCTTTGGCTTATGGAAATGATTATGAAGTTTTATTTTGATTATGTTGTCAAAACACAGTTTCCTATGCAAAGATGTTGGCCGATTACTGACAGGCCCTAAAGCAGGGGTCTCCAACCTTTTTTTACACCGCGGACCGGTTAGAAAAATCATTTACGCACAATAAATAATGTCATATCTATACACATTTTCCCCAGAACTTTCTCGCGACCCGGTGGTTGGGGACCTCTGCCCTAAAGGACCCGGCCCCTTAAAACAGAATGGAGGTTAAAAATAGTAATTATTCCACATATTTATTTGTAACTTTATTAACATTATAAGTAAACCTCAAGGAAAAAATTCATGTCATGACACCTTTAAATGTAATGTTGTAATTTATTAAATAAATATATAATTTTGTTTGTTAATTAATTTTTTAAAATTCAGGATAGTCAAACTATGCTGGGCTGTGTTTCCGAAAAGCATTGCGAGTCTAAGTAGATTGTAGATCTATTGCCACCAATATGATCAAATTAGCTTACAATGCTTTTGAGAAAAGCAGCCCTGGATGATTTTGTATTAATATACATTTCTAAATCTTTCCAAAGTAATCGAGTAGATACAGTGATAAAACAGATACAAAATCGTCCAAAATTCACAAGTATGTTGACTTGAAACTTCTCCAAAACATGCTTAACTGGATAAACGCTGTGATATCTGTTCTGTTTTCTCCATTTAGCCTCTTGATGATCTGACGTCATTGACCAACAATAGCAGTCACAGCAGCCACTCCCATCAGAGCAGAGATGACCAATCGGAGCACAGCTTGAACAGAATCACAACAATGGGCGTGGCCTTCTGAAGAAACAACTGCACAATGATAAAACAGAATTGAGATTTTCAACAAGCTGACTTTAGATTCTATCATGAAAAATATCTCCTTTTTTTGTTCCACAGAATAAAAAGTCAATACTGTTTAGAAAGGCACGAGTAAATGATGACAGAAGCTCATTTATCTGTAAAATCTAATTAATTCAGTGAATAAATGCTGCTAATGTCAGCACTGCCGTACCTGGGCATGTGTGACAGAGTTCGCTGATGTCCAGATGTCCGGTCTGGTTGCTGATGGGGTTGTTGAGCACACAGCTGTAGGTGTTTTTATCCTGATATTCCACCTCCAGACGTAGAGAGAGATTGATGCTGAGATCAGACACACTGATGCTGGACAATAACTGGTTTCTTTTGTACCAGGAGAGCGTTGCATGATCCACATTCACAGATGAACACACCAATGAACATGATGATGAAGAACATTGTGAAGGGTTACAGGAACAGGCAGACAAGCTGAAATAAAGAGAATTAAAAGTATGTAGGGAATAAGTGACAAATATTTGATTGTGTTCAGTAACTTGAGTCCCTGTGATCAGTTCTTGGTGTTTAACAGTGCAGGTTGATCTCTCATGCCTGTAGATTCCCGCCACTGTATTTTGAATTAATCTTGTTTATATACTAAAGTAAATGCTTAAAAAGCCTGCTTTTACTGTTAATCGTTCTCATCTGATTGTCTGCTTTGTATTTGTAGGTAATGATAGGTAGAGATTTAAGTCTCAATCATGACACTTCTTTAAATCCTAAAAAGTCATGAATTACTCTAAAACTTACAGAAATGCTAAAATGACTAAAACAGCATTTTTACATCTCACTAAAGTACAACTTAAAAACTTTCCAAAAAAATTCAGTTGCTACCCTTAATTGGCTGTACAGGTGATTTCAACATGAATAATATTAAAGTTAATTAAAAAGTTTTTCAAAGCTTTGAATCCGTTAAATCAATTGCTTCACAAAAGTGCTTGAAACACACATGTCCCTGCTGGTCAGAACAGTGTAAGTGCAACAAACTCCAGCCAAACTTGTATAAAAACACATTTTACAAACCCACTGGAAATGCTTTATCATAAGTATAATCTATTAAATGCAACTAACCAATCATTTAATATTATTAAGTGTCTGTTATAATGTGTTCTTTTATCAATTTTCAGGGCTTGTTTGGTTTATGGATGGCTCAGCAAAACAGGCCAATAAGAGACTATTAACTACTATTATTCCTTTTAATTATACAAATACCTCATTAAAACATCTGGTTTTTTGTTGTTGTTTTTTTTACTAATCAGGCATCAGGTAAAAACCATAACTTGTTCAGTGGTTGGCCACAAGGGGGGTGATCTCTTAGTTAATCCGCATGATTCATGGCATCCCAGAAATCATTGCCCCACAACGGGTTTCGAAACCGTTATAACGTAATGAAGCCTCATTTACTGAAATCACGTGACTTTGGTGGTTTGATACACTCTCTTAACCACTGATTCAAAACAATAGATTCATAAAGGTTTCGAAGCTTCATGAAAGCAGAATTTCAAAGGCGCCCATCACTATATCTTACCGTCAAACACACCCTGAACCTTCAAAAAAGCATCTGCGAGTAAGTTCAGAGTATGCTCAAGTTTACCACACAGGACATTCTCAACAGAGTGACTAAATGCTATTTCACACTGGTGCAATGCGACAAAGCAAGGCGAATCGCGGTGCTTTCACGCCGAGCATGAAACAATTGAACGCCTTCTGATTCACACCTGCACGCAAGGTGGCGCCAACCAGCAATGCATTTTTCCTCAGATATGCATCTCATATATATATATATATATATATATATATATATATATAGCATTAAATTAAGATAAATAAAGTTTGGTTCTACTCCAGAAATACAAACTATCTATAATGCTTACAAGAATACACCTAAAATATAATTAGAGGTACGATAGCATCAAGCTACACTTGAAAATGTATGTAATTATTAATGTTTTTGCTCAAACCCCACTATAAACCATCATGAGTGCTTGTAATAACTTCCGATTGTGATCTACAGTTGATTTTGATTCTATAATAGGCAGACATGCACTCTTTGTATGTTTAATAACACTGTACACTGCTTATCATGAGCTGCATACAAAACACGTACAAAAAATATATAGTCAAAATCCTACGTCTATTTGCTTTCATGTAGAAAAATGTTTCACTCGATTTTTTGATACAGAAGATCTAGAAGATTGCGCGCACGTTGAAGAAAACGAACTCTCCAGATCACATAAACAGCGCCACCACTTTCGACTTTGTGCAACAGCAGCTGTTCTGGTCACGTGATCTAAGCTCAAATCTGATTGGACAGACCGTTTCATCGTGGAGCAATGGGAAAAAAATTAAATAAAAATCGACACACGACGAAACAAAAATCCTCACTTTTTCGCACCACGAATGATTGCAAAATTGTCACGTTCAGTGTGAAAAGGCCTTAATCCACCATGGAAATGGATGCTAAGAAAAAGCATACCATATTTCCTTTTTTCTTTTGTTTAATGGTTATTTCAGTGCGTATGACCACCAATTTGGTGGTTATGCAATCATTTTTCATTCTTTTCGTTTAATCTATAAATTCCTATATTGTTTGTTTGATGCTAATTATATAATAGTTTTTTTTTTATTATTGCTAACATTCCTTTGTCAAATTTCGAGCTAATGTCGCCGATGAAATAAGAGCCACCATCATAGACCATGTGATAAATCATGGTCTGTCACTGAGAGAGAGGCAGGTGAAAGAGTTCAGCCTAATTTCAGACGGTCAACTGTGGCTTCCATTATCTGAATTTTTCAACAAACTAACAAGTAAGTAATGCAATTTATGAGGGGGAGGAGGCAGAAGAGGAGAGGACTGGTTCTCCAGGAAAAACTCCACCATCAACCAAAAAAAGAACATTAGAGCAGCGGTCCAGTCCTCGCACTGTCGCAAAGCAACGACAAACAAGAACGGTGAAACAACGTCGCGATTTCATGGTGAAACAACGTCACAATATAAACGTTGATCCAATTTGCAAAATCGAAACATAATCCAACGTTGATTCAACTATGGTACCCGTGAAATGCCGGCTGGGATGTAATTGTCTGGTTGCAACATCCAACTTTATTATTGATACTATTTTTTTTTTGTATTTGTGATATTCATGATTTTTTTTTTAAATGTCTGATGAAATCATACCACATGATGAGGAGTTGTCATTTCTGTTGCATATGATAAACATCAAAAGGCAAACAAAACAAAAGCGGAATAAAACAGTGTTATGTGTTTGTGACAGGCAGCGCGCATCAAAGATGGATGCTTCAGTCCCCAAATTTGACTGTTACAGCGATCCAGCCACGTTCGGTCCACGGTGGCCAAGATGGCTAAATGCTTTTAAACCCTTTGCCGATGGGAAAGGTTTGATCCTGACTGACGATGCATCGGTTGCTACAAAACAACGACGGAGACAGACGTGCAGGACACTCGTTGACACCGGAGGGCCACAGCAGTACAGCACTAAACACATACTTTGTGCCTCAGGTAAATAACCTACGGCGTTTGCAAGACAGACATTTTATCAACTCGAGCAGAAAACGGGACAGACCGTGCAACAGTTTATCACATGTTTAACCCTCTGGGATTGACAAACGCGGATTTGTGGCTGAAATGAGCTTGAATTACTCTGCCATTTTTGATTGTACAGATAAGAGCCATACACCATTCGAATCTGTAAGGGGTCTACTTTTATTTGTATACACTCATAATAACTAAACTTTGTGCTTTTGAAGAATAAAGAAAACAAATGGTGCTTTCTCAGTCTTCACTCTCTCCTCGAACTGCTTTTTGAAACACGTCACTAAAATTAACTGTAACTCAGCAAATACTTTAAGACATGAGAAATATATCTATAGAAAGCTTGACATGTCTACTCTTAAATGAAGTAAGTATTACCAAAAACAAATATTCTGTGATAAAGTAATCCGTATGAAACCAAGGACATGTCCAGTTTTACCGTCTGGTCTCATTACCTCTAATTAGGTCACGCCCATGCGCTGCTCGCGCTTTTGTTATTACAAACCTCCACGCGAGCCACGCCGCATGTAAACACCCACACCCCCGTAAACAAAGCAGCAACGTGTTAATCTCAGGGGTGCTTTATTTATTTTGAATAGTAAAAATATGTAGGCCTATACATTAAATAAATAAATATAAAATAAATATAATGTACTATTTGTGCTGTACTTTGGAACAAATAAACGCTGGCTTGGTGAGCTGAAGACACTTCTTAAAAAAACAAAACAAAAAAAACACAGTTTTAAACTGTTTAAATAATTTGACTGGTAGTGTATGTATGGTCACCATGTTTGCTTTGTCTTTGTCTGTTCATTGTGTTGCTCACGTCTGTTTTGTGTTTTCTCATGCAGTTTCTGCTGTCTCCTGTTTTCCTGGGTTCCAGTTTCCTGCCACTGTTTTGGATATTTTGGATATTGCACCCACGATGTCTTGACTCTTCTGTTGTTTATTTGTTCCTAATAAACTGTTTAACTGCACTCACAAGTGAATCTCAAGTTATTTTATGTGATAGTTATATGTATACACATTTCTTTTTTCCTCACATTCTTTCTTGTAACTCTTCTCTCTCAGTCACACACCTGACTCAATGGCTCATAATGGAGCTCATTATGTGCGGGCCTTGGTCTTCTCAGGTGTCAGTCACAGCATTATCCAGGATAGTTCACATCCTCTTGCATAGACCCTTTCTACTCAAAAAGTGACTTAGAAACTTTAAATCAATATATTGTTTTCTCTGAATGAGTGATTAAGATTATTTTCAGAACATTTTGATGCAAAAATTCTAGGCTACAAGATCCAGTTCTCAAAAGTCTTGTGAACAAATGTTCTGTATGTGTTTTATGGCCTTATTTCAGTTTTTCTCTAACCACGCATAAACGTTGTTTTCTCAAAAACACAATCACGTACGTACAAGCTGCTCACATATTATTGTAGACCACTTTGTGCTGAATACAGTGCTTTTAGACTTTAGTTTCAGTTTATAACAACTGAAAAAAGCACAAATGTGAGGGCATGTCAAGACTTCTCCGGGGCTCCAAAACACCCTCAAACCCCAGAGGGTTAAGGCAAGCGGCCAAGGATTGTGACTTTGGAGCTGATAAAGACAATCAAAATAAGGGATGCTGTTTTGAGCCGATGCAATTCTGAATGTGTGCGTAGAAAGCTGCTGGAAGAAGGCACTGATTTGACGCTTGCTCGCACCCTAGAAATTGCAGCACAGTGTGAACATGTTGAACTGCAGATGACAGCGTTGCACATCTCTCCAGAATCTGAGATAAAAGAGACGGTGAGTCTTGTGTCCAAAAAAGTGCGAGAGACCAGAAAAAAAATTTATGCAATACAGTAAAGAAACAGATTCAAATAAAATTTGTTACAGATGCGGACAGACAGATAATTTTGCGAAAGATTATAAATGCCCTGCACGTGGAAAATCATGCAGGAAATGCAATGGGAAAGATCATTTCACAAAAATGAGTAAAACAGAAGAACGTTCAAAACAGACAATAAAAAAAGAGTTGACTCAGAAGAGAAGAATTAAGAATTTGTGATTTGAAGTCCATGATACGACAGCAATACCCCAAAATGTTCAGCGGAGTAGGCAAATTAAACACAAAACAAATCAGCCTGCCTGACAGCCCCTGAGGCGCGTTCCGTTCCGAGAGTATAATGAACTGCTTAACATGCACATTATTGAGAAAGTTGGAGCAACTCCTTGAGTAAACCCAGTTGTCATTGTGCCCAAAGCGAATGCAGAAATAAGGATGTGCTTAGACATGTGGTCAATGATGTCTTTTTATACTCTAGTAAAATCATATCAAAAGTCTTAGCCTTCAAATTCTGTAAATTTGATTACAAATACGAACAATAAATGTCACTTTTTTTTAACTAACATTAGGTATCTGCTGTGGTATTGAGAATTGTGACATTTCGCTGGTCTCTAAAATGTAGATGTCACAGCAACCTTATTTACAGAAAATATACATTTGATATCACTGTCTTTAAATAAATGTTTTATATAAAGTTTTGGTCATATGGCCCACTAATAATCGTTTTAAATAATCATGATTACAATATTGACCAAAATAATCGTGATTTGTCATAATCGAGCAGCCCTAATTTAAGCCCATATGCCTTACTAACGAGAAACTATGCTTCTAACCACAGGTGGAGAACCGTCGTTCCAACCACACAAGTTCGTTTGAACTATGTTTTCGGGGAACTATGTTGGTAACGGCAGAACTTGCGACTATAGTTGGCTAACGATGCTTTCGGAAAACGCACCCCTGATGATCAAATGCAATGGAGGCTGGCTGCAGAGACTTCTCAGCTGAAGACTGCCAGGGGTGGATAAGGCATGCTAAGCGCTTCTATCCAAGGTGCTTAGCAAGAGAAAATATAAGGCGTGATGTCAACGAGAACATGTGGCCAAATGCTGAAGATCGTATAGATTAGAACTTTTTGACAGTTTATGCGCTATGATTGACTATATGTTCCTGTTGGACCGAAAACTAGTGCTAATGTTTTGACTGAATGTGTTTTAAAAGAGTTAGTATATGTAGAAAAAGGTATTCAGTATCTTGATGTGTAGAGTCTGTATTTGTTTAACCAAATGTGGTTTTGGCTAGAAATTTAAATATTTGGCTTAGTGTGAAGTAGGTGTGTTGCAGTGTTAAGAGTTCAGAAAAAGTACTTTAAGTATTGGTAAATGCTTGTTAGCAATTAAAAATAAATAAATAAAGGCTGATTAAACTAAATAATCTTCCTAAAGAGATAATATGGCTGTATTTTTTTTAAATGTCATTTTGCTTCCATATTGCGCTAACATCGCGATTTCCACCGAGGGGGTATTTTCCAAGTATTTTAAGCTTTAGGGGTGAAAGAGAGGACCATCAAGTGCTTGAATTGAAGACCAAAACATAGTTATTATGCCACTGCTAAGAATCCCACCCTAATATTAGATTTAGTAATAAATAGTAGACAGAACAAGCAAACCTGTAATTTTTGACTCACCATAGACAGCAACACTGAATCTGTACGTGTTCTCTTTCTTGCTCTTGATGGTCATTTCGTAAAGTCCAGAGTCTGTGGTTCTGCTGTTTGTGATGTTCAGAGATCCAGTCTTACGATCCAGCTTCAGTCTGTTTCTGAATCTCCCGTCAGGAACATCATCATATGTGGAGAAGTTTCCAGCCTCTTTATTGATTTCAGCTATACGGCTCTCTGGATGTCCAAATGTCCATGATATCAGATCTTTTTCCTGTAGCTGAGTAACATTAGTCTGTAGAGTGACGGTATCTCCCTCAGTCGCTGACACTGTTTTCACTGCATCTGAATTAACAAACACTGCAGGACAGAGGGAGTTTTTTTCAACAGCACATTTAACTTCAGGTACACTTAAGTAAAAATACCTGGTCACACTTTATTTTAAGGTCCAATTCTCACTATTGACTGATTTTTTTTGCTGCTTATTAATATTTAGTAAGGTAGTTGTTAAGTTCAGGTATTGGGTAGGATTATAGGGATATAGAATATGGTCATGCAGAATATGTGCTTCATGGGGCGGTTTCCTGCACAGAGAAGATTAAGTACAGATATCCTTTTCAACAAAATCACATTATGAGAAAAATAATAATTTCCTAATACACATTTGTATTCCTAGTAGCTGTAGTCTTCCTTCAGGAAATCAATCAGCCTATTAATATCTGGACTAGACTAAGTCTAGGACTATTTAAAACAGAGCCCGATCTTATTTAAAAAAAAAAAAAAAAAAAATCGCATCAATAGCAAAATTTTTTTGTGTGTGTGTTTTGCGTGCTAATTATACGCAGAAACTGACTTTGGTGTGCATTCAATACGCATGTGTTTGATGTGCATATATGATGTCCTGTACAGATAAAAAACTAGTTAATAGTGAGAACCAGTGTTGGGCACGTTACTTTAAAAAAGTAATTAGTTATAGTTACTAGTTACTTCTCACAAATAGTAACTGAGTTACATCATTATAAAAGTAACTAATTACCATGGAAAGTAACTATTGCGTTACTTTTTTAAAAAAATGTTCAAATGTCAAATAACTTTGGATGCCCCCAATATTAAATATGTTAAATTAATGAAATGGACACTAAAAAGAATAAATTATTATTATAAAACATTGTACATTAATCTACACTATTTATCTACTGACACTTGGTATCAGTCAGTCAAGCATTATAATATAATATTATGATAATTTAATATTATGTGATGATAGAACTTTAGTAATTAGAATAACCAAGTATGAATGCATATTTGTCATCAATATAAAGCGCACCAAGGATTAATGAGCTGCTGGGTTCATGAATATTAATCACGTTGTTGTCTCCGTTCGCTCGAATTGATTTGCTGAAATCAAAACAGGGACGATAATATGTGAGCGCCAGCCAATGAGATTGTGGTTTGCACATTAGCTCCGCCCACTACAAGAGAACCCGGCTGATGAATTCCAAAGGAACTCCGTTATTTTGACAGGAAAATACAACAAAGAATATCGTTTACATGCAGCGCCTCAATTCTGCATGTTATGAAAGACTCTCTTGCTCTGTATCTTTCTTTGCGTGCGTGTGTGTGAGAGAAAGCGACAGCAAGCGGTGCGTCTTCACACTAGAGTTTATGGTACGTCAAATACAGCTGCACTGCGCATCCATTCAGATAAACTGAAAAAATAAATTCTAATAATATATTATAGTAACGCCACTTTTTTTTGTCAGTAACGGTAACGGCGTTGTAACGGGGAAATAGTAATTCGTTTGATTATGTAGCATTTGGACCAATCAGACACAATTTTTCATTTGATTTAACAAATGAAATTAGTTATTAAATTAACTAATAGTCACAGACCCCCCCCCACTCAATACACATTCTTGGGTGCCCCTATGTCTGTGGACGCCTCCACACCACCCCCGGTGCCATGGCAACCCATCAGATAACACTAGTTTTATTGCTCAAGGGAATGCAAATGGGCGAGCAAAACACACACTTCATATCCACTTTAGGAAAAGGACATTATGCCATAAAATGGACTCTTCTCTAATTAAGTAATAGAAAAACCTTTCTTTGAATGAGCACACATATCATTAAGTCATTGTGTATATTATTACTGTTTTTGTTTATTTTATACTGCTTTATGCATGCTTATAATAGATCACTAGTTAATATCACTCCGACTGTAACATGTTTGGTCTCTATCAATTCGTCTTCCGATGATCTAAGTGAGAGTGAATATTACATGTTGATACCTATGCAACATATCAGTGTCCTAAGAATCTTTAATAGTTTGTATAATAACTTTCAATCCAACCCCTTTTGCAAATTACCATGCTCTCAGACAAAGGCCCATAAAACCCCCAGTATTTCCAAACTCCCGCTTGGAAATTCAGCCTTTCTCATTGGTCAAGCCCATCCTGATAGGTGTGACTCTTCGCAGACTTTAAAGAGCCCACGCACAGTTCCCAAACTCTCTCTTCTACCAAAAGCGCGCCGGAGACACATTTATCACCTGGGAAACCTCGCGGCTCCCCTTCCGGGGAGCCCGATCTTCTGGCAATTTTAAGTTCGGTAACTTTGGGAACTCACTTCGGACTAAGGGAGGACGGAAGGACGAAGCTTTTACTCCAAAAGGAATTCCCCCCCCCCCCCCCGGGAATCTACGCATTATACATGCACCAGGATACTTTACTCAGCACCCACAAAACCCATGCAAGTAACCGCTTGTTAACTATCTAGATGCGCTTCTAGGCTTTGACCCCTTTAATTAAGGTGATGCGATTTTCTAATGGTTCATAACAGATTTTGTTAGGTGATGTTAAAATCCTGCCACACTCTCTCTTGCGCGCGAGCGCTCTCTCTCTCTCTCTCTCTCTCTCTCGCTCTCGCTCTCTCTCTCTCTCTCTCTCTCTCTCTCTCTCTCTCTCTCTCTCTCTCTCTCTCTCTCTCTCTCTCCGTGCCTTCCTTGCTTGCGTTGGCATCCATGTTTAATGTGTGTATGTCTGTGTCTAGTTCTATGTTACATGTTACCCTGTAGTGTAGTTTAATAAACATCCATATGTATTCACACTTGGTTGTCTGTGTCTGCTGCTCTCAGAACTAAGTCACTTTAACGTCCGATCTTGCTACAATGCTCGGAGCACTGCTTCGTTAAGAAAATTATTTGTCGTGGCCAGAGGAATAATTTTCCTTAAAGTCAATAGAAGGGTCCGTACTGCGGACGAACTAATCATTCTATTGTACTATTAATACTACAGCTAATTCCTGAAGATGGATATATAATTGATAACCCGTTATGATTTATTATGTTCATCTCATAAAGCAAATATGCTACAATTACTAGTTACTGAAAAAAGTAACGCCGTTTATTTATAATGCCGTTATTCCCATCACTGGTGAGAACTGGTCCTTAAAACTAACATGTTACCAAATAACTAAATGATCTCAAACTTTTGTGTTGGCTTTGTCTCTACAGAATTCAGAAATCCTTGTTGTATTTAATACCGATGGCCATTTAGTGAACTGGTGCCAGTAATTTAATGCTTCTACTCTCACTTAATAAGATTTAGGCTCTTCCTAGTTTGAAATTCTGAAGGGACGTAAACTTTGTTTTGCAGATACCTTCTACCATCAGATGGAAACAGCCGAGTGACATTTAGAACAATAACACCGTGTCCTAACCAAATGCGATCGACAAACAGTTTGTCTGTCCGAAATCAAACGTGTGCGACCACAAGATGCGACAAAATCAATCAAAACTACACGCAGCACGTGTTAGTTAGGTTATGGTGTTAAGACTTCCAATTTCACTATTTAATATATCAATAAGATAAAAAAAAAAAGCCTAATGCCTGAATGTGGGATCAAACCGACTATACAGATTTATAATTCTGGTACAATTGAACCTATAGAAATGCTTAGAACTTACCAACCAGATGCCAAAAGCACAAAGAGCAAAAAACAAATGAGTAAAACATTTTCTTTAGCAGTTCAGAAAAGGAGAAATGTCCAATAACAGATTAAGAGAAGTCTTTAATAACAGATGAAAATTGCTCCAGCCTGTCAGTATATCTGTTGTGGGTTGTACTTGTATTCCTCTTTATTTTTTATTCTTTCATAACCACAGTATTGTGTCATGTTTACATGAGGAGTGTGTCATCACACCGTTTTGATTCGATCTCGTTTGCACTAGAATAATATTGTATACAGTACTAGGTAAAAAAAAATATATATAATAACTTTGAAGCTAACCAGGAGTCCAAACAATATGACATAACAGGAGAAGCTCAGAAATGAAAGAAATGTATTATTTCTAAAGAAAAACATTGTGGAAGGGCACCACAGAAGACGGATGGCCCGATTCAAGGCTTGTCGCAAACAATTTCTTGTCCCAAAAATCCTCTATTGAAGTTTGAGGCAAACCTTTTAAAACAAATGGCACATTTCCAGACAATTTATTTTATTTGAGGGTTTAACACAATGAATGACAAAGGGAGAGAAGTTATTTTAAAAAAAAAAAAAAGTGGGGCAAAAAGGACATAAGCAATTCAACCTTTAAAATTCCTTCCAGAAGCCTGATGTTACAACTACAGGTAGTCCCACCAACGGTTAAAGTTTTCAAAATCTAGCTTGCATCAGTCTACTACCTCTTTTCCTGTGGGTTGAAAGCATGATATTTCTTAAGAGCAAATTAGTTCAGCTCTCATATACATAGTCACATTCAAGAACGTTAATATACTAAATACAATGTGATTCACTTTTTTATATTGCTCTACATAAAACAACTGTATAATACAGCTAAATTTGCGAAATCTATTCAGACTTAAACATCAAATGGAAGCACTGTGGAAAGGTGTCCAATCTTTATCTCCAGCCCTAATTAAACACACCTGAAGCAGCTAATCAAGGTCATTAGGATCAATTAAAACTTCCAGTCAGGTGTGTTGGAGGGTCGAGAACAGCGCTTTCTGGTGCTTATTTAAGATATAGCAGCCAGAAGCCTGTGGAAGAAGCTCTGTCAGATGAAGTTTCTCAATAAAAATCATTTATTAATAGTGATCAATAAGTTGTTTGCCTTCGCCCACACTGATTTGGCAAAATCAAACCACGGACGGTCAAGGGATTCCCACTCGCTGTGAAACGTGAGCAGCCGGCAGAGGATTGCGCTTGGTCTTCAACAACACAAAAAAGTATTCAAACATCTTCAGTAAAATGAAGCATGTCCCAAAATACATCCTGCAGTTTTGATTTTTCAGTTCCCTTTTTGCTTACTGAGATAACTATCATATAGTTTATATCATATATAAACACTTATACTACGGGGCCGCTTGAATCTGATTAGCTGATGAACGTTCTGAGGTGTGCAATTATTTTCAGGGAAACGCACGGCGAACATAGTTCCAGGCAGCTCGTGACCGCATTACATGACCATATCACTTCGACACATGATTTCTGTTATTTCAAAGGTCTTACAACAGCAAAACAACCAAAACACACAATGACACTGGCCAAATAAATAAATATAGTAAACAATATGATAAAAACGACAGATCATGTCCATGTTTTTGCCACAAAATTACGCTTTATTATGTACGGAAAGCACATACTCTCTCTTTCCCGCTCTCTCTCCCTCAGAGACCGCACATACAGTTTGTACACACTAACATAGCTACATTGCACTACTCTGACGATTTTATCAGTAAACAACTTAAAAACTACATGATTTCTCACAAGCGAGGGAACAACAACAGCGCTGTTCGTGAACAAAAGAAACTAAGTTTCACTATAACTAGAGACATTGCTGCCGAACACTATTGAGAGACGCACAGAGGTAATCTCTCTCTCTCTCTCTCTCTCTCTCTCACATAACTTAGTTATTAACTGTATTAACTGCATTAGTCCGCTATCAACGGCTCAAGCCTCCGTTACTAGGTTTAAAATTACGTTTTGGAATTAGCATCGGAGGCATTGGATGAAATGCGGAAGAAATAATCCTACTCACAATAGCGATTTAAGTAGAAATACCGGACGAATGCCATAAAATATATTGTCTGATCGATGTCTTGAGGTGTGGCAACCGTAGTATAAGCGGAATAATTCACTTCGGTCCGTTGAATTATTAAAAAAATAATGCACAGAAATTTTTAGAGATTAACAAAATGTCTATTTGAAGCATCAGTTTTTGCATTATGATTAGTCAAACCTGTACACACACACACTAAGAGAGAGAAATGCCATCTGCATATGTATTCTGAAGATTGATAAAACATCATGCTACATTTAAGGCTAGACTTTTTGATCAGGTTTTTTTTTTAAACAATACAGAACTCGTCCAAAACAACCATCTGAACCTTACAGATGAAAAGATTAACTTTATTCACAAGAAAAACTTTAGACAGCAAAAAAAAAGCCAGTGTACAATGAACTCAATTCGAGTCAAATTGAACACTCCTGAAATGTGCATATATATATATATATATATATATATATATGCACTCCTTCCATTTTGGCGTTAAAATAACACTTTCGAAAGTGTGAAATATGTACATTACTCACAGAGTACATTTTAACACTGAAAGATTTTATTTGTAAATCTAGCAGATGTGTCACACACTTTGGGTGGCTTCATCACTTTCTTCCAAACAGCGTAAAACTGCACCTTGGCACAGAAGTCTTCCCATCTTTTCTTTAATTTGTCCATGAATTTGCTGTTGCCCTTACCCAAGATCCGACACAGCTCGCCCATCACCTGCACAAACCTGAAGTGATGCCTGCTTTGTAAATGAGCAAAAACATTATGAAGTTCCTTGAAACATGGATAAGGTTCAAGGATCTTTGTGATCCTTTCCTCTTCTTTCAGGGCATTACTGTCAATGAAGGCTCGTCTTGCTTGAAACTCATTGTCTTGGTTGGGTTTTTTTATACATCTCCTGCAGTGTTTTATAACGTCTGGCCTGTGTTGTCAGGCTATCCATGTCTGCTAAAATAGAGAATGGGTAAAAAGGGTATTGGATGTGTTAATCTGAGGCATTCCTTGGGTTTTAGATGAACATTTAACAAAATCAGCCTCATAACAGTCTGTTTTGGCTGAATAACGACTCTTGACATTTGACAGGTAATAGCGCAAAATATGAAACAATCTTAATCTAATGTATTCAACTTGTGTCTGCATCAATCTTCTCCATTGTCACTTGATGAGAAGTCAGTTTGACATCTTTTCTTTGGATCTTTTCATTTTTGAAAAGTGACATTTGGAAAAAAAAAAAAAAAAAAAAGATATCAAAAACTTTTAATGTACCCATTTTTTTCCACTGTTTTCTCTTCTCTCAAGAATGAAGCCAATCTGCAGATATGGGGATTGTTAGGAGGCCATGATGGTCAGAGGCCAATGGGCAAATTTGGCCAGGATGCCGAGGTCACACCTCTACTCTTTTCGAAAAAGACATCCTGGGATTTTTAATGACCACACAGAGTCAGGACCTCGGTTTAACGTCTCACCCGAAGGATGGGGCTTGTCCCCATCACTATATTGGGGCATTAGGACCCACACAGACCACAGAGTGAGCACCCCCCCTGCTGGTCTCACTAACACCTCTCCAAACTGCAACCTAGTTTTCCCAGGAGGTCTCCCATCCAGGTACTGACCAGCTCAACCCTGCTTGGCTTCAGTGGGGAACCAGTCTTAGGCTGCAGGGTGACATGGCTGCTCTTCTCTCCTCTGTCTCTCTCTGGAGTTTGATATCCTCCCTGAGTAGCTCCTCCAGCTCCCAACTCACTCCCTCAGCTGTCCCAGGACACTTGCAATCCTAAGGCAGAACAAATAAACCATGCCTGTTAACAACAACAGCCCAATGAATTTCAGCAAAAATGTGTCTATTAACTTGCTTACTTTGTATTTTTAAGTCCTTCTCCAGCAGGCCCATTTTCTCCAGAATAGTCCTAAAACAAGAGAAAATGGAAACATCTTAACGTTAGAAAATATGACACAGCAGCACATGCATACAAAATACTGAAGTGCTGAAGTTTAGTCAAAACATTTGTAGACATATCTTGCATGACAGCTCTACAAAAACACAGCAAAGTGAAAGATTATTGCCTTATATACTGGTTGTCTTATTGTTTGTGGGCTTTGTGTAAAAAAATGGCTTTTAACACTTGTTTCGCTAGGTATTTGAGTAAACGAAAACTACTTGCATTCTCATCCTCCATGTTCTTTGAATATAAATTATTTCGTCATCTGCGTGCAAATGATTCTGGGATATGGTAGGGTGCGAAGTGTCTATCAGATGTACACTTCATTTTCCTGGAAAACTGAGCGCGCATTTGAAGTCGCTTTTGAACTGCGCCATAAATGCAGTTTCTAGTTTGTCCATCATTGCCCGCAGTCCCGAAGCTTCGTTGCGTGTTTCCTTTTTTTCGCTCTCATCTTCAGCTATACCGTTTAAGCTATACCGCCTCTCTTATACTACCGTAATTTTTCCAAAGAGATTTGGCTGAATCAGCCCTAGAGCTCCACCGAGTATCAGACAAATGCTCAAGTGTTAAGTTTGTCTTTGTGAATACTGTTCCCCATCGGCGAGTAGAAGCAGAACAAACTGAATACGATGACTGTAACAAATTAAAGTACTGTATGACCTCTGGGCTGCTGTGTACACTGTTTACACCTACTAAATTCAATGAATGAGCAGCACAAGGTATGTAATGGATCAGTGGATTTCTCCGTTTTAAGTGAGCCTGCAGTCCATTGTACAGGTCACCTGCCAGACATTACTCGCATTATCATACGATTGGCCTCTACAATTTAATAGGTCCAAAACAAGGTCATTTACCATTTTAATGACACAATCATACAAACTCTGACCCGTGTGACCTGAAATGAGCTGGAAACCTATGAATTGTTCCATCATATTCCCTTTTTCATTGACAAATCGGAAGATGAACGTTAACTGGTCTGTGTGGGACAAATCTGGTGTTGAATCAACGATGACTGAAAAATATTTGGCATCCTTTAATTCATTAGCAATTACTTGTTTAGTTTTTTTCTCCCATTACATCAATAAACTCCTCACGTGTACTTGATGACAAGTAAGATACACTTCCTCATCCTTTCTGGCCACGTGTTTTAATATGCTCTGAAAGAAACGGGTCAAATTGAGATATTATCTCTAAAATTCCTAGATAGTTTCCATTGTGAGGAGAACCAATGAGCTCATCCTCCCCCTGAACGCCAGTCTTCCAGCATTCCTTCTCTCCAGCTATTTGTTTGACCAGTTGGTAAAGAGGCATGAAAAACACTGAGCTTTGTTTTCAACTTATCATCCTCTCCTCCATAGAATTCACACAGTGTGTGAATGGCCTCGAGAGTCAGGACCTGCATCTTTGCCTATCCAGTTGTTGGCCTCTGCCAAACTGTGAAGTGCACTCAGTATTTTACTGGACTGTCTCGCCCTCTCCCCTAAATCTCCTTTGTATTTCATGAGAAAGAACATCTATGAACTAGTACTTTGGCTGTGCTTTGCAGGCACCCTCCTCTGCCTTTTCTGTCCTGGGGGGACTGTGGGAATGCTTATCCCAGTGGCTTCTGCCTTTTCAGTGGCACTCTTAACAACAGTACATGCTGTGGAGAGATCAATATCACAGTTCTGTAGAGCATCAGAGGCAAAAGACTGGAGTGGCTATCTCAAGGCAAAGCAAACACTCAAAGTCTATCGCTTTAAGGTACACCCTGGTATCTGAAGGCTCCTGCTCTGTAATGTCAGTGAGGACCTTGACCACAGAGCTCATCGCTTTAAGTACAGACTTTTCTTTTATCAACGTTTCGGCGTGAGAGCCTTCATCAGGATAAAAAAAAAAAAAAAACCTTTACAAAATGGAGAACAATGTAAGTAGAGCAAATAATCACTCGCAGGTGGGAATACCAATTAAAGACAGAAAAAAGAAAACCATTACAGAAACGCATCCAAATTTAAAACACAATAAAAAGATACCACTCACAAAAAGCAGCTTAAATCAAAATCCACATTTAGACCATATGGAATTATGGAAAGTATTTAATTCTTGTATCCAATAAGCCTCCCATTTCAGTAAAACTCAATCTAAGTCCCCCCTCTTCTTGGTAAATATACCTATTCAATTCCTATATAACGTAACAGGATGGTTAAACTCCTAAAAATGCGATGCTAGAGAGTAATCTATGTTTCTACATCTTATAGTACTGTGATGTTCCATGATACACGTTTTAAGTTCTGTTTATTTTTCCTATGTAAGATTTTTCCACAGGTACATGTAATAGGATAAATCACCGCTCTTAGTTTTACAAGTTATTATTCCTGAAAAGTTATTTCTGAAAAAGGGGGTCCTGAAAAGTTTCTTTAAGCCTTTCATCAGATTGTAAGATGTGCCAATGACACTTTAATTTAATTATTTTTTGATATGTTCTGTTCATCTAATATATCACGTGGTAAAGATGCCCGAGAATCTTTTTGGATTTCTTTCTTTTTTCTTTAGTAAATCAGAATGCTGGATCAGGATTCACTTCCATTGTATAAAATACTATACAAGTGAATGGTGACCCAGATCTTATTTTGATTTTTGCTGTGTGTAATCTAAATTCTGTTTTTTTTTTTTTTTTTATATATATATTTGGTTTTCTAGCCTTCAGATGATCCAGATACCTACATCCACAGGCATGCATTTTCCACTCCTGTCTTGCTGGTTGGTGAGGAGAACTGCATGGTGGTTGTAGGTACAACCCCAGTTCTAACATTTGACAAAGACCTGCTCCATGAGGGGCCTCTCTACCTCCTGGCCTATTACTACACATTCCATCTCGCATATCCAAAGTGTCTTGCAACACTCTTGTCTGTGTTTCAAACACAAGTTCTGAGAGATGCCATCCACGAGCAGGATGCAACCCCCTCGTACAAAAAGGCCATTCGAGAATGGAGAATATTTGTTGACTAATTACTGTTTCAAACCTGTTGTATGTCTGAGGCTGCGAGACAGCTGCAGTGTTTTTTTTTTCATCTTCTTCCATTTGCACTTGATTTGTGCTGTTAGTTTTTTCCCCATTTTCAGTACACTGCAAAAAAATGCTTTTCTTTGATTTTTTTGTCTTGTTTTCAGCCAAAAAGTCTAGAAAATCCTTCTTGATTTAAGAATTTCTAGATAAGTAAAAATTGTCTTGTTTTCAGAAAAAACAAGTCAAAATTAAGTGAATTTTAGCTTAGAACAAGCTAACTAATCTGCCAATGGGGTAAGAAAAATAATCCTATTTCAAACAGAAATGCAGTTTTCACTAACTTATTTATTATTCAATTCTTATAAAAAGCTAAAAAGTCTGGTTTTAAGAATGTGTATCTAGTTTTAAGATCCAGTAGCATTTATTATTGTCTAGATATTTATGCAAATGCCAACACACCACAAGACAATGATACTGATGATGAACTAACTGCTGTAATAGTAGAAGTTCATGAAGATCACTCAAAAACAGATAACAATGAATCTGATATTCCAGCCTCTGAACAATCAATTCCCCTGCAGTGTTAATTTCGTCAACGAAGACGACGACGAAGAATATTCGTTAACGAACCTTTTTTCTGTGACTAAGACAAGACGTTGACGAGCTAAAAATAATACCTGATGATAAAAACTATGACGAAATTTATGCCGCGTCTCGTTAACGAGAGGAGACGGGACTAAAATGTTATTTGAGGACTACCGGACATTCAAAATACATCCTATAGGCTAAGTTAACTGTCTTGTCTTTCAAAATGTGCGTCTCTGTCATTGGATTACAGTCAGATGAGGGGCGTTCGTATATCTATTCTCAGTATGGCAGCCGCGGACGGATTGGCTACCAAAACGCGAACTAGCGATCTGAAATAATGGCCTCAGCACCTGAAGGGTTAGCGATGGGGTGACCAGACCGTCCCGTGTTTCCCTGGAGTCACAATTCGCTGTTGATTAACTTAAAGTTAGTGAAGGCGGGATAGGCGGAATCGCGCTGATAGAAGCGCGCGCTCTCTCTCGCGCACGCTCCACTTCTTCAGTTCTCATACAGTTCTCGGTACTCGGTACTCAAATACATACACAGCACAGCAGTCCAAATGTCTATTGTGTACTAGAATATCTCACGTAAATACAGTTGGATATGGCTTAAGTGAACGTAAACAGGTGGGTGAAAACTGAATGTGTGTCAGTATTACATGCATCCGTTTTAAATGGACAGCATTCCTATTAAATACCTATATGTGTCATTAATGTTAACCAACGAAAAATATTAAATAAATGTATACTTGTCATGGTGACAATACTACTGTATCTGAAAAATGAGTTTAATTTGTATATCTACCAAAAAATGAATATTTATTCCAGTTTTTCCAGATTCAATCCTTGATTCAAATTTCTCATAAGCTTAATTGATTTAAAGAGAGATTAATTAATGACTATTTTGTTTGAAGACTACGTATAAAATGGCTACCAAAATAAATGTTGGTAACTGCAGTTTGACTAAAAGTAATGACTAAAAGTTGACAAAAATGCAATGACTTTTCGTCGACTAAAACTAGACTAAAACTATGAAAGACTCAAATGACTAAAATGTGACTAAGACTATTAAGCATTTTCGTCTCATGATAAAGACTAAGACTAAATCAAAAATGCCTGCCAAAATTAACACTGTTCCCCTGTGACCACAAAGAGGCTACTCGTGATCACATTGAAGAAAAAAACAAAAACACAAAACAGTCTAACATGTACACACTAACAATCCTAATTAATTAAAAAACTTGACATGTTTACAATTTTATCATACTCCAAAACAGTGCACTGCATTTTGTGATATAACTACTTCTACTTCTACATTTTGATAAAAATTTTTGCAGCTTGCACATCTGTGGAATTTGTCATACACACACCATATATTGCATTACATGCATATATGCAAACAAGTTTCAATATCTTCTTCATTTACACTGTAACATTAAATACCATTTGATTTTACATCATTTTACATACACTGAACAAAATTATGAATGCAACACTTTTGTTTTTGCCCCCATTTTTCATGAGCTGAACTCAAAGATCTAAGACTATTTCTATGAACACAAAAGGCCTATTTCTCTCAAATATTGTTCACAAATCTGTCTAAATCTGTGTTAGTGAGCACTTCTCCTTTGCCGAGATACTCCATCCACCTCACATATCAAGATGCTGATTCGACAGCGTGATTATTGCACATTATTTGATTATTGAATTTTCATATCCATGCCTCATTGTCCCTTTGTGTTGAGGACAAAACTCGAACCTGTGTGCTTTGGTACCTCCCCGGGTAGTAATATGGGGTGGCGTAGTCACTACTTTCTGTCAATATTGTAGAATTATTTTTTTTTGTTGTGTGATTTGTTAAAGACCTTCTCCTGCCACAGTGTATTAAAAGTACAAAAACCAATCAATGAAAATGTTGGATTATAAATATACTACCTGAATTTCAAGTACATTTTTAATACATTTAAGAGTACGTCTTTTTCACCTGGGTATGTTTCTGAATTATTGCAGAAATTAAACTCTTTTCTTGTTTTTTTTTTATCTAATTTCAAATGCTATTACAGAACCACATGCAATTGGGCAGGACCTTGGACATCTTGGAACAGGCAAACCAAAAAAAGTATTCAAACCATGATTCAAACCTTATCTTCACTTTAAAGTGTTGACAGCACATGCCAGGTAAGTAGTGGTCTCTCTTCTCTTAACATGACCAGTACTTCCAAATAACACTGATTTAGAGCAAAAATGTCTTACGGTGAGTAATATTGAGGATCCCCTAACACAGTTTGAAGGTCATGTTGATTTTGAAGAATTCTGGCAGTCTGTTGACCAAGAAATTATTTGCTGAGACTTTTTTACAAAGTAAGTTGTAGGTATGAATATTTCTGTAAAGGACGTATTCTGCAGCCATATTTAGAAAAGATTTCCAAAAGATCTATCTCTCTATCTACAATGCCCTGTAATTATGTATGAGCATGCGTTTCTAGTGCCATGGATGATTGTGTATATAATTTTAACTGCCATAAACTGTATTAACATTTAAGAAAGCTTTTGATTTTCAACTACAAAGGTAACTGTGAGAATCCATTTAAAGATTCAACTTTCTATGCAAAATGGGCACCATGGATTGGGCCTCTCACCAGAGCCAGCAAAAAAGTACTCAACACTGAGTATGCCAAACTCACAGCAAATAAGTCTGACATTGACATTACAGAAGAACGACTGTCAAGCAAACTAATGAACTTAACATCAAAATAGTCCTTTTCTGCACTTTCTTGAGGCAAAATCATGAATCATGTCATCATAGGACAGGTGTTTCCCCAAGTCATGATTTATGCTAATGATGGCCAGTCCACGCAAACATTCCTGTGACATGGAAGGCCACAGGTAGCTTTTGATGAGCTTTAATTTTGAAAAGCACATCTCTGAAGATGCTACAGTTACTGGTAGGGTGGCTGCGATTCTTAAGGCTATCCAAAGGTTAGGATAGAGTTCCTCCAGGTTTTTCTCACAGAGAAAGGAAAGCAGCTCAAAGGCATTCATCTTATCTGATGGTAGATCAGGTCAATTCTGAATCTCATGAGCCAGATCCATTCCACTGATGTTGCAGTCATCTCTGAAGGTTAGAGTGTTTTGAACTTCCATGCACTGAGCCTTTAAAGATTCCCTGGACATCTGAGAGAGTGCTGAAGTTCAGCAGCATTCCATATTTTGTTTTCAACTGGCTGAGTGTTTTAAATCTCTCGTCTATGGATGTCACAGCAGAGTCGACCACAATGTTGGAAACGGTTTAATATTTTTTGGAACCTATGATACTTTTCAGAATTTCTTTGCATAAAAAGCTAAAAAAGAACCGCATTTATCCACCTTATTCCTAAACGCGGAAATAAGCCTATGGGCAAGACTGATAGTTCATAGGGAAATAATAATATGAATAACAACGTGCAGTAAATGGTGAAACTGTTTGCATTACAAACCAGTGTGTTCATAATTAAAATCTTACTCTAAAATAATATAGTAAGACACACCAATATGCAGTATCAAGCAGCAAAACGAGCGGTTCTGTACAGATAAAAATAGCTGGAAGCAAGACCCATAAATGGCTGCGCCCAATTTTATGTGAAGAATAAGGTGGATACAAAACAAATCTTTTCTAATATAAGTCTTTACTATCACAGTAGTATATTGTTAGAAAAGATTTCTATTTTAAATAAATGCTGTTCTTTTTTTTTTTTTTTTTTTACTTTTTATTCATCAAAGAATCCTGAAAAAAAGTATCACAGTTTCCAAAAAAAATTAATTAATTAAGCAGCACAACTGTTTCCAACACTGATAATAAATCAGCATATTAGACTGATTTCTGAAGGATTATGTGACACTGAAGACTGGAGTAATGATGCTGAAAATTAAGCTCTGTTCACAAGAATAAATTGTATTTTATGGTATATTAAAATAGAAACCGATTATTGTAAATTTCAATATTATTTCACAATATTACTGTTTATGTAATTTTGATCAAATAATTGCAGCCTTGATGAGCAGAAGAGACTTCTTTAAAAAATAAAAATAAACACATTACAAATCCCAAATTTTTGAACGGCTGTGTGTGTGTAGGCTATGTATGTTTGTACATTTTATGTGTTATATAAAATTAAATGAATTCTACTTTTTTTACCTTCAGATGTACGGCTTGGTCTTCACCACAGCCTAAACAAGCGTACTCTCCTGAGGGCGATCGAAATTAATAAGATAAAGATAAAAAAGTTAAAGGGTTACTCCACCCCAAAATGAAAATTCTGTCATTAATTACTCACCCTCATGTCGTTCCAAACCCGTAATACTTTCGTTCGTCTTCAGAACACAAATTAAGATATTTTCGATGCATTCTGAGAGCTGTTTTACTCTCCCATAGACAGCAATGTAATTAACAAAATCAACATCCAGAAACGTAGCAAGCCAGCTACCGGGCACTACTTTCAGGCGCTGCGTAATATCACTACGCCTGCTGCGGCCATGTTACGGCAGCAAAGTTCCTTGATTATTACGCCGGAATGAGAGTAGTTCCTAATCATATCAGCCTAGAAAATCGCAACTTTTCATTTTCCGCCGATCTTAGTACACGATATAACTACAGAAGAGTCGAGTTTTAAATAGGACAAATATCGAAACTCTTTGATCGTTTTTGAACGCGATGCTACTGGTCTAATTGGATTCAATGATCTATGCTAAGCTATGCTAAAAGTGCTCTCGCCAGACCCAGAGATCGGCTGAATGGATTCAAAAACGGTAAAACTCAACTTATTAACTCTGGGGGAGTTGGAGAATGAGCCTATTTCCAAAAAAAGTGGAGTGTTCCTTTAAGTGCAAAACCTAAATGATTGTGCATATTATATATATAAATTATTATCAAGTTTTATTATTACATGTTGTAACCTTCTGCTGGGATCAAGATAATGCTGATTTATATATTCCATGTATTTCAAGTTGTTTACAAAAACAACAAATACTGAAGGTTAGATCCAGATTCAAACAAATATTGAGTTACGTGATCTAATCCAACTTCAGTGTGTTAAGCACTGTAGCAACGTTCAGTATGTTAGTATATCATTTTGAACACAGACACAGAGCATTAGTGATGAACATGGAAGGAAAGGAGAACAAAACATACAGAAATAAGAGAAAAGACAAACAAGAAACACAAGAACTACAGCTTTAGAAAAGACATTAAGTCTCTCAGGATCTCAGCAGAGGATGATTAAACAACTCCACAAACAGCATCACCAGCTTGAAAATTAATGGTGACAACAAAATATTCAGATCAACTCATTGGGATATGATACTTATAGTATAGATTATAAAACATAAAATGTCATGGCAGTATGATGATCCATTAATTTCTCATTTCTGCTTGGCCTGCTGAAATGAGGAGGACAATCTACACACTTTCACACTGACAGACTTCAAGATCTGGTTTTCAAACACTGGCTCTTGAATTTACTGAACTGTTAATCAGAGCGATCTCTGGTCCAGCGGCACAATGACAATGACAAGCTTCGGGGGTCAGGGACCAATAAGGTATTTCTTAGTAGTATTTTAGTTCACTCTCAGTTGTAACATCTGAGTTTTAGTCTTGTCAGAGGAATCGAATCAAGCATTCCTTGGACTGAAGATCAGAGTACAATGGAAGAGTGAATATCATTAGTCAATATATACTGTTTACATGGTATTTAGTCCTTAAGCTGACTAAATTGGTTTGGTTATTTCAGCAGAATGGGCAAATATGTGGAGACACATTTCAGAAAGCCTTTCTGGAGTGGACCTCTGTCCAGCATGAGCTTGAGAGGCTTTGTGCTGTCCAGCTTGTAGAGCGTCCATGCATGCTGTCTCAGTGGAGTCTGGGAAAAAGACATCAAAGGATGATGAGGAAGGTCTTGAGATTGCTGTGTGCAACATGGAGGACGTTTAAAAGGAGTTAATATCTTCATTTTTCTAATGTAAATGTCAATATTCTTCATATTATAAAAAAAGTAATTTTAAAGGAGTTTGAGCAATTATGTCCTTTGCTAGTTTGTTGGGAGTAGGGTTGTTCCGATTCCGATACTAGTTTCGGAAATCCCACCGATACCACAAAAAATTCTGGCATCGGTATCGGCGAGTACTTGAGCCCATGTACCGATCCGATACCATTTTTAAACAAGACCTATAGTTAAGCCCGCTAGCTTTGCTTAACGCTGCAAATCGGAAATCAATTCTTCTTCGCTGCTCAGAATGCAAACACAGGAAGTTGTGCTGTGTTGCCACACAAGCAACCACTATTTAGAGCAGCGAAGAAGAAATACAAACGTGCTAGCACATTGCCAGTAAGTTAAATCACTCGCATATGCGACTAAATCTTCACCCTGGGCGACTAAATGATGTCTAATATAAGCCACTATGATCAGATTTTACTGGGAGGCTATGTATAAGTTTAGCACAGATATATTGTCACTCGCTGAACACTCTGAGCGCTTCAGAGTTTCTCTCTCCGTCAAGTGATCTATTTTTCAGATCATCTGAATGAATGCGCAGTGCACCTGTATTTGATGTACCGTAAGCTCTAGTGTGAAGCGCACGACTCGCCGTCGCTTTGCTTTTTTCCTCGCATGCAGAGAGAGGGAGAGGGAGAGGGAGCGAGAGTCTTACCAGTAGCGCGTCAATTCTGCATGGTATGTAAACGTTATTCTTTGTTGTATTTTCCTGTCAAAATAACGGAGTTCCTTTGGAATTCTTCAGCTTTTAAGAACTGCCGGGTTCTCCGATAGTGGGCGGAGCTAATGCGCAAACGACAATCTCATTGGCCGGCGCTCACCTATTATAGTCCCTGTTTTGATTTCAGCAAATAAGTTCGAGCCAATGCAGACAACCTGATTAATATTCATGAATCCAGCAGCTCGTTAATCCTTAGTGCGTTTTATATTGTTCTTAGCAGAATTCATAGTATGATTATTATCTTATCAGTATTATTGATAGTTTTTCCCCATTTTTACAGAAACACTGAATGACCAAAAAAAGCACCACCACCGGTCCTAAATTCAGTTAAAATTACTTGCCACACTATCTATCTATCTATCTATCTATCTATCTATCTATCTATCTATCTATGGTGAAGCACACCATAAAGTAATTGTATCAATTCATACAGGTCTAGTAGTACATACAGCTGTATAACCAGATACACACCCAGGTATCGGATCAGTACTCAGTATCGGCCGATACCCTGAGCCTAGGTATCGGAATCGGTATCGGGAAGGGAAAAAGGGTATCGGAACATCTCTAGTTGGGAGTATAAATCTTTATTAAATTACTTCATAGTGTTTTATAATGTGTGTGTCTGCAGCTGATCTTAATGTCCATGATGTTGACATTCAGCAGCAGGTCAGTGATGTCCAGCCACAGGTTCTACATTTTCAATACACGTGTACATGTAATAACCTCTTTTCCATAATTTATGCTCTACATTCTCCAAGTTGAGTAGCAGAATATATCTCATTTGCAAGGCTAATTGAATTGTTTAAGATGTAGCATCAAGTCCAAAGGTCAGATAAGATAATGACAAAATGTTACATTCACAATGCTAAGGAATGAACTTAAGTGCTGTTATAATACTGTATGTTGTTCATTATTTAGATGGCAACAAGGCAACAAGAGGAGGCACAAAATAAAGAGGAAAATGAATGAAGACAAGCTGAGATGCCATGAAGGTCTTGAATGAACAGTCAGTCTGGCAGCTTCATTCAGTGGACACACGGCTCACAGCTGATCATTTCCAGTGGAGAGAGGACATTCAAGAAAAAAGTGGAGGCCCTTCATTTTCTGCAGAATAATTCTAAGATGTTCTCATCAGACACCATTCTGTTTAAATCACATTTCTGATGAAGAAACTAAGGCAATAAACTATAGCTCTGATGAGACACAGTGATGAGGACTAAAGCTGAGCATGTAGACCAAACACTATCCTGGAGAAATTTCATGATTAAAACATTTCAGCTGATTCACATGTGATCCATTTAATATTTCCCCATCCAATTGGCAATAAAATCAAATAAACTGCATAAGCACATTAGTTTAGACTTATTTCTGAATCTCTGAGTGTGTTTGTGCATTTAAGACAGGTGTTTCACTCTATTGTGCATTTTTAGAGTGCAGTTATCATAAACAGTCTTCATTCCTACACTGTCAGAAAAAGCGTACGACTGGGCTCTGTGAACACTTAGGGTACAAATGGTGAAGCTGTACCCTCAATGGGTCATAGTTACACCTTAGGGTACTTAAATGCACAATTTAGTGTTAAGAAAAAAGTACAGATATGTCAGAGAGCCCATGTTTGGATCATTTAATCCACAAACAAAGGTACAATCACTTGTGGGATAAAAATCAAAGCCAAAGTGTATGAAATGGTAAAAGCTTATTACGTTGGCTATATCCACAGTGATATCAACAATTCAGTGAACATATAACTGTCTAGATGTCTAAGAGAAAGATATTCATGTTCATGAATTGTTGGTTATTTGGAAGAGATACACAAAAGTAAATGTAAAGCAGAGATGTTTATTTTTAAGTACTGTGAAATATCTGTTGGTTCCCTTTCAAGTTCTGTCCACTTGCCATTGTATCAATAGGCCTACCTGAAGCATAGGATGGAAAAATTTTCTTCGAAAATACTGGCCTAACAAAACTAGTGTATTGTTTTTAAAATTTAAACTTAGTTATTACAGTTGGTTTTATTATTTAGTCAGTAATTAAGATAAAACTTTTAGTATAACTTATACTCTAGACTGCTAGACTCACAATTCTCTGTGCACAATTCTCCACATCACAAACTGTCAAACACATCTTATCATCTTACTCCTGTCAATCCTATTATCATCACACATCTTATCATCTTACTCCTGTCAATCCTATTGACAAAGGGCATCTCAGGAATTGCTTTCCTGTGGTTTGAGTCTTACCTCTCAGATAGGTCCTTCAAGGTATCGAGCTACTGGGGTGCCTCAGGGCTCAGTTCTTGGACCACTTTTCTTCTCTGTCTATATGGCATCACTAGGTTCTGTCATTAAGGGTGTATTCCCCCCTTGGTGCGGATCTTTTGGGCAGGTGTGAATACAGCAATTGCACTCGGGTGCTGACTAAACAACTGTACCGAGACCCAGCTGAAGAGGTGGTCTTGGTTCGCTTCCAAACAAACTCTGGTACGGTTGAATGGATAAAACATGGAACGGATGACCTTAAGCACACGTGTTGTTTTGTTTACAATTTCTGGTTCACTTGCAAAAAGAGCAGTGTGAAAGCAAACCGCACGAAACAAACAAAAAAAAAATCAACATTGTATTTGGTCTGGACCAAAGCAAGTGACCTAGCGGACTTTCCTGGTGTGAATATACCCTAAGAAACATGGCATTATATCACTGCACTGTAAAAGATAAATTCACCATTTGTCCAGCATACTGTACTTTTTGAGTCACATATACAAGGATTTGTGAATAACTGTGAGTGTACTTAAAATAACATGTTAATTCAACAATTCTCCAAAATGTTATACCTACATCTTTAACAAAAGTTTTCTGGACATCAACATTTTTATGTTGAAACAACAACATTAATATTTAAATATTTGTGTATGCGTGATGAGCCATGAAAATCGTGCCAGTGAACAGGGTTTCCATCTTCCATTTTAAATGTGTTTTTTTCCTCATCTCAGTCCCATGTTGGACTTTGCTAATATCTTGATTCTTCAAGGATCTGCATATTGCCATGCCACTTTAGGGGAGTCATAATAATAATAATAATAATACTTTTAATTCTATGCATGCGATGAATTGTATTCCAACACTAGCATAATAGGGTATGATTAAAATGCAGCTAAAATGCAGCTAATCCATGTATAGTTTTAACTCATAAATGTTGACACGCATTTATAACAGTACATTAAAAAAAGGCATCATTGAAACTGTCAACTGCTCAGGGACATGAAGCTGAGGATCCAAGTGCAGTTATTTATTAAAGGGTAACCCACAATCATAGTCAAGGTAACAGGCAAAAAAAGCAAAAACAAAACCAAGACACAAAACCAGAATACCAGAACTAGGAGACTGAAAACACCAGGCTTATATAGGCAGAGGTAAGGAGATAATGAAAAACAGCTGTGGACAATCAGTGATGAGATATGGCAAAGGATTTTGGGAAATGTGGTTCACAAGGCAGAAACAGTCTGGGACAGAGTGCCCTCTAGTGGACAACCAGGGAACTCCAGCCGGTCATCCTAACAAAATCATTGTTTCTTTGTCATTTGAAATCAAAGATTTGATATATATATTAAAATATTTGTGATGCTTATCGTTACAGACGGATTAGCTCACGAAAGGACTCTGAAAGCACATTAGTGGGCATTTCGTATAATTTTTTTTAAGGGTTCATAACATGAGAAACCAAATTTCCCTTGATCTTTTGATACAGAACACTGGACATGATCCTAATTTTCACACTTCCCAGAGGAGAAGTTAGTTTGAATTGTGAGGTGTTCTCAATGCTGCTGGTTGTTTGTGGAGTGAATGGTATTTGGGACATCCAGCGGTGTGCGCATTGTTGTCAGATGTTTCTTGCCTTGATAAAGTCTGGTTGAGAGATCAATTTGTGAGTCCCACAGTGCGAGTTGAAGATGACTGGAGGGAGACCACACCAAGTCCAAGAAATTTCCAGATGGCAATTAAGATGGAGATCTGGGCTAAAATAAAGCCCCTTTCAAATTCAACACAACTGCGAAAAACATGGATAGATATTTTTTATGACGAGTTCACAAAGATCAGCCCTTGTTGTGTCTTGTCTTTTAAATATCAGCACATCAAAGTGAAACACAGTAGGAAATGACAGTTGCCTTACTTTACAGCACATGCCATTTTCACCTTCAAAGGTTGTCCTGCAAAATATGTATTTACAATTCTGAAAAAACAAACAAACATCAAAACTACTTAAGAAGGTTACTGTTCATGTTGTCTGTAATGGTGTGGTAACTAAAAAAAAAATGCACCAAAAATAGACAAGAAAACATCCACATAGAGGTAAAATTGCAAAAGCCATCTCTAAGGGTTTGAGCAAGTATTTCTATGCCACCATATAAGAGAAATGCCAAATGAGGAGATTCATCCAGATGCTTAAGCAAATACGTGCTCCGAGTCATCACAAATGAAGTAAAAAAAAAAAAAAAAAGCACAAGGCTTCATGATGATATTATTATGGATCTCATGCTTACCCAAAAAATTATGAAAGAATGCTCTTTTTTTCACTCGGACACTGCAGGCTTCATAAAGCACCTACAGGTTTGACCCATTTGGTGTACATATGTATACTGAATCTGGATAAATACAGTCAAACCAAAAATTCAAACACCAGATATAATTTTAGATATTTGTTTACTAGTGTGTGCAGGACACTATAAGATCATCTTATTTTAGAATATTACCAGTTATAAATTTGACCATTATTCTTAGTTAATCGTAAATTGTTGTTATATGCTTATGACTCGTGAATGTATTGCTCAGTTTACTGAAATAAACCAGGCTTGATGATGTATGCAGCCTGCAAATGTGACCTTCGGAGGATAGCAAAATAAAGTAACCTGTGACATATGCTCAAAAATTCTTCATACAGTGGACTACCAGTAAAATTGATAAAAATTTGAGACCAAAAATTATTCAGACACTTTGACCTGACTGGAGCTTTGTCCCAATTCACAGACTGCATCCTTCGAAGTGCATATTTAAATGCCGATTGCGTCACGGCAGCGCAACGAAGTCTTTCCCAATTCACGATGCACCCTCCCAAAGAGTATAGAAGCCAGTATAAGTTCTTTGACCCTCTGAAGGCTGCATTCCAAGGGCGATTGGAACTGCAGTGTGACTGACACAACTGACCTACTGACCGCAAGCCCCGCCCCCCTTAGTTACAGTTACCTCGAACAAACAAGCTGCTCACTGTCTTTCAATGACAGCTGTCAGTGTGAAAACCTTGTCACGAGATTTTCTTGAACAATTTTGGACACAAAAGGACCACCATTCAAATGGGAATTAAATATCCCATGGAGGGATATATAAAAGATTTTAAAATAAATATGGTGGGTTACTCGATTAATTTCGAAGCGAGGGTTTACAGATCACAATGCGAGCGAGAGAAGTCTCATATTACGGTCGGTCATCATGATCGCAGATGACAACATACAGGATCAACACTGTTCATGTATCGCAGGAAACGATTAAATTAATGCACATTTAATCAGTTTAATATGGAGAGGCACTGAAATGTAGACCTTCGTTTATGTGTTTTTGACCTACATTGTACAAGACGCGAGAACAGTCCGCTATTTAGGTTTGTACGTTTGTACGTAATTCTAACACTGGCAAAGAATATGTAACATTATAAATATCTAATCATTTTCACAAATGTATGTAAAATGCTTTTTAGTTGAACTGTCAGTTTATAGGAATCTTTATATATATGTAATTGTGTAAGTAGATTTATGTAAAACATTTTAAAATCATATAGACAGTGCTGCCTTTTATATAAATCCTTTTGTTCAGATTAAAGTATGAGGTTATGAAATTAGGATGATAAATGTATCGGCAGGGTTACACTTACAAAAAAATGGAAATCGGAATCAGCCAAGATTAATTTAAAATGTATACATGTATCTTACTCAGGGTTCATGCAGATGCTGCAAAATGAAATTCCAGGACTTTCAAGGACTTTTCAAGCACTACTTTTTTTTTTTTTTTTTCAAGTATTAAAATCTGAGATCTCACTTATGAAACAATATCATGATTATCTTTCAAATTCTAATAAATAAACTAATAAAATAAAATGGTACAAATAAAGTGCAGCACATGTAATATTAATTTCACTCAAAATCTCTCCCTTTGTTATTAATTATTTTATATTTAATTATTTTACACAAATAATATTAATTTCTCTTGATGTCATGGTTCTATAGTTATATGTTCATCTTTTTAGTGGTTGTTGTGATTGTTAAATATGGTACGTGGCTCCTTTAAGAATTATGTTCCGGTTCCGGTCGCTCTCCTTCAGTTCGCGGTAAGCGCGGCTGAAGAGAGGTGAGTTCTGCTGGAGCTCTCATTAGAAAGTTTAATACAAGTTTGTTTCTTGTAAAATGTATTTTTGTGTTAAAATGCAATTTGATCTTATCGAAACACGAATAAAGATTGTGTAATATGAAGTGTATTTTTTTTTTTTCTTCTTCTCGAGAGTGACCATGTACGTCTGAGCTCTGGCTGAAAGGATCACTTTTGACTGGCAGATCAATCAATGCTGAAATTGTGGAGGAAGGCCACGGATTGAAGTTTTTTTTTATTTTTTTTTATTAATTTGTATTTTTTTATTCATTCAGGTATGTTTTCTGTTCGTTTCTGTTAATATTACTGGTTTGTCAAATGTTTTATGTTGAGAAAAAATGTAAAATATTGTTGATTTAATCATATGCAGTTTTTTTTTGTTGTTTTTTGTATTCGTTCAGGCTAAAAAGTGGCCTGAGGAATCTGTTGTCCGGTCTCACTCAATTGCCAACACAACGCAGAGCGAAGGGCCAGACCGGTCACACAAAGCATGCAATGACTGTGGCGACTTCAACATTTGAAAGGATACCATGGCAAAGTTAACGCTTTCCTTATTCAAACTGATTTTTTTTTTCTTCATGAATATATGATTGACCTGAAGAATTAAAGTTTTATCATACACTTGGAAAATTACAAGCTATATCATGCTCGTAGACACTAGGGGTGTGAGAATACAGTTGGCTTGTGAGATGAGACAAAATACTGCTACTTGGTTCATAAGGAGACAATATTGTAATACTATTTTTTTTTTTAATTTCCATGACAAAATATTTGCCTTTTAAACAAAAAGTAAAACAATGCAGTCATATTTTTAAATGTTTTAACTAATCTAGGGCTGTAACTAATGATTATTTTGGTAATCAAGTAATCTACTGATTATTTGAGGATTGAGTAATCTGAATTTTTATTTTTTTTGTAATAAAAAATGATGATCCCGCACACTATCGGTCCATGCAAAATATAGAAATGTATTACAAAACAAAACAAAACAGCGACGTTTCGGTCCACTGACCTTCATCAAGCTTGTGTATGCTGTTACAGACAAAACATTTAAAAACAGTCACAACCAATGAATGTAATCGACACTACATGTGAACCAATCACCAACTCGTAAGACATGATTAGCAAGGACTCAAATATCCAATAAAAAACACTTTTCAATATTACCAATAAACAATGTTCCCTATTTTATGAACACATCTAATGATATTTGCAAAGTCACACTGTTAGACAATAAATATCTAAACAAAATTACAATATCATCTCTTCACAATTAAATAGACACTCAAAAATACTGTACAATAAAAAACACCCTACAACATTACATTAAATAATGCTTCATCATTTACCCCAAGGGTGATTAGGTTTGCAAAGTCACAATCCAAAACAATTCACGTCTTAATAAAAGAGTTTCAATATCACCACCACGTGGTGGAACTGACACCTTTTCAATCCCCAAAAAATGTAGGGAAGACACATCTTCATTAGAAGAAAGAAAATGTGCAGCGACTGGATAATTTATATCTTTATTAGTGCTGTCAAATGATTAATCGCATACAAAATAAAAGGTTTTGTTTGAATAATATATGTGTGTGTTCTGTGTATATTTATTATGTATATATAAATACACACACACTCATACAGTGTATATTTTGAAAATATTTACATGTATTTAAATGTCTATATTTATATTCATATAATTGAAATTATAAATAAATATATTTAATATATAAACATAACATTTTTCTGAAATATATACATGCATGGTTGAATATTTATATATAATAAACATACACAGTACACATACAAACATTATGTAAACAAAAACTTTTATTTTGGATGCGATTAATCGTTTGACAGCACTAATCTTTATATATTATTTTATGTTCACTGATCCTCTGTTTCAATTGTCGAGATGTTTTTCCCACATAACACAAACCACATGGACAACGAATAAGGTACACAATATGGGTTGAAGCACATGTAATGACAGAGTTAATTTTATATTTTCAAAATATAAATACAAAAAATGCAGTTTTGAATGTATTATTACACTATGCACAATTACCGCACCGATAATTTCCTTTCTGTATAGGACTCAATATGGTTTGAGACGTAGGAGAGGCCGCACTCTGAAACTGGGCATGTACGAGAAGATCTCTGAAGTTTTTTGACCGCTTATTTACAATCATCGGAGGATATCGAAAAAGAGGACTCAACTCTGGGTCCGAGGTTAGTAAATGCCAATGTTTTTTAAAAATGTTTCTGATCTGATAAGTTGTTGATGACTATTGTGACGGGAGGAGCCAACGACAGACACAGTGGGTGTGGCGTCAGGCCTCGGAGAGGCTTTTATTAAACAAAATAATAAAATAAGTGTCCAGGGGGAAGAAGTGTCCATCAAAACAGGGGGGGATCTGGTGTCCTCGTTGTGCTGCGGGGCTCGTGAAGGAGGGCAGTGTTCCAGAAGGGAGGGGTCCAGGCAAGGGGCGGAGTCCGGTGGCCGCACACGCTCTCGCGGTCCGGGGCACGAGGGGCGGCGGCTTCTCTTGAGCGGCGGCTCTTCCTCTTCTGCCTCTTACGGGCATTGGCGGGACTTTGGACGGCCCGACATCTCTGGTCCGGCGGCCGTAATACGGGTGCGGCTTGCACGTTGACTCTGGAGGTTCTGCGGCTCACATCCTCGGCGGCGCGATGTCCCTCAACGCACCCTTCCTGGACCAACGAGGACACCAGCGTGCATGCACGGGGGAAGAGACCGGTCTCTCGAGGAGAGGCGAGCTCGGCATTTAACGGCGGCGGTGATGAGGCTTAATTCAGTCCAGCTGTGCCTCATCACACGCCGCCAGCCCACGTTGGTCCCACGCCCCTCCTCTCATCCACCCACTCCAGTCAGGAGCCTGGTGAAGGGCGGCGAATAAGGGACGGGGTGGTGATGGTGATGATGATGATGAGGGGGAGGGCCACCGATCCGTCACATTACCCTCCCCAAGCGACATCCCTGTCGTCGGTCACCGCCCACGCAGGAGTGCTACCATCCTCAACCAGGCTCCATACGGTCGGAGTGGGCGGGGCAGGGATTCCTCTCCGGGCGATCCTCCCTCTCGCACCGCGCCGGAACAGGGACCGAGAAACCGGTATTAGTCGACAGCCTCAACCAACCACAGGGTAAGATGACAATTGGGGAAACGTCACTTACCCCTTCGGTGGCTGGGAGGCCGTCTCCGTCGTTTCTCCGTCCCAAGCGCTTCTTCACGAACTTCTGCGTGCGAGAGGGGACGACGTCTTCAGATGTTGCCCAACTGCGCTGTCTAGGCTCCGCCTTGCCCGCATTCTCCACCAGTGTAACGGGAGGAAGAATCACACGACACGGAGGGACAATAAAGGCCCCGAAGGGTGCGTTTATTGGTGAGTATAAGCGTGCCGTAGTGCTCGTGCCTAAGATTGTCGTGCTCCAGGATCTACTAGTGCTTCTGTACTCTGCGTAGGTGCGGGTCTGGTGTCCGTGCAGTCTTCGTGCTGTGGGCTGGCCGGTCAGACGCTGCTGTCTAGGGCAGAAGGAGAGGGAAGTTAGTGATGCGCTAACTGGAGTCATATCTCACCCCTCTCCCGTTCTGGCATCCTTTTATCCGCGTCTTAATGGGCTTCAGGTGCGGCCGGCCAGCCCGTGTTAACGACGTGCAGGTGTTCCTCCTCCGTTTCCAGGGCGACGCTGATGAGGTCCCGGGACACGCGTCACACTATGTAGTAATAAAAGTAAACTAATGTTTTTTTGTCTGTTTTGTCTTCTTATTTAACAACTCTGTACATGTTTTTTAAAAGCTATATCAAAAGCATCATTAACCCATTTTATGGGATACCCTCCATCCAAAAATTTCTTTTTCATAATCAGCGACTTTTCGATAAAATCAGAATCTGAATGGCAAATCCTTCTTAATCTGTAGAACTGACTCTTGGGTAAATCCCTTTTCAAAGGGGATGGATGGAAACTCGTCGCTAGTAAAAGAGTGTTACGATCAGTTTCTTTGGTATACAAAGTGGTTATCAGCTTCCCTTCATGCTTAAGCACCCACATATCCAAAAAATGAACTTTTAGGGGGCTCACTTCAAGGGAAAATTCCAATTCCTCTACAAAAGTATTTAAAACGGTCACAAACTCATGAGCCTTCTCTTAAGTCTCCCGAAAAAATACAAAAAATATATTGATATATCTATACCATTTGATTATGCGAGAAGAAAATGGATTGACATCACAATTATAAACATAGCGGTGCTCAAAATAACTCATGAATAAGTTTGCATAATTCCGGGCAAAAATCGAACCCATCGCCGTGCCATTCATTTGAAGATAAAAGTCCTTGTCATAATTAAAATAATTATATTTTAGAACATAAGAGGCCATCTTGACTAAAAAAGTCTGAAGGTGGAAAAGAAGTCTCATCACGTTATGCAAGATAATACGTTAGGGCATTCAGTCCATTTTCATGAGTAATATTAGTATACAAACTAGATATATCCAAAGTTAATAACACCGTATCAGATAAATCTTGTAACTCTGAAATCTTGTTAATAAAATCTGTAGAATCTCTAATATAGGAAGGTAATTTCTGTACAAATGGTTTAATATAGTAGTCCACATATTGGGATAAAAGAGACAACAAAGAATTGGTTTGCGCCACTATAAGACGACCAGGAGGATCAAACAATCTTTTATGAATTTTCGGAAGAGTATAAAAAACAGGCATGATGGGATACTTAAAATATAAAAAATCTAATTCTGATTGTGATATCCAGCCATTAACTTTGGCATTGTTTAGAAAGGACAATACTTCATATTGACAAGTTTTAGTAGGATCATGGGATAATTTTACATAGAACCTCGTATTTTGTAATTGAGAAAGAATCTCTTGTTTATATTTACACGTGTCTTGTATCACAATTGCACCCCCTTGTCAGCAAGTTTTATAATCAGATCCAAATCAGACATAAGATCATTTAAAGCAGTTCTCTCATTCAGAGACAAATTATGTACACAATTCATGCTTGACACTGCACATGATTTTAAAACATCTTGTTCCATCACTCGACAGAAAGTATGAATCGTATGATTAGATACTGTTGGACAAAAAGTACTTCTGGACTTGAACGGAGTCTTAGGTAGGGAACAGAGAGCTGATTTAGAAAAGTAGTAACGTAAATTCAACTGTCTAAAACATTTGAACAAATCCACTTTAAGGCCAAACATATTCACCCCACTATTAGGCACAAATGATAGTCCTTTAGACAACACACCAATTTGATCATCGGACAGTTCTTTATATTTGAGAAGCTTTCTCTTTGAGAAGCTCCGGGTCCATGGTCGTGGCTGATCCCTTGATCATTAATTTTTTGTAATAAAAATAAACTTAAGTGTAAAACAGGCTTTGGTATGGGAAGAGTTTGTTGGCCAAGCTGCTGTGATGGAGATGCTCCACGCTTGTAAATGACAACATTGCAACACAAAGTGTGTCAGACATTATATGTGTTCTCAAATGAAACCCAAACAAACAGCACATGCAATAAAAGACCGAACCATATTATGCAAGCACCATCAAATGGGTTTTACCACAAACTCAACTTTGATATCGTGAGACCGCTTTTCACCTCAACCTCGCGAGATCTCGTGTGCTCCCAAAAGCCAAGTAAAACGGCTCTGTATTTATATCAGACATGCTGCATTTTTAATTTTGCGTGAAAAGATTAATACTAATTTCATACGCTTTTGGCTGTTTTCAAGGTTTTCCAGGACTTAAATCTCAGAAAGGCAAATTCAGGTTCTTCAAGCACTTTAAGCACCTTGTACAAACCCTGCTTACTGTCTTAATTGTTTAGATTTTTAGAAGGCTCATTAGGGGATATTAGCTATCCACTGGTTCACATTTACAAATCTAAATGTTTGTTTCATAAAGAAAAAAATATTTGTCAATTTTACCATTGGTCTGAACAAAGTCAGCAGCTTATTAAAAATGCAAATTCATTCTCTGACAGCAGGTTGCAAGCTTGGAATGTCAGAAATATAGCAGTTTCCCCAGTAACGGCTGTACACAAAGCAGCTGTGCCCATAAATACTACTTCATCAGATAAAATGAAAATGCCATCAAAACGTTTCTGAAGACAATCAGTTCCCTTCAAAGTTACATTCATGTAAAAAAAACACCTGCGCCATGTTTTGACTTTAATACATGCAGCACTCATATTTATTGAGTGAAATCATAGCCTTTTGAAGTTTAATCCAGCCATTATGTGATTCTTGTCTTTCCGTCCCCAAATTTAAGACCTCTTGAAATAATAAAGACTTCTTGTGCCATTCGAAGCATTTAAGACTTTTTTTGACCTTAAATTTCCCAACTACATTAAAGACTTTGTAAGGATTCGCGGAAACCCTGATTCAACCTGCCAAAGTGGCTAGTGGGAGTTTATGTAATGATCATATTCAGCAAAACAGCTCCCTTGGTCATGCTATGTTGCTTAACTGTTTCATTTGTTATAAGTAAAAACACTCGACATTTTGAATTTTTTACTGCAGTATGATTCTTCTGTGAGTTTGATGTGTGCTGTTACACTCACTTGTTTTGATTTCTCTTCGAAAGTCTCTCATAGATACAGGCAGTGCGAGTTACAAAAGCACGGCCTTGTTACCAGTAATTCACTATGTTATCAATTGAAGATTATACTTAAGGTAATAAAGTCAGAATCGTTCTTGCTCTTTTGATGAGTCCCTGGTTATTTTTTGCCACCAAAGTTTTATTCAAGCTACTTTAAAACATTCACTTGTCCCTGACAAGTGTTAATGTCAAGCCCTCTTTCTGTGTTCATATTTTGGTTTTATTTTCAGAGAGCTGTTTCATAACAGCATGCCAGTACAGATTAGATTTTTTTAAACCACTTGAATGGTTTAACAGCACTAATAATAGCATTATCATATACAGTAGTGCAGTCAAAGGAAATCTTGCGTCGACTGCGTTCAGTTTCAGTCATATTAAAATTTAAAAAATTAATTGCATGCTTTAATGTGTTTTGACAGTCCTGATTATTGACAAGGCAAAATCTCTCTTGTACATTTTCTCTGGATCCAGTCGTGGTCTTGGGGGCAGACCTCCATTTGCATTTGATTTCTTCCCTGTTAGTGAATGTGCAGCCATCTCCTCCTAAGTGAAGGACTGGGACATCAAGTCTTGTAGCATGCGCTATGGTGTTTTTGCCCAAGACTGAAATCCTTTGCGGGAGTACTGCAATGAAATTCCAGTGAAGGTAGTTAATAAATTAAACAACAGGTGGCTAAATTAGTATTGTTGGTAACACTTTACAATAAGGTGTCATTTTTAACATTAGTTAATGTTTAGCAGGGTATCTGGAAGTTTAAATTAATAAAGTAATACAATTTGCCAAAGTCATAATTAGTATTTTTTTAAAGGAAATGTTCACCCAAAAATGTCATAATTTACTCACCTTCATGCCATCCCAGATGTATAAGGCTTCTTTTCCTCAGGTGAACATTTTAAAGGGGTGGTTTACTGCGATTTACTTTTTTCATTTTAAATAGTGTGTAATGTTGCTGTTGGTGCATGAACAGTATCTGCAAAGTTGCTGCGCTGAAAGTTCAACGTAAGCTGAGATATCGACTTTTTAAAAATCAGGAAGTTTAATGCCTACAAAAACGACTGGTAACACTTTATTTCGATAGTCCACTTTAGACATTCTACTAACAGTAAGTAACTTTGCAACTACATGTCAACTAGCAGTCATTAGAGTATTAGTAGACTGTCTGCTTAATATCTTCTAACACTTTATTTTGATGGGTCCACAACATACAACATACTGAGTATTAGAAACTTTGCAAGTATATGTCAACTTATTCTACTAACCCTAAACCTACCCTACTGAGAGTTAGTAGACATGTAGCTGCAAATTAATGAGAATTAGTTGACATGTAGTTGACGTAGTTACAAAGTTACTTATAGTTAGTAGAATGTCTAAAGTGGACTATCGAAATAAAGTGTAACCAAACGACTCATATGGGACTACAACGAGATACTTCCCGGGTTGCATACGAAATAAACCCATCAACCCCTCCCTCCGGAACATGCAAAAAAGGGGGCAAGGCCATGTTCTGCGGCTTTATCGAAGAGGAAGAGTTATAGTAGAGAGTTGTAGCCATGCCGTCGAAACGGTGTTATTTTCACCCAGCTGTCATGTCTTCTGTGTTTGGGCTTCCTACGGACGCTGTAGTTCGTCAACAATGGTTAAAATTTATATTTGATCATGTTCCTGACAATTACAATCGTAATTTAGCTCTCTGTGTTGCGCATTTTACGGAAGACAGCTTCCAGAATCTACACGAGTTCAATGCCGGATTCACAGAAACTATTACTAAAACATGGAGCAGTTCCAACTTTAAAAACAGAGGCAGCAGTTGTTGGGCCACAACCTGTACGTACGATTTCATCATTTTAAATGTATTTGCATGTATAATTTCAGACATAATGTTTTAGTTTTATTAAGGTCGTAAACAAATGCCAACGCTGGCTTTAGTAGCCAGTTAGTTAAATGCCATTTCGTGTGTCTTTGACAAACGCGTACAAACATTTTGGACCCGAATTTGTAATTATGTACTAATTTTGTAAATGTATTTTCCATGTATACTTTATGACGTAATTTTTCGATTTGATCAAGACCGTAAACACAAGCCAACACTGTTTGGTTAGTAGCCAGTTAGTTCGATGCTATTTTGTGTGTATAAGACAAACGTGTACAAACTTCAAAAATTATATGTAATCACAACAGCAAACTTCCATTCAGAAACGTTTGTAAGAGCCGTGCTTGCGGAAGTTCTGCTTGACTCTCTTCATTTCCGCTTTCTGGGTCTGATTCTGGCTCAAACTGATACGGCAATATTGACACCATTATTTACATTTGACCGGAGCACATGCAGCTGTCGCCCGTAAAGGTAATGGGTGTGAAGTTTCCGGACAATGTGCAGTACACAGTTTAGCCAATCACAACACACCGGCCCAACTAACCAATCTGAGCCCACTGCCTGTTTCTGAGGAAGTGGTTTCAGAGAATCAGGAAGTCAACCGGTCGTTCAAATGACAGAGGAGAAAGCAGCTTACAATAAAGGTGAAATATATGAAAAATAAGGCGTTTTTTAACAAACGAAACACGAAGACATGTTATATTGCACCCCATAAACACAATCAAGCAAAGAAAAAAAGCAGTAAACCACCCCTTTAAGGTTTAGTAAAAACTTTGTTTTTGTTTAGCTAAAGAAAGAAGAACACATCTGGGATGACGTGAGGGTTAGTAAATTAAGATAATTTTCATTTTTCAGTTAACTATTCATTTAACTATGAAAGATACCATTAATCACAGTGCTTCTTAAACATTGACTTTACTTGGGTGAGAAGTATTTTGTAACGGGCATCCATGTGTATTTGGCAAGTCATTTTAAGAAGGTCATGAATTATATTTAGAAAATTATTATTAATAATGTTACAAAGATTTTTACATAAAAAACAACCTAATTTAGAAGTAAACTCTAAAAAGGCTGGGTTTAAAAATAACCCAACCTTAACCCAGCCGCTGGGTAACTATGGGACAGAACACGCGCTGGGTTATTTTGACCCAAGTGCTGGGTTTAACCATTTGACCCAGAATGCTGGGTTGTTTATTTTACCCAACCAGCGGGTCAGGTTAACTGTGTTGCTGGGTTAAACATAACCCAAACATTGGGTTATTTGTTGTCTCATTGCCTTGCTACCTTTATATTTACCAATATTACCAATAATAATAAATAATCACAAAGGAATGTAAAATTATTATTTTTCTGTAATACAAATACACAACACAAAATATACGACTGTAAATATCAATTTAATGAGTTTTGACATTTCTTTTTAAAACAATTTCTGAATGGGTGCTACTGTTACACATTACATCCAACCCCTACAGACACAAATAAAACAATGGTTTTTGTAGATCAGTTTCTTTAAAACACAAAACTTTGTAAATTAGGTACAGTAGATTCCTATTCTTTGTCAACATTGCAGCATCATAACACTATGAAATTGCCTCATGAGAATGTCCAAACATTGTGCCATCAAAACTAAGCCAAACAAAGTGACCTACAACAGACAAAAATTAAAACGTTACAAGTGGCCAGAAAAAACTGTTGCTCTCAAAAACTTCACACATGAAGACTCATGTCCATCAATATGATATACTGCATGCTGGAGAAATTCCCTGGTAGGAGGATGTTAGTTTAGCTAACATCAAGCACAAAAAACACCTTCAAGCATACCTTCTGGGTATCTCTTGTTCTTTGAAACCACAATAATGGGGAAGACTGCTGACTTGGCAATGATCCAGAAGACGAACATTGACGCCCTCCACAAAGAGGGTAAGTCACAGAGGGTCATTACTGAAAGGTGTGGCTGTTTACAGAGTGCTGTATCAAAGCATATCAAATGCAAAGTTTACTGGAAGGAAGAATTTGGGTAGGAAAATATGCACAAGCAACAGGGATGACTGCAAGCTTGAGAATACTGTCAAGCAAAGCTGATTCAAACACTTGGGAGAACTTCACAAGGAGTGGACTAAAGCTGGAGTCAGTGCATCAAGAGCCACTTCTGAAGCAGAGACAACGTCAGAAGCGTCTTACCTGGGCTGTGGAAAAAAAGAACTGGACTGTTCCTCAGTGGTCCAAAGTCCTCTTTTCAGATGAAAGTAAACTTTGCATTTCATTTGGAAATCAAATTTTGCATTTTCATTTGGAAATTGAAAATTTGCACTGAATTTGGAAGAGTGGAGAGGCACATAATCCATGTTGTTTGAAGTCCAGTGTGAAGTTTCCACAGTCAGTGATGATTTGGGCTGCCATGTCATCTGCTGGTGTTGGTCCACTGTGTTTTCTGAAGTCTACAGTCAACGCAGCCATCTACCAGGAAATTTTAGAGCACTTCATGCTTCCTTCTGCTGACAAGCTTTATGGAGATGCTGAATTTCATTTTCCAGCAGGACTTGGCACCTGCCCACACTGCCAAATGTACCAAAAGCTGGTTCAATGACCATGGTGTTACTGTGCTTGATTGGCCAGCAAACTCGCCTGACCTTAGCCCCAAAGAGAATCTATGGGGTATTGTCAAAAGGAAGATGAGAGACACCAGACCCAACAATGCAGATGAGCTGAAGGCCACTGTCAAAGAAACCTGGGCTTCCATACCACCTCAGCAGTGCCACAAACTGATCACCTCCATGCCACGCCGAATTGAGGCAGTAATTAAAGCAAAAGGAGCCCCTACCAAGTATTGAGTACATATACAGTAAATGAACATACTTTCCAGAAGGCCAGCAATTCACTAAAAATGTTTTTTTTTATTTTTTTTTTATTGGTCTTATGAAGTATTCTAATTTGTTGAGATAGTGAATTGGTGGGTTATTGTTAAATGTGAACCTGTCTGTGGTTCAGGAGAGGATAACTGTGGCCAAATTCCTTGACACGTCTGTGTGTGGTGGCTCTTGATGCCTTGACCCCAGCCTCAGTCTATTCCTTGTGAAGTTCACCCAAAATCTTGAATCAATTTTGCTTGACAATCCTCATAAGGCTGTGGTTCTCTCGGTTGGTTGTGCATCTTTTTCTTCCACACATTTTCTTTCCACTCAACTTTCTGTTAACATGCTTGGATACAGCACTCTGTGAACAGCCAGCTTATTTAGCAATGAGTGTTTGTGGCTTACCCTCCTTGTGAAGGGTGTCAATAGTTGTCTTCTGGACAACTGTCAGATCAGCAGTCTTCCCCATGATTGTGTAGCTTAGTGAACCAAACTGAGAGACCATTTTGAAGGCTCAGGAAACCTTTGCAGGTGTTTTGAGTTGATTAGCTGATTGGCATGTCACCATATTCTAATTTGTTGAGAGAGTGAATTGGTGGGTTTTTGTTAAATGTGAGCCAAAATCATCACAATTAAAAGAGCCAAAGACTTAAACTACTTCAGTCTGTGTGCATTGAATTTATTTAATACACAAGTTTCACAATTTGAGTTGAATTACTGAAATAAATGAACTTTTCCATGAAATTTTAATTTATTGAGATGCACCTGTATTTGTCGAATCATAAATATCTGTAGAGAGGAGTATTTTTGGTTCCTTTTTTGTATATGTAAATTATTTTAGGAATGCCTTACTTCCAGAAACTGCACAAGGTTGCAAAACAAATCTATACCATAATTTCCAACATCTTCGAATGGATCAAATGTCTGCTGAAGTGTATGCATTCTTGTGTCACCGATGGTAATGTTAATTGATGGAACAACAACATTATTATTTGTCTGTAAGTCTAAGAGTGATATATTGTCATCAATACCAAAACCACTGCCTGTGTCATAAATACCTTTCACACTTGGGTTATGCATTCCTGCATTGTTGACTATGACCCTTTGCCACAGCTGAAGAGGGGTTTGCCCCCCTTGTGTTGACAGACCATGGTTATTCCACTGGTTTTGAAATTCAGTGGCACTTATTTGAATTCGTGGCAAATATATACAATGAAGACAAAATAAATGTAGCTCATTAAGTGAATCTAACACACCATGCTCCTCCATAATGTTGAAAAGATTAACAAACTGAAATGACACCACTCGATTTAGCTCTGCTCATAACCTCTCGATTCTTTGGTTATGCACTGACCTGCCAGTGAAAACACTTATGTCTATTTAACCCTCTGGGGTCTGAGGTCATTTTGGGGCCCTTGAGATGTTTTGACATGCCCTGATATTTGTGCTTTTTTCAGCTACTTAAAACATGCTATTGACCAACATGTAATTTTTTTTTGTATTCAGCACAAACTGTGCTACAATAATATGTGACCAAGTTGGATGTACATGTTTGCATTTTTTAGAAAAAAAATATTATGCGTGGTTAGTACGTTTTGGGAAAAAAAATGTAGTTGAAATAAGGCCTTAAAACCCACACTAAATAGTCCTGAATAAGACTTTTGAGTAATCAGTCTTGTAGGCTAGAATATTTACTTCAAAATTATGTGGAAAATCATTCTGCTTACTCATTCACAGAAAACAATATATTGATTTAAAATTTTCAAGACATGTTTTGTGATCGAGGGTCTATATGTGAGGGAGTGGCAATGGTCATGAATATTAAGTGAGTCTCACCTGAGAGACAAAGGGCCCTCCCCTAATGGCCCCTAATGGCCCATCAGTGTGACTGTGACTGTGAGGCAGGTAAGAGAGAATGTGAGGAGATTGAAAAAAGTTTTTTTTAAATTATTTGTATTTTATTTACAACACAGTACAATCAAAACATACATAATGAAGGTCAAAGACACATTATTGTGCACACTGATCTAATTACAGAGATGTGAACTGACAACAGATTCTGTTCAACAAGTGAAACTCGTAAATCATACCTGATATTTATGTGTGTTATTTAAGTGTTTCTACTTCTTTCCATTGATTCAAGAAGAAAAAAAACATAATCAGTAGAAAAAGAGCTTGTTTTAACATAGAATATCAGCGTAGTTGAACATCTGATGTTAGTACAGCACTCTCAGAGGAAAACAGTTTGAAGAGACATCAGGATACATCTGGTGCTGGTATGTGATTCAATAAAATACAAACAAAAAAACATTTGTGAGCATGTTAATATCAGGAACATCTGTATGTGTATATATATATATATATATATATATATATATATATATATATATATACAGTGAGGGAAATAAGTATTTGAACACCCTGCTATTTTGCAAGTTCTCCCACTTAGAGATCATGGAGGGGTCTGAAATTGTCATCGTAGGTGCCTGTCCACTGTGAGAGACATAATCTAAAAAAAAAAAATCCAGAAATCACAATGTATGATTTTTTAACTATTTATTTGTATGATACAGCTGCAAATAAGTATTTGAACACCTGAGAAAATCAATGTTAATATTTGGTACAGTAGCCTTTGTTTGCAATTACAGAGGTCAAACGTTTCCTGTAGTTTTTCACCAGGTTTGCACACACTGCAGGAGGGATTTTGGCCCACTCCTCCACACAGATCTTCTCTAGATCAGTCAGGTTTCTGGCCTGTCGCTGAGAAACACGGAGTTTGAGCTCCATCCAAAGATTCTCTATTGGGTTTAGGTCTGGAGACTGGCTAGGCCACACCAGAACCTTGATATGCTTCTTACAGAGCCACTCCTTGGTTATCCTGGCTGTGTGCTTCGGGTCATTGTCATGTTGGAAGACACAGTAGGGATGGTGTTCTTGGGATGGTACTCATCATTCTTCTTCCTCCAAACACGTTTAGTGGAATTATGACCAAAAAGTTCTGTTTTGGTCTCATCTGACCACATGACTTTCTCCCATGACTCCTCTGGACTTAAGTCGGGCCTGGACATGTGCTGGTTTAAGCAGGGGAACCTTCCGTGCCATGCATGATTTCAAACCATGACGTCTTAGTGTATTACCAAGAGTAACCTTGGAAACGGTGGTCCCAGCTCTTTTCAGGTGATTGACCAGCTCCTCCCGTGTAGTTCTGGGCTGATTTCTCACCTTTCTTAGGATCATTGAGACCCCACGAGGTGAGATCTTGCATGGAGCCCCAGTCCGAGGGAGATTGACAGTCATGTTTAGCTTCTTCCATTTTCTAATGATTGCTCCAACAGTGGACCTTTTTTCACCAAGCTGCTTGGCAATTTCCCCGTAGCCCTTTCCAGCCTTGTGGAGGTGTACAATTTTGTCTCTAGTGTCTTTGGACAGCTCTTTGGTCTTGGCCATGTTAATAGTTGGATTCTTACTGATTGTATGGGGTGGACAGGTGTCTTTATGCAGCTATCGACCTCAAACAGGTGCATCTAATTTAGAATAATAAATGGAGTGGAGGTGGACATTTTAAAGGCAGACTAACAGGTCTTTGAGGGTCAGAATTCTAGCTGATAGACAGGTGTTCAAATACTTATTTGCAGCTGTATCATACAAATAAATAGTTAAAAAATCATACATTGTGATTTCTGGATTTTTTTTTTAAGATTATGTCTCTCACAGTGGACATGCACCTACGATGACAATTTCAGACCCCTCCATGATTTCTAAGTGGGAGAACTTGCAAAATAGCAGGGTGTTCAAATACTTATTTTCCTCACTGCATATGTGTTTTGTAGCCATCGACTCACACATGCTTTGTACTATCATAAAAACAGAGAAAGAAATCTTATATCTGAGAAGCTAATTATTATTGTTTAGTACGTTATTAAATCTATTTCTGAACAGAGTAGGCTATTAATAATAAACATGTACTAAACATACTTAGACTCGTAGCATTCATCATGTTACAGTGTACACTCATATTACTTTTATTGTTTTATATAGAGCATGAAAACATCATCGTGCCGTAAGAAATTTAAATACAATGAATTGCCCGTCATATTCAAAATGTTTTACACGATTTCAAACATTGTAGTCAGGAATTATAGTTTGGGAAAAACCCAACTATGATTTTGTAGTCATATAGTCTAGTATGTATGACTTTATAGTAGCCTATGACATGATTCTGAAGCCACAGACTCAAGCAAACTTTGTACAATAAAAGGATGTACTTTGTACTATAAAAAATGATATTTTATATCTGAGAAACTAATTATTATTGTTTAGCACGCTATTAAAATATATTTGTGAACAGAGTATTAATAATAAACATGGTCTAAACATTCTTAGACGCGTAGCATTCATCATGTTGTCGTTTGGGAAAAACGCAACTAACTGTTAGTAATTCTGTTCAAGTTTATGTCACAATAACACGGTAACTAATGCAAAAAAGAAACATAACTTACTCATCAGATCGATCTCCTCTTCTGGATGAAATCGTGTTCTTCTTTCGAGGGAAATCCTTTCTTTACTCGGGGTGAACAGTAACAGTAGCCGCGATGAGGACCTTCTCTCTTTGTTTGTTTTGGGCGTTTGCACCACGTGGCTATTTACATATGAACTGCGCGAGCAGCGCGAGGGCGGGAACACATTAGAGATAATGAGTCAGACGGGAAAGATTGTACATCGTGTTGGTTTCATACGGATTACTTCATCACAGAATGTTTGTTTGTTTTCGATAGGACTTGCTTCATTTCAAAGTAGACACTTCAAGCTTTCTATAGATATAACTCCCATGTCTCTGCGTTGAGTATTTCCTGAGTTACAGTTCATTTTAGTGACGCGTTTCTAAAAACAGTTTGTGGAAACGGAGAAGACAGAGAGCACACCCTGTTTATTTTCTTATTTCTCCAAAAGCACAAAGTTGTGTTGTTATTGTGAGTGTACTCAAAAAAAGTAGACACTTAACAGTTTCGATTGATGTATAACACTTATTTGTGTGACCAAAATCAACAGAGTATTTTTAGTGTCTTTTGCACTGATCTTAAAAAAAAAGAGTTGGTCTCGCCGGCGATACCGTCGACCCCAGAGAGTTAACAAAGTGCATCACTTCATCATTTCATTACTAAATATACAGTGGGTACGGAAAGTATTCAGACCCCCTTAAATTTTTCACTCTTTTTTATATTGCAGCCATTTGCTAAAATCATTTAAGTTCATTTTTTTCCTCATTAATGTACACACAGCACCCCATATTGACAGAAAATCACAGAATTGTTGACATTTTTGCAGATTTATTAAAAAAGAAAAACTGAAATATCACATGGTCCTAAGTATTCAGACCCTTTGCCGTGACACTCATATATTTAACTCAGGTGCTGTCCATTTCTTCTGATCATCCTTGAAATGGTTCTACACCTTCATTTGAGTCCAGCTGTGTTTGATTATACTGATTGGACTTGATTAGGAAAGCCACACACCTTTCTATATAAGACCTTACAGATCAGAGTGCATGTCAGAGCAAATGAGAATCATTAGGTCAAAGGAACTGCCTGAAGAGCTCAGAGACGGAATTGTGGCAAGGCACAGATCTGGCCAAGGTTACAAAAAAAATTCTGCTGCACTTAAGGTTCCTAAGAGCACAGTGGCCTACATAATCCTTAAATGGAAGACGTTTGGGACGACCAGAACGCTCCCTAGAGCTATCCAAATGGCCAAACTGAGCTATTGGGGGAGAAGAGCCTTGGTGAGAGAGGTAAAGAAGAACCCAAAGATCACTGTGGCTGAGCTCCAGAGATGCAGTCGGGAGATGGGAGAAAGTTGTAGAAAGTCAACCATCACTGCAGCCCTCCACCAGTTGGGGCTTTATGGCAGAGTGGCCCGACGGAAGCCTCTCCTCAGTGCAAGACACATGAAAGCCCGCATGGAGTTTGCTAAAAAAACACCTGAAGGACTCCAAGATGGTGAGAAATAAGATTCTCTGGTCTGATGAGACCAAGATAGAACTTTTTTGCCTTAACTCTAAGCGGTATGTATGGCGAAAACCAGGCACTGCTCATCACCTGTCCAATACAGTCCCAACAGTGAAGGATGGTGGTGGCAGCATCATGCTGTGGGGGTGTTTTTCAGCTGCAGGGACAGGACGACTGGTTGCAATCGAGGGAAGGATGAATGCGGCCAAGTACAGGGATATCCTGGACGAAAACCTTCTCCAGAGTGCTCAGGACCTCAGACTGGGCCGAAGGTTTACCTTCCAACAAGACAATGACCCTAAGCACACAGCTAAAATAACGAAGGAGTGGCTTCACAACAACTCGGTGACTGTTCTTGAATGGCCCAGCCAGAGCCCTGACTTAAACCCAATTGAGCATCTCTGGAGAGACCTAAAAATGGCTGTCCACCAACGTTTACCATCCAACCTGACAGAACTGGAGAGGATCTGCAAGGAGGAATGGCAGAGGATCCCCAAATCCAGGTGTGAAAAACTTGTTGCATCTTTCCCAAAAAGACTCATGGCTGTATTAGATCAAAAGGGTACTTCTACTAAATACTGATCAAAGGGTCTGAATACTTAGGACCATGAGATATTTCGTTTTTTCGTTTTAATAAATCTGCAAAAACATCAACAATTCTGTTTTTCTGTCAATATGGGGTGCTGTGTGTACATTAATGAGGAAAAAAATGAACTTAAATGATTTTAGCAAATGGCTGCAATATAACAAAGAGTGAAAAATTTAAGGGTGTCTGAATACTTTCCGTACCCACTGTATTTATCTACAATAAAATGCATTTGCAAGTCTCTAACCATGCTTACAGTGTATTAAGTATTATTCTGCAACACGTTCATTTCTGTATGTGTTTACGTGTGTGTGTGTCTGTGTGTGTGTGTGTGTGTGTGTGTGTGTGTGTGTGTGTGTCTTGTAAGCATATTTTCCATCATAAATGCATTATGATGTTAGTCCTGCATATTCAGTCAGCCTAGAATCCAATAACATATACATCTTAAAAATCAAACACAAAAAGTGCAAAAAAATATAAATAAAAACTGAAAAAAAGGAAAAGAAAAAACAAATTCATTAGTAATGTCATTTCCTAAATATATTTTTATGACCTTTTTCCTTTATGTAGTATTTTCAATATTTATTTTCACATTTTTTTTTTCTTTTTAACTTCAATGTATGTTTTTATTTTATTTTATATAATATAATAATATATTTTTTTTATTATTTTATTTTATATAATATAATAATATATATATTTTTTATTTTATATAAATGCATCATTCATTCATTTTATTTTTTAGCCATAGTCAACCTACTCAAGGAAGTAGTCAAGCAACCTATTCGAGGAAGTAGTCATGTGGTTTTCAGGCGAATGAAGCTTCAGACTTCATAGATCATGTGCTTTTGGCAAAACGAATCAAGCTATGATGTAGTGCATCAATGTGAAATGTGTTGTTTTTTAATACAAGCTTCGGAGCTTTCGTGTTGAACGTAACAACACTACTTTTTCAGTTCTTTGTCAGTTGTTGATTTAGCTTGTTGCTGAATGGTTTCTTGGTGTTCAGTGTTCCTAGTCCTTTGTTTTATTTTGTTTGGTATTAAATGGATTTGGATCCTTGCTTCTCCTGTCATCTTTATCTACCATGGTTTTGTTTGTTACTAATCTCTAGGATTGTTTTACTTTACCAAACAAATCTTATGTTAAATATTTGCTTGCTGGTGTATGTAAATGGTTTGATGGTCTTGATGACTGTGTTTGTCTAGAAAGTCTGGTAGTGATTCACCAGAACTTGTCCTTGTCCCACTTTAGATTTCAGTCTTCTGCTTGATGAATCTGTATTATTAATGTGCCTCTGGTTTCATTCAACATGGTCAATACACAGATCCGTGTTTTATGTTTCCTAGCTTATACAGGTGACCAAGCTTTTTCAGTGGTGGTACCTAATTTATCCAAATTTATCCTGAAGTATCCACACTTCTCCTCTCCAGCCTTCCTACAACATGTCCTCTAGACCCAATCCCCTCACACCTTCTCCAAGCAATCTCCCCTACACTCTTACCAGCACTCGCCCACATCATCAACACATCCCTCCTGTAGGACCTCAACAAATGGACACACAAAATTATTGCGAAAACAGCACAGTCCTTAAAAGGAGTCCTCTTCCAGCCATCTGCGTTCATGAGACTAGTTATTGAGTAATCTCAGGCCACGGTTTGACCCATTTCCTGTCAGCATTTTCTCGTCCACTCAGAAGGGATGATAATGACTAACTTAATCAGGAAAAACAAAGCTCCTTTGTATCAAAGAACAGCAAGAGTCTTTCTTGCAGCCCGTGGAGGAACCTCGTGATCTAATCAAAATATATGAATCCATACATTCAAACTGAAACATTCAGGAAACTGACTGCCCTCAGGCCCCAAACCACAAGATCTGTAACATGACCATCTGAGGACTCCCGCGTGCTCCTCTCGGTCTTCAACTTTTCTCTTGCAACAAAAGAAACACTAATTTACATAAATGTTTTCTAAAGACAATCATTTATTTCCATTGCCATTAAAGCAAGTGTATCAAAAAATAACATGTTTGATGTCTTACATATATGCTTGGTGTGCTTTAATTTTGAACTTTGCCTTATAACTTTCGTTTGAATAGATAGCCGTGTGTAGTATTGCGTTAAAGCGTATTTCAAATGCAAGAACTTGAAGTTAATTTTATGTCGATGTTCAGTCTTGTATGAATGATGAATACTTTTATAAAAAGTTATTAGAAATATTCCTCACATGATGGATGAAGCATTAAGATAATATATGCACGGAAAGAAGCTGTGCAGGGCGGGGCTCCGCCCTACAGAGACAATGGGATTGGATCAAACAGTGAATGGGATGGACTCAAATCAATCCGATAAAAACAGACCCAGCTTGAAAACTTGCGCTCGCTGCTAAAACTTTGGTCTCGCCTCACTGATCGCGCTGTGAAGCGCCTACAGACTTAACATCAGGCTGGTCATCCAAGACTTCAACACTCTGTCAACTTCTGACCAAAGAAACTTGCAAAGCCTGAAACAGCATAAGAACTTCAAAGCCTTGCCATTCACGTGCTGCCAGGAAGCCGCCCAATCCAGAAGGGTTTCCCCGAGTGACATAACGCGACAAAGACACAGCAGCCACAAAATCAGCTCTGGGATTCCCTCAAGCAACCATCTAGAGAGCAAGCCAGCCTTCAAGTCAACTTAAAGCAAGTAAACAAACAAACAATCTCTATTTGCTGAGCTGATTTGAATGAATCTTTAAAAAGTAACAATAGTCAAGTCTTCTGTTTGTGACTTCCTCGGGCCGAACTTACAATACTCTCAGAAAAGTGTATTAGAACTTTAAACTTTCTTCAAATTGCTTTTACCTTGCCAGAACGTGTGTATGTGTGTGTATGTGTTTTGTTAGTATTGTATCAGAATAGCAAATAAACTCTCGTTTCATTTATAAAAAGTGGGCTGGTGCTGTGTTTTTCAAGTTTGAAACTATTTGCCAAAGATCGTGTTACCTGTTGCTCAGAATTTCCCAACGAATTCTGTATTATTATTGTGACCACGAAATAAACAGAATTGCTAAAATATACTGGTTTAATGCTCGCTGGACGAGTCGTTAAGAAAGTATAAATTGTACGTTTTGATTAATACCAATTAATCAGATCAATCTCTATAATTCGAGTTCCTAAAGCTAAAATTCAAAATAAAAGCTTAAATAAAAGATTAAATATTATACTCCTCACAAGGCACTTTCCCCACTGCATTCAAGCAGGCTCGGGTAACCCCACTGCTCAAATGACCTACATTAAACACTTCTCTGATAGAAAACTACAGACCTGTCTCTCTCCTTCCATTCGTAGTGAAAACAATCAAATGAGTTGTTTTCAAACAGGTATCATTGTTTCTTTCACAGAACAACAAACTGGACGCTAACCAGTCAGGTTTCAGGAGTGGCCATTCAACTGGGACTGTGCTACTCTCAGTCACTGAAGCCTTGCGGATTGCAAAAGCTGATTCCAAATCATCAGTTCTCATTCTGCTGGATCTATCTGCTGCTTTTAACACTGTCAATCACCAGATCCTGCTGTCTACCCTCTCATCACTGGGCATCACTGGGATTCCACTTTGCTGGTTTGAATCCTATCTCACTGGTAGGTCATTCAGGGTGGCCTGGGGAGGGGAGGTATCCACAGTACATCAACTAGTCACTGGGGTTCCTCAGAGATCAGTTCTTGGACCCCTCCTCTTCTCCACATACACTACATCACTGGGTCCCATCATACAGGCACATGGCTTCTCCTACCATTGCTACGCTGATGACACACACCGCTATCTCTCTTTTCAACCAAATAATCCAACGGTAGCTGCATGGATCTCAGGCTGCCTGGCGGACATCTCGGCATGGATGAAAGAACATCACCTAAAGCTCAACCTGGCAATGACTGAGCTTCTTGTATTCCCTGCCACTCCAGGGGTCGGTTGCACCAGCTGGACATACAGCCGGTTGTAAGACTAGTCTAAAATGCGCTTCAAGTCATGTGTAGAATTTATACCCGTTGCACCATTTCGGCGTCGTGCTACATCTGAGACTGAATCTTACACCTAGTCAGAGGTAGTGTAAAGTGAAAAGTCATGATTTGCTCAGACATTAATAGATTTTAGGAATCATGTCTGTTAGTTAATTATTACTGCAGATGTGAACTGTAATGTTTCTGGTCTTTTCGGGGGAAGGATAAGCAATATCAATCGCGAAGCTCGTGTGTAGACTATACCACACTGCCGACAGTAATTGACCTAAAAAAAAAATACTACATTTCTGTACAGCATGTAATATGCAGTAAAATATTACATATGATCTGGGATTATTAAAAGAAATTGTACCATTCAACATCTTGCTTGGAAGGACAGAATAAATGCTTGGAAATATTTCATGTCTCTAATTCCATTCATTATTTGTAGCGTGCCTGCCACCCAATAATCGCAGTATGTTTTGTGCTTTATTACATTTAAAATAAAGTACCAGTTTTCAAATTCTGTCAGTTTTATCACAAAATACAAACTATAAATGTGTTTTTTTTAGCCACAGAAAGATGTCAGTAAAACACACAATGTCGCGTAAAGTCATATTTATCTCAGGAAAGACATTCATTTTACATAAACTTGATTGTCAGCTAGAAAAAATAAGTATTGTATTAGACTACATTCATTATATTTTACTTAACCTGCCGCCTTCATTTTTAATGTTTGTTTGAAGAAATCTGTCATGGGAACGTGCAGGGAGACTTAAAAACGCAGACTTGTTAGAAAATGTTTACTCAATGAAATCATGGCGCGGTGTCTTCACTTGTTGATGTCTTGAGCAATTCAGTTCTATATTAGTAGTTGTAGCCACTGCAGCGTGAACGTCATCTCAGCTATCACTGCGGGAGAATGTGTCAGCGTGGACGCGCATCGTGTAAGCCAAGTGTAGTTGCGCCTGATCGTAGTTTTTGTTGGTGCAACAGGTGTAAATATTTATTGTTAAGCTGCACGTTGCAGCGTAGTCCAGCGTAGGGCTTACACCCAGCTTTTTTACGTCTAGCTGGTGCAACCGGCCCCAGCTCTACAGCATGATTTCACCATCCGGCTAGGTTCTTCTACAATTACCCCATCATCTTAGGTCAGAAATCTTGGTGTAATCTTTGATGACCAGCTGACCTTCAAAGACCAAATTGCAAAGACTGCTCGATCTTGCAGGATTGCATTACACAACATCAGAAAGATCAGGCCTTTTCTAACAGAGCATGCTGCACAACTTCTTGTCCAGACCCTTGTCATTTCTAGGCTGGTCTACTGCAATGCTCTTCTGGCTGGACTTCCATCAAGCACAATCAAACCTCTACAAATGATTCAGAATGCGGTGGCACGACTTGTCTTCAACAAGCCCAAAAGAGCCCAGAACATTCTTGTTCACCGTTCCTGGCTGGTGGAATGATCTTCCCACCCCTATCTGGAATGGTGGATCCCTGTCAATCTTCAATCAACAGCTGAAAACTCACCTCTTTCGACATTACTTGACTTCATCCTAAATTAAAAAAAAACAAAAAAACAACAACACTGTCTTTCTCTTTATTTATTCCCTCATTTATATGATTGAGCAAATGGCAAATGGACAAGAAGGTAAGAAACAGTCAATTTTAATTAAACCTTTGTTCTGTTTTGTCTGAACTGACTAATATAAAAGTACTTAGTGTACACTGAACAAAATTATAAGTGCAACACTTTTGTTTTTGCCCCCATTTTTCATGAGCTGAACTCAAAGATCTAAGACTTTTTCTATGTATGCAAAAGGCCTATTTCTCTCAAATATTGTTCACAAATCTGTCTAAATCTGTGTTAGTGAGCACTTCTCCTTTGCCGAGATAATCCATCCACCTCACGGGTGTGGCATATCAAGATGCTGGTTAGACAGCATGATTATTTCACATGTGTGCCTTAGGCTGACAATAAAAGGCCACTCTAAAATGTGCAGTTTTACTGTATTGGGGGGGGGGGGTTCTGGGGGGGTCCGAAAACCAGTCAGTATCTGGCGTGACCACCATTTGCCTCACGCAGTGCAACACATCTCCTTCGCATAGAGTTGATCAGGTTGTTGATTGTGGCCTGTGGAATGTTGGTCCAGTCCTCTTCAATGGCTGCGCGAAGTTGCTGGATATTGGCAGGAACTGGAATACGCTGTCGTATACGGCGATCCAGAGCATCCCAAACATGCTCAATGGGTGACATGTCCGGTGAGTATGCTGGCCATGCAAGAACTGGGATGTTTTCAGCTTCCAGGAATTGTGCACAGATCCTTACAACATGGGGCCGTGCATTATCATGCTGCAACATGAGGTGATGGTCGTGGATGAATGGCACAATAATGGGCCTCAGGATCTCATCACGGTACAGTGGGGCAAAAAAGTATTTAGTCAGCCACCACTTGTGCAAGTTCTCCCACTTAAAAAGATGAGAGAGGCCTGTAATTTTCATAATAGGTATACCTCAACTATGAGAGACAAAATGAGAAAAATAATCCAGAAAATAACATTGTAGGATTTTTAAAGAATTAATTTGTAAATTCCTCGGTAAAATAAGTATTTGGTCACCTACAAACAAGCAAGATTTCTGGCTCTCACAGACCTGTAACTTCTTCTTTAAGAGGCTCCTCTGTCCTCCACTCGTTACCTGTATTAATGGCATCTGTTTGAACTCGTTATCAGTATAAAAGACACCTGTCCACAACCTCAAACAGTCCAACTCCAAACTCCACCATGGCCAAGACCAAAGAGCTGTCAAAGGACACCAGAAACAAAATTGTAGACCTGCACCAGGCTGGGAAGACTGAATCTGCAATAGTTAAGCAGCTTGGTGTGAAGAAATCAACTGTGGGAGCAATTATTAGAAAATGGAAGACATACAGGACCACTGATAATCTCCCTCGATCTGGGGCTCCACGCAAGATCTCACCCCGTGAGGTCAAAATGATCACAAGAACTGTGAGCAAAAATCCCAGAACCACATGGGGGGACCTAGTGAATGACCTGCAGAGAGCTGGGACCAAAGTAACAAAGGCTACCATCAGTAACACACTGCGCCGCCAGGGACTCAAATCCTGCAGTGCCAGATGTGTCCCACTGCTTAAGCCAGTACATGTCCGGGCCCGTCTGAAGTTTGCTAGAGAGCATTTGGATGATAATATGGTCAGATGAAACCAAAATAGAACTTTTTGGTAAAAACTCAACTTGTCGTGTTTGGAGGAAAATGAATGCTGAGTTACATCCAAAGAACACCATACCTACTGTGAAGCATGGGGGTGGACACATCATGCTTTGGGGCTGTTTTTCTGCAAAGGGACCAGGACAACTGATCTGTGTAAACGAAAGAATGAATGGGGCCATGTATCGTGAGATTTTGAGTGAAAACCTCCTTCCATCAGCAAGGGCATTGAAGATGAAATGTGGCTGGGTCTTTCAGCATGACAATGATCCCAAACACACTGCCCTGGCAACGAAGGAGTGGCTTTGTAAGAAGCATTTCAAGGTCCTGGAGTGGCCTAGCCAGTCTCCAGATCTCAACCCCATCGAAAATCTTTGGAGTCCGTGTTGCCGACAGCCCCAAAACATTACTGCTCTAGAGGAGATCTGCATGGAGGAATGGGCCAAAATACCAGCAACAGTGAGTGAAAACCTTGTGAAGACTTACAGAAAACGTTTGACCTCTGTCATTGCCAACAAAGGGTATATAATAAAGTATTGATATGAAATTTTGTTATTGACCAAATACTTATTTTCCACCATAATTTGCAAATAAATTCTTTAAAAATCCTACAATGTGATTTTCTGGATTTTTTTTTCTCATTTTGTCTCTCATAGTTGAGGTATACCTATGATGAAAATTACAGGCCTCTCTCATCTTTTTAAGTGGGAGAACTTGCACAATTGGTGGCTGACTAAATACTTTTTTGCCCCACTGTATCTCTGTGCATTCAAAATGCCATCAATAAAATGCACCTGTGTTTGTTGTCCATAACATACGCCTAGGGCTGGGCGATATGGAAATTTTTTTTTTATCATGATATGTTTTTCCATATTGATCGATCTCGATTCTTATCACGATATGTAGTTTTTGCAGATGCTGCCAGTGTAAGGGACATCCTGAAGCTTGAAAAAACAAGAGATTCACTGAAACTTTTAAGTTAGTTTTAAGTTTAATAACATAAATTAAACAATATCAATATGCCTTCCAATAATGAGCACAAAATATTTTTGTTAAGGTCTTCATGCAGACAAAGGATTCACATTACACTCCCACATTGTATGAATCTTTCCATTGGTCAAGAGAGCAGCAGGGCCTACAACTGGCAAAAGAAAATTTAAAGCAGCGCTCTTTCGCTCATAGAGTTTTATATGCTTTCAAACAAGTGCAAACTAGTAAGTGACTGGTCAGTGGTCAATTTTCAATACATTTCACATTTTTTTGATTTTGTAAACAACGGCTTATTTAAACAACTTAAAACACAATTATTAAATAATAATAATCTCAAATATTTGTAGAGGCAGCACAAAACCAAACTAAGTAAACGTAAACAAAATAAATGCAAAAACTAAACCACTATAATACTATTATACTGGTATACCTCCCAGAGATTTTTTGGAGGTATTGAAAAATGCAAAAATAAAAGGTTGTGCACATCATTTGTAATTGCAAATCTCCCTTTATATCCCTTTATACAATAATACAAACTTTTACTTACTGAAACATTGTATATAAACTAACAGCTGTGACAACTATCACATCAGATTGCTTTGGCTGGACAGTGAACATCTCAAGTACAAAAAGAGTAAACATGGCCCTGGCACAAATACTACCTGAAAGATTAAGGTAGATCTCTAGAATTGTTTTATAAGTAGAATGAAATCTGAACCAAAATTGCACAAATATGTAAACATAGTAAACCAGTCACAGTTATTCTACATCTTGTGCACTAGTGAACATCATTTACCCCATTATAGGTTTTTTGCAAGAAAGACAAGTCTGTCCACCACATCTGGCTTTAAAGCTGCTCTATGGCAGGACACAATATTGCCACTTGTACTAAAAGCATGCTCCGAGGGTGAGCTGGTGGCAGGAATACATAGATACCGCTTTGCCAGGAAGCTCACTCTGGGGTATGATGTGAAGTGGGTTTTCCACCATGCCAGGGGGTTGGTCTCACTGTCTGCTTCTGGAGCTAGCAGGTAACTGTTCAGTTCAGCCTCAACATCCTGCTCATCTGTTAGACTAGAGGTAGAAACAGAGTAGGACTTCTTGAAAAAGCTGCCCAGTGTCTTCCTCTGCATTTTGGCTGGTGGAGCTGAAGCTGTAGCATCTGCCTCGCCTCCGCCCCAATCTGGGTGTGAGAGTAGACTGCAGTGTGCTCTGACAGTCACCCAGGATCTGTGCCACTCTGGATTTCACAGCCTCTACCTTGTCATCTTGGATGTAGCGGGTCTTGAACCGAGGATCAACAAGGGATGCCATGTTAATGAGGTCATCAGTGGCGGCAGCATCATATGTTTCATTCAAATATGTGGTGATAGTAGTTTTGATGGCCTTGGTTAGCTCTGTGTCATCCTCTCCTGGCTTCATGACCTTCATATTGAAGAGCTGTAGGACAGGTTTCACACAAGAGACACTGACATGTGCTTCACCAGAGAGGGCATCAGTGAACTCAACAAGTGGATTAAGGGCCTTGTGTATGGACTCCAAGACCTCAATGTCTTGCCATGAGGGAGCCTTTGAAATGGCTTTCTCCTGCTCCAGAACTCGTGCTATCATTGCATGGCGAGAACCCCACCTGGTAGGTGATTCTGTTATCAACCGGTGCTTAGGTAGGTCGAGCTCCTTTTGTGTAGCTGCTAGTTATTTTTTCTTCTTCCATGAGAATGAGAAAGCACCAACCACTTTTTTGCACACACCCATGGCTCTCTCTATTCTCTTGTCTCTCACACTTCGCTCTGTAGATAAAAAAAGGTAAGTTATTTAAAATTAGTTTTTGTCTTATTATAATAAATCATAATATTGTCATGACATCCTTGATATGAAAATCAATTAGACTACACACATAAACATATTTTTCCTCAATTTAAGTTGAGTACAGTGATTCAATATAAACTCTTAATTCAAATATCTTAGATGCAACATGTTATAATTGCATTATCACCTATCAGTATCAATTGTTATCAAATGATAGCCTGTACATTGGTTTATTGAGGCATGTAGAATGTACACTGTTGTTACCATTAAAGTTGAAATAATTTTGTTTTCAGACACGTTCCTATTTTTATTCCAATTTATACACATCAGTAATTACCTTTGGCCAGGTGCAATAATTACATAGGCTACTGACTGAGTCCTAGTTACCAGTTTTGAGAATATAAACTTTATCAAGAATAAATCACATTGTCACAATCATTTCATGAGAAGAGGTAAAAAATATACATTAAGAATACATATCATTACACTGAGCTATTATTAAAGCTGAAAAATTAATGTTGGCATATATATCATCATGAACTTACCAATGGCAAGGTGCAGCCGATGACCAAAGCACTGTAGCCGAGACCAGCCTTTTAGGGAAACAGCCTTGACAATGTTTGCCCCATTGTCTGTTGTGATGAACACCTGTCTGTCTTCCCTAAGGCCCCAGGATTTGAGTGCATCCTCCAGCCCCTGGCTGATGATTTCCCCAGTACGGTCCTCTGGAAAGTATACGGTCTGTAAACATTTGCTGTGTAGAGCCCACTCCTCGTCAATGAAATGAATTGTGAGACTCATATAAGGCTTAGATGTGCGGCTACACCAAAGATCGGTGGTAGTGGCAAAGTATTTTACATCCTTCAGATGAATTTCCAGCTTACGACGGCATTCATCATAAAGCTGTGGCAGCGCCGTCTGAGAAAAGTATTTTCTACCAGGGAGCTCGTACCTGGGGTCTAACACTTTGATCAGTTTCCTGAAGCCGTCTTTTTCCACTGTGCTCAGGGGCATCATATCTTTAGCGAGGCAATAAGTTACAGCGCTCGTTATATTTTTGCTCCGCTTTGATTGTTTTTCATACGGGGCAATGGCTGCAAAGCACGACTGGATGGATTGTTGTTTAACAGAGCCGCTCCCGCTAGCGATGCTAACAGGCGACGTAGTGGTCTTGCTTGGCTGTGTGTGTGGTGTCGTGCCAGCTTGAGCCCGAGAGTCACACTCTCAGAGTAATTACTGGGGTGGTGCCGTCTCAGGTGATGGAAAAGATTTGTTGTATTCCCCGTCCTGGCTGGTACCAACCGCTGGCATATTTTGCAGACCGGCTTCGCCTGCTCCTGATCGCTTTTGCCATATCCAAACCACGTCCACACAATTGACGTCGTGTTACCTTTTTTTTCAACAATGTTTTTTCAACAATGTCAACAATTTTTTCCAACTTTTTTCCCTCTCCCTCTCTCCCAGTCTCCTTCTGTTTACTGTAGCCATGCTGCTCGCTGAGAAGTGGGCATGTCCTACCGGCATACCGCAGCCGGCGGACTAGGTGTTGTTGCGCTTACTTTTTCATGTGATATCAAATAATATGTCCCAAGCATATTATCGAAATCGTTCAAAATTTTATCGCGATCCCATATCGAGATCGAATTATCGCCCAGCCCTACATACGCCTGCCAATACCATAACCCCACCGCCACCATGGGCCACTCGATCCACAACGTTGACATCAGCAAACTGCTCACCCACACAACGCCATACACACTGTCTGCCATCTGCCCTGTACAGTGAAAACTGGGATTCATCCGTGAAGAGAACACCTTTTCAAAGTGCCAGATGCCATCGAATGTGAGCATTTGCCCACTCAAGTCGGTTACGACGACGAACTGCAGTCAGGTCGAGACCCCGATGAGGACGACGAGCATGCAGATGAGCTTCCCTGAGACGGTTTCTGACAGTTTGTACAGAAATTGCGCGTTTCAGAGAATTTGGCAGTACATCCAACCGGCCTCACAACCGCACACCACGTGTAAACACACCAGCCCAGGATCTCCACATCCAGCATCTTCACCTCCAAGATCATCTGAGACCAGCCAACCGGATAGCTGCTGCAACAATCGGTTTGCATAACTAAAGAATTTCTGCTCAAACTGTCAGAAATCGTCTCAGGGAAGCTCATCTGCATGCTAGTCGTCCTCATCGGGGTCTTGACCTGACTGCAGTTTGTCGTCCTGGGTGTCAATGCCCACAGAAACAAGGAGGGAGAAACAAAACGCTACAGAAATAAAACAGTTTGTCACATGAGACTATTACAAAGCAACTTGGAATCAGATGTAAATTGTCATATGAAAGTCAAGTTGCATTAATAAATGATTGACCATATGCAAATAAAACTGCAAACAAAAAACAAATTAACAAAAGGAATAAAGGGAAAAAACTAATCAACCAAACAAACTTTATTTCCACAGAAAGCAAAAGAAAAGAAAAAGGTTTGTGTCAAACAAAGAAAAAGGAGAGAGCACAGTTTTTATCTTTTATAAAGATGAAAAGAGATGGTCATATCTCCCATAAGAGGGCACAAATGTGAAGCGGGGTACTAAGACGGCACAACAAGACAAAAAACTTGTATTTTACCCCCTGAATGCAATTTTTACTGGGGGACCCCCCCTCGAAACGCGATTGTGCTATTGTGCAGGTTTTGTTGTGAAAACCGAGTAGCCCCAGAGTGCACCCTGGACGATGGGGCGGGGCGACACATTAAGGTGGGGCGACACGTGTCGCTCTGCCCACCACCAATTTCATTGGTTTATAATACAGCAGATCTTTTTGGTGTAGACGTTTGCGAATAAGCATTCGGTCCCACTTTATATTAGGTGGCCTCAACTAATATGTACTTACATTTAAATTAATAATTTGGTACAATGCACTTATTGTGTACATACATGTTTTTACATTGTACTTATATTTTTTAAAAATACGTATATGTAATTACATCTGTAATTAATTTCTGTAATTACACTGATAATTACATTGTTGACCCATCACTTACACCTTAACCCACCCTTAAACCTACCCAAACCACCAAACCTGCCCCTAACCTTACCCGTATCCCACCTCAATAGCAGTAAATGTGTTTTGCAAAACAATATGAACACAATAAGTACATTGTAATTATTTTTGATGTAAGTACATAGTAGTTAAGGCCACCTAATATAAAGTGTGACCGAGCATTCTTTTATATACGTTTTTATGAATGATCTACGCTGTTTGTCTGTACTACAGACATATTAAGTGCTAACAACAGCGATTTTAGTTAGAATCAATTAAAAATAATAACAGTAATAATAATCATAATAAAAATGCTTGTTACGATTAGCATTTCTTTTGCACTGAAAATCTGTTGATTCAGAAATCCACCTCAGCCTATAGTGAAGTAAGCCTTTATTAAGACATTGTTAACTCTTTCAACGCCATTGACGAAATATCTCGTCAATTAAGAGACAACGCTTCCCCGCCATTGACGAGTTTTTACGGCAATCCGTGTTCTATGTGTATTACGGTAAGGAAAGCCCTAGCGCATGTCCTGAATGAGTTACGGGACTTCCGGGTCTTTAGGGTGCGAATAGAAGACGATCGGCATAAATGGAAGGATCAGAGAAAATGTAGATCATATGTAGATCATGCTTTGACCATTTTGAATCTGATCGGGATGATGTAGTCAGTGAGAGAGATGCATTTACAGACACAGAAACATATGTTGTAACCGATCCGTCAATCTGAATAGAGGGGTGTGTGTGTGTGTGTGTGTTTGTGGGCTCTATCTATCTATCTGTGTGTGTGTGTGTGTGTGTGTGTGTTTGTGGGCTCTATCTATCTATCTATCTGTGTGTGTGTGTGTGTGTGTGTGTGTGTGTGTGTGTGCGCGTGCATGTACAGTATGTATGCATATGTATGTATGTAGTGTGTGTGTGTATGTATGTGTGTGTGTGTGTGTGTGTGTGTGTGTGTGTGTGTGTGTGTGTCTGTTTTTTCTGTTTATTGAATGCAATTTAAATTATTCATATAATTATTTACAAGTGAAAGAATATGACATCTGAATGTATTTTGCATGAAAATGCACTACTTTGAAAAAAATGCATTTTTCTCAGTTTTTTGTCCAAAATGTTGTATTTTTGATGGCACCCACCTGTATTCAAATGGTGATAAAACATGAACACATGAAGATAGAATAAAATAGTTTTTTCTGTTTAAAAGCAGAGACTTGGTTCTTTATTTTGATATATAATATGTTCTTATAGTCATAGCAAAAAATATTCTGAGGGCCGTCGAATTTAGGTGAAAATCATCAAAAATGCTGGCGGTGGCTGGCAACTTTTAAAAAAAACGCTGGCAGGGAAAGAGTTAAGTTGACAATGCAAAAATAGATGTAAATGCAGTATAGATGGATTCCCACTAATGCCTCTGACTCTGGTGTATAAATGGACTACCGTAATTTCCGGACTATTGAGCGCACCTGAATATAAGCCGCACCCACTGAATTTGAAAAAAAATATTATTTTGAACATAAATAAGCCGCACATGTCTATAAGCCGCAGGTGCCTAAAGGTACATTGAAACAAATTAACTTTACACAGGCTTTAACGAAACACGGCTTGTAACAAAAAATAGCAGTAAACAGTAGCCTACGTTGCAACATGATCTCACAGGATTCCGTGTAAGTTGTTGAACCAGTGGATCCGTGCGTGGAGCACGACTGATGCCTGTCACTGACTTACATTGGTATCACTTCTGTGAGCCCATCACGGAATTTTCGGCGATTCCGTGATGCCACCACAGACTCAGAGGTTAATTAAGTCTGTGAACATTACACGGTCACTATCTTCCTCCTCCTGTGCTTTAGTTGTCTTTATGCACCAAGTCAATTCCTCACGCTGCTGTTTCCAACGTCTTATCATCGACTCATTAAGACCAAGCTCCCGTGCAGCAGCTCTATTTCCTTTTCCAACAACCAGATCAATCGCCTTCAACTTGAAAGCTGCATCATATGCATTTCTCCGTGTCTTTGCCATGATGAGGGTGACAAAATGACTACCGTAATCAGAATGATGGGAAATTTGAGCTCGCTCGATTTAATCTAAACAGTAAACAAAAAAGTTGCTCATGTGATGCACATATAAACAGATCATCCTCCATAAAACGTACATCACTCACACTCTTCATCCTAAAGGAAGACTTCATCCTTTAATCAGCCATGAAGAAGCTCTACAAGTGCCTGTGGATCTTACTGGGTAACGTACAACATTCATGTATCTGCTTTTTTACACTGATATTAACGCTGAGTTTTCTGTAATGTTTTTCTTTGTTCAGAGATGCCAACACTCATCTCGTCCTCTAATGTGGATTTACAGCATATTATAAAGTGTTAAATATTCTGGCCAAACAAACCTAAATAATCTAAATCAGATGGTGTTTCATACATTAATTAGGGCTCTATGAAATCCATTTAATTTTTTCTGAATTTCCATTTTAATGGTTGAAATTAAATTTTACATATATACTGTATAAAATGTGTAAAAACTGATCACTTTTAGACTTGCACTTTATTCATTTACTGCTTATTTTCTTAAAAAATAAATAACACTAGCTTTTCTAATCTTTGTATTTTATCTATTTGTTTTCTTTTTATTTATTATACAATTAACAAAACAAAACAAAAAAAAAGCCTCTATGACCCTGGACCACAAAACCAGTCTTAACTGTCAATTTTTTCAAAATTGATATTTATACATCATCTGAAAGCTTTCCATTGATGTATAGTTTGTTATGATCGGACAATATTTAGCTGATATACAATTAATTGAAAATCTGGAATCTGAGGGTGCACAAAAAATGTAAATACTGTAAATGTAAATCGCCTTTAAAGTTGTCCAAATTAAGTTCTTAGCAATGCATATTTTTATAAGTTTAGACATATTTATGATAGGAAATTTACCAAATAGAAGAAATATAGTGCTTTCCCCGGTAACGACAGCAGTGCACCACTTGACTTTGAAAAGTACAGACCTCAAGTTTATTCAGCGAAATTGTAGCTTTTTGAGTTTAATCGTCATATTAATCTATATTGCAATTCTTGTCTCTCCGCCCCAAATTTAAGACCTCTTATAATTAAGATTTTTTGTACCATTTAAAGGTCCTATGACGTTCGTTATTCCTGAAGCAGTAGGTTGGGGATTGCCTTTTAATTTTTGTGAACTTCGTTTTCTCCTGGTTTGTCTAGCTAGGGAGTTAGGAAAGACTTCTGTTTTTCTTTTTGGAATACTTTTTCTTTGTTAGGTTATGTAAGTCTCTAAACCCCTAGTTAGTACTTTTAGTTTGTTATTTTGGCCTGGATCCCCTTCCGAAGAGATAAGCTTCTTGCTTTCTGAACCAATAAACTGGTCAACTGGTAATAATCCCTGTTGTAGTCACTGTGAGCTGGGACAGGAGAGGAGTGTCGACGTTTTTCTAAATTAGTTTTTTTTTTTTTTATCTTGTCATCGGCCTTGCCAACCCTAGACTGGTGGGGACGTGACAAATATGCATTGCTAAGAATTCATTTGGACAACTTTAAAGGCGATTTTCTCAATATTTTGATTTTTTTGCACCCTCAGATTCTAGATTTCCAAATAGTTGTATCTCGGCCAAATATTGTCCGATCCTAACAAACCACACATCAATGTAAAGCTCATTTATTCAGCTTCCAGATGATGTATAAATCTCAATTTCGAAAAATTCGCATTTAGAACATATAACCATTCGAAACTTGCCATTCATCACTTCTGCCAAAAATATTTTTTTACCCCTACACTATAAATAGATGCTGAAGCCGTGGCTGAAATAGGTCACTTGTTCACAGAATTAGTATTTTCTGTACGGTAAATGGCACGTAGTGCACTATAGGGCACTATAGGGGACAGGAAACGATTCAGACAGTGTTAATATGACACAAATAAGTCTGGTTTCGCGCTGTCACGCTAACCACCGCACCGCACACACACTCTGCTCCGGTCCAGAGACACGATAGCACAGAGCGGATCACATGCACGAGTCGGTGCAGACCACAAAACTTATCGGACCTGAATTTGAATTCTACACAGAATGCTATATTTTATAGCAATATGGATGAGATTGTGGCTGTCATATGACTGAACGGCTCTAGCCCAAGCTGTGATATAAACGAACATTATTGACTATTTAAAAAAGGGCCGGGGCTGCTTGATATGTCCCTGAGCAGTGGTGTGATGGCGATTTAAAATACAGATTTCCAAACATATGTGACCCTGGACCACAAAACCAGTCTTAAGTGTCATTTTTTTTAAAATTGAGATTCATACATCATCTAAAAGCCGAATAAATAAGCTTTCCATTGACATATGGTTTGTTAGGATCTGACAATATTTGGCTGAGATACAACTATTTAAAAATCTGGAAACTGCGGGTGCAAAAAAAATCAAAATATTGAGAAAATCGCCTTTAAAGTTGTCCAAATGAAGTTCTTAGCAATGCATATTACTGATCAAAAATGAAGTTCTTATACATTTTCGGTAAGAAATTTACAAATATGCTAATGATTTTTGGCATAAAAGAAAAAAAAACACATTTTTACCCATAAAATGTATTTTTGGCTATTGCTACAAATATACCCCAGCGACTTAAGACCAGGGTCACATGTGGGTATCCCACTGAACTTGGTAAAAAGATGATCTGTTTACCATCTTGACTGGAAAATACTGTTTTCATGGTCAGTTTTTCATTTATTAGACCTATTTGCTAATGATAGTGAATGTTTACATTAGAGTACTACGCTGTAATTAATACGGTGAGCGGCTGGAAACTCTCCACCGACTGCGCTGATCAAAAGCATGATGGGAAACGACTGACTGAGACACAGCTTAATGCTCATTGGTTCAGACAACCGTGATGCTGTGTTCTCTTCTAAAATGTTTTTTTTTTTTAATCTGATTTCATGAAATTATGTATTTAAATTGTGCATATTCCCAAACACTCTGTGTGAGATATGTGATTGTTGTCATATTTCTATAAAAATCTAAAATACATGTTTGCATTAAAGTAGAAATGGATGATAAATACGCCTTTCGTATGGGATTAAATAGCAAGCACTTTGAGTGTCTTGTTCATCATATTTATATTAATATAAAAGCAACAGAACTGAAATTATATCATGTTCATCAGCAGCACAGCATATGAGTGAGAATAACGCGATCCGCCTTTGATCTCGTAGGTATCTGTTCTACTTCGAGAGCTCAGAACTGTCCGTCTTGACTGCGCTTATTTCACTCCTCCCCTCACTGCAGCCGCCTACTCTCGCCTACATTTCAGGCGAGGCGAGGCGCATCTCAAACAAGCCTAATGTCTTAATGATTATGTCATTGAGTCTTTCATTTGATTCGTTCAAATGGCTGATTCATTCCGGAGTGAAGTAAATGGTTCACTTTATGAATGGTCCATTCAAATCCTGCTCCTGGCGATCGACTGTCCTCCGCCTCACCGTAGTGCCATTTTGCAGAGCATCCACTGAACGCAAACAGCGTACGCTGTCAGCCGCACCACATGGATACGTCGTTTTCATTCTTATCAAAGTGTAAATAAACGTAGAAAACGCATACGCTGTTTGCGTTCAGTGGATACTCTCCAAAATGGCGCTACGGTGATGAGGAGGAGAGGAATTATTGAATAAAGTCGTTATTTTTGTTTTCTTTGTCTACAAAAAGTATTCTCGTAGCTTCGTAAAATTACAGTTGAGCCCCTGATGTCACATGGATTATTTTACCGATCTTCTTGCTACGTTTCTGGACGTTGATCGTGTTAATTACATTGCTGTCTATGGATGGTCAGAGAGCTCTCAGAATGCATTAAAAATATCCTAATTTGTGTTCCGAAGATGAACGGAGGTATTACGGGTTTAGAACAACATGAGGGTGAGTAATTAATGACAGAATTTACATTTTGGGGTGGAGTAACCCTTTAAGCAATATGATGCATTATCTGTGACTAGTGCCCACACATCACTGAGGTCCAGACTGTTTCTGTGGAGGGTCCCCAGTATTGCTAGTCTTAAGGTGAAAAATTAATCAGTGCAAGTTAATCCACTGAAAAAAATTGTTTGTCTTGGTAATCTTTAATCAAAATCTGAACAGTTGCTTCCGCTCTGGAAGGGCATTCCTTCTCCGATGACATAAGTTTGACGAGTTGGGCAGAATATGCTTAACCACGCCCCTCCAACCGTTAGTTCCAGGGCCTTTTTGCCACACCTGCCAATGGCCTGTTACATTAGAAAATTTACCAGGTAAAAAATTTCTTACTCGCCATTAAACTCTTTTTGCAAAAACAGGCACTTATTACTACTGCAATTACTAAACAATGTTTTTAATTTGTCCTTTTCTTTACTTTCAAGAAAAACAAAAACAAATGTATTGATTTATTAATCAATGTTCATTAACGTTTTCGAGTTACATTTATTTATTTAGTCCCCAAAAAAAAGGAATTGTTGAGATATTTGTCCTTTGCATGTTTTTGGCAAACAGAGCAGGCCATCGTGTTAGTCTCAGTATCAAATACAAGCCAGTCTCTCTTTGATCCATCTTCCCTGAAACACCATCTCTCGCTAAAACACTTAGAACCATCATGACTTTCTGATGTTTGCTTTTCATGTTTCCGTTCCGACGTAACCCCAGGTATGTGTCGCCACATTCTTACACCCTGTTTACTCCATACGCGACAGTTGTCGTGTTGTACTGCAACAGCTAAAGTCTGTCTACACTGGATGCGACAAAGCGACCATTAAAAATCATTTTAACTTTGTGTCAGTACGTCATAAACAGAATGAGGCATCAGTTTACTGTCGGGGATTTGTCGTGTCGCACAGCGCCGCATCCGGTGTAGACAGCATCACTGATTATAATGGGTTCTATAGTATATTGTCGCTCCGCTCGCCTCCGGTGTAGACACGATGTCAGTTTATGAAGAATAAAGAAGGGAAAAATTGTTAAAATTCTGAAAAGTTTTACCCGTTGACACTGTTACATATACTCACCAATGCAGTTTTTTGATTAGTTTCAGTCTTTCTGAATGGAAGTTCCCCAAACCGGAAGTGCCACTCATAATGTAAAACGCAGTAGGCTCGTCAGGAATAAGGTGGATAATGAAGCCTATTTTTTTTAAACCACACATCTGTTAAAATGTTATTCAGCGGGGCACTAAGACGGCATGACAAGACAGACACAAGCAGTCCCCTTTAGGCCGAGTTCACACTGCATGACTTTAGCCCCGATTTTCACTCGCTGACAGGTTTTGTGAAATCGCAGACAAATGCCCGAAATTGGAGGCAAATCGGTGCTCGTTCACGCAAGTGACAATCACGCAGTGTGAATTATCAAAGACGCAATTTTAGAGAACACCAACCCCCCGTGAAATATTTGGCATGCTAAATATCTGGAGCTGTCGGCGATTCAAAATCCTGCTGTGTGAATGAGTTCTGACTGAAACATACATCGGCGATGACCTACAGCCAATGAGAGAGCAAGATACAGGGCAGCGGGAAGTTCGGGGAGGAGTTACATGAAACGTAGTTTGCAAACCAGTGTTGCCAAGTCTGCGGTTGTTGCGGATTGTTTTTCATGTCCCCAATGTGAATTGTACCAGGAGAACCCCACCAAAAAACGTGTAATTTACCCCCCGAATGCGATTTTTACTGGAGGACCCCCCTCGAAACGCGATTGTGCTATTTTTGAGAAGCAATTGGGCAGGTTTTGTTGCGAATACCTGGACAAGACAGAGTTGTCAGCGATTCTTCCTTTTGTGAAGTCATGCAGTGTGTAACCTTCTGTCGCCAATAATTATCTGTATTATTAATATTTCAATGTTTTCATCCAACATGGTCTTTATGTTTCCATTATAATTCAGACTATGATTTTAATTATTAGCGCAATATCAAGATGAATTAAATTGAAAATGCAAATTTGAATGTGATTCAACAAAACCCGGTTGTTTGACTTGTTTCCACAGGGTTTTTATTGATTGAGGAAATGGCACATGGACAAGAAGGTAAGAATCCTTCAGTGTCTAAACACTTTTGTTCTGTTTTGTCTGTTAAATGGGCAGATATAAAGTACTTAGAAATTTAGCCCTGTAATGAAGATCTGATGCAGTTTGATGCCCAGTTTATAGTTCCTGATACCAGATCAAAGTAAAATTAACTTATTAACAGGCAATTTTTCCCTCCAAAATTGATCTTTCAGGAACAGCTTTTACAAATGTTTAATGTTAGATTATACTGCTCTTTGTTTAATATAACATACCAAGCCCATCAGGATATATAGGCCAAGATTAGAATTATATTGAGTAAGAAATGTTGGATATTCAAAATAAAATTTAAAAAAGATGTTCACTATCATTATTTTACCCTTGTGTTTTAAATATCTGTCGCTGTTTTGCACCCTTAAACCTTAATTTCTGACCCTGTGGTGGACGTGTAGCTGATGATGATGATTAAGAAAGATTAGTTTGGTAAAAGTCTTCTGCAGTAGTAGATGATTTCTTATTGGCCTTTATTGATGAATTTTTTTCCAGAGAATGTAGCACTATGGGGCAAAACTACTCAGTCATCAACTTACGCAGGAGCTTATTCTGAAATGGCTCTTGATGGATTGTTGACCACCTTTACCCACACTAACCCTGAAACCAACCCATGGTGGAGAGTGGATCTACTTGAGGTATACAGAGTGAACAGAGTGACCATCATTAATAGACCGACCTTTGCTGACAGGATTAACGGAGCGGTGATTCGTATCGGGAACTTTCTTGACATTTACAGAAACACCATGTGAGGATTTCTTTCTTTTGATTTGATTTCTGTGGCTGAAGTGAAGAATGAACAGAAATAGATAACAGATGATCTTTCTGTCTGTAGATGTGGTGTGATTTCTACTCTTGGAGGCGGTGCCACGGTCACTTTCTCATGTGGTGGGATGGTGGGTCGTTATATGGTTGTTCATATTCCTGGAAACCAGAAGATGCTTTGTATTGTTGAAGCTGGAGTCTACGGGTATTTGGCAGGTAATTCGTTTTTGTAGAGCACTTAATTGAATGTAATAAATACTTTTTTACTAACTTACTTTAAACTCATAGTTCACCAGAAGTCACGCTCATGTCTTTCCAAACCAGTATTCAGTATTCATGCTTTACTGGTGTCTTATGTACAGATGATTCTGATAAACGTGGGGCTTGAGCATATAACAGGGATGCAAACTCATCATGGATGAAAAAGGTGACAAAGACACGCGACCCTCCCCCCCCCATTTTTTTTTCAACTCTATAATTGTGCCGTTAAATGCACTTTAAACTTTAATGACTGACATTTAATTCATGAAGATGACAAAAAAAAGGTCTTGAAGTGTCTTGTCCCGCAGTTCGAAAAATGAAACAAAGACTTAGAGTTTTGATGCCAGAAGAAATTATAGGTTTTATTTCGCAAACATAAAACCGAAGCCCTCTGCAGAAAAGCTTCCTGATCTTCCTTTAGCTCCAATATTTATACCATTTTTTTTGGGAGGGCTTCCATACATTAAGCCCCCCTCTTATATATACAATTCTACATTCCACTTGCGTATGTATTTCTATCTCTCCTTTTTAGGAGAGAAGACCCTCTAGATTGTTATGGTTAGGAAAAGAACCCCCCTCCTCTTATGTTTCAGACGTGTCTCTGCCACGTAGACACCTTAGCACCCAAGGCCTCCATAATATATTGGGAGATTAAATAGATACATTTTTGGCAAAATTCATCTTGATTATGTCTAAGTAATTCTGATTAATATCAATAAAAATCCTCTACATTCCTCCCTTTGAGACTTCATTAAGTCTCACAATTTGTTTATGTCTACCCAGAGTGCTACTTCATAATTCAGTCTTTTCAGCTAACACTATGTAGTGACTAAATTAGTCACACAGGTTTACCATCAACGACTAAATGATGTGGTAGCACTCTGGAGGAAAATCCGGACCAAACATCTCTCCCTCCACCCTTGATTTAAGAGAGAGTAAAAGATCCTGTCTCCTTTCTTCCTTTATAGTAAAATACAATGTTAAAAGCATGAGCGTGCAATTGGTTCAGCGCTTGCCTGTGGTTGTCACAGTTATGTATATCAAACACATAAAAACACATTCAAAACATAATACATTGAATATTCCAAGAAACAATAGTTCGGATCCGTTGATCTTCAGCCCAGATACTTTGTGCATCGTAGAGGGCCATCCTTGGGCAGAGGTTAGGCTAGCACTTACACCCAGGATAAGGTTCATCCTTACATCTCTTTTTCCTAGTCATCAGAGTCGCTGGATTCATTATCCAAAGTTTGCTCATTTAAGATCAGCTTGTTTAGCAATCCTTCATAATACTCGTCCAAGTTTCTTTCTGTGATTACTCGTTGATTGTTTGGGACTTTTATCATCTCCATTTGTTTCACAGTAGCATTGACGACCAATGTTCTTAGTATAGGTAATACACAACAAAATAATAAACCTCCTATTATTATAGCAACTCCTAAAAACATTCCTAGTTTAGCAAACCATGCTCCCCAAGCTCCCAACTTTAGATCAAACCAGTCCCACATTTTACCATCTGTTCCGGCATTTGTTTTAAGTTCAACCCTTAAGTTTTTCAATTTGGCCATTACTTCTGTGAATGCTCCTTCTGGAGCAGTATTATTTGGTATAAAAGTACAGCATTGATCCCCAAACACAACACAGACTCCTCCCTTTTCAGCCAACAAATAGTCCAAAGCTATTCTGTTTTGCCATGTCATTCGGCTTGTTGCATCTAATTGTTCTCCTAAAAGTGATAAGGCGTCATCAGTGTAATTAATAAATCTCTGCTGGTTGTAATATATATAGTTGATCCATTCTGTATTTTTATTTTGCGCAATCCAAATGAATATTGATTCAAATCCTGATTTCACTTCATCTCTTGCCTTAAATTCATAAGGTATCCCTCTTGGTTGACCAATAGCATCTATATAAACTGCAGGATCTTTTTCATAAGCTCTTCTCGATCTAGATTTCTCTTCTTTTGTTTCTCTTTCATCTAATGAGATGTGATTCATTTTATGCGTCAACATAACCCTAGTGCATAATCCTGACCATTTTTCTGGCAATGTTGTCAAAAGGCCATATTCTAATCCACACATCCACCATATGTCTGCCAATGGAATATCAATATCATCAAATATAGGTGGTGGGCCCTCTTTTACCACTAAATAGTCAACTGTGCATCGCGGAATTTGCCATATTTTGCTATACTTTCCTTTGAATCTTCCTACGTCAACATTTCCCTTTTTCTCATAACATTCAAATTCCTGATCTGCCATTAATTGTATTCTTCCTTGCGGCTTTTGTATTTTTGTTTCTTGTATAATAGGCCATTTACGGGTACGTTCACATTGCAATTCAGTAGCTTCTCTGTAAATCGTTGTAGATTGGAGAAACTGGCACCAATATGGGCAAAATGCCATTTTTTTGGGTACAGTTTCTAAAGACATTTATTGCTTTACCTCTTTCAATAAAACATTTACCTCCCATTTTTAATACATCTAACCCCATTACGTTAGACAGTCCTGGACATGTCTTAAACCATTCATCATGAAATATTTTGCAACTAGAACTATGTATAGGTATTGGTACAATATATAAAATTGGTCTCGCTTCAAGGCAAACTATGCAGTTTTCCCATTCCTCTTTTTCAGCTGTGTAACTTACCCATTTATACCAACTATTATCCTCTGCCTTTTCCCATAATATATCTGAATTGCCTATAATAGTGATGTTATAATTGTCATCTACGATATGTTTATTTTGTCTAGATATTTTTACCTCCTCGACTTGTGCTTGTTCATTTTGGATTACGTTAAAGTCACTGCTAGATTCATTTGAGGGCTGAAAAGTCAATTCTTGGGAAGTCTGGTTGCTTTTGGTTATTGTTTGCGTTTACAATTGAAAGGAAGTTTGTTTGCAGTTGTCTTCTACTTGAGCTTGTAGAATTACAATATGCATTAGGCATGTGATGATCATCAGATATCTTTCCACTTTTCTACTTCCTCTCACAAAAGAATGTGAGCTCCTTGCTTATCTCTTTTTGATTTGTCATCAGTTTGTACTTCATCTTGTGTCACTCGTCTCTCCTCGTCACTTTCTCTTGAGTTGTCTGCTTGTCTGTTTCCTTCTCTTTCCACTTCCTCTTTTCCATTTGTTGGCTACCACATATTCTGATCATCTCGTTAGCTGTCCCATCACTCATTCCATCTTCACCAGGGTGACTCTTTGCGAGTCGTTGCAATGGTCTTTCCCTCGTTGGCAAGGGAGGGTCGTTACTAGCACGCCCTTCATCCCTCACTTCATGCTGTGTAGGGTTGTTGAAGTGGTTCTTAATGGTGGAACAAACCATTCCTGGGCCTTGATGTAACTGCTGTCACCTGTAAATGGAAACTTTCAGAGTTTTTGTTAGTGATATCCAGCATGCTCATTTGCTCATCTGGATAGTTATTCTTCTTGGTGTGACCTGTGGAAATTTCATGTGGGTTGAGGGCTGTCCTGGCCCCTTTTTTGAGCTCTCACAACTCCATTGCTGTTAATAAAATGAGTATACTATTTTCTATAATATGATAAAGAATTTAGTTTTACTCAGTTATATGCATCCTTACAATTTTTTCAATTCATTTCAAATTTATTCTTAAAAATTTACTAATTTAGTTATCTCTTTGTTTTATAAACTGAGTTCCACTATATCACTAGATAATTTCCTAGGTCTATCTAGCTCAGTAGCGTTGGCCTTTTGACCTGGAAAACACTCAACCCACTTTGTTAACAGTCAGAAAGACAATATTTTATCCTTTTGAGACAGATCAGCTCCATCATGACATGCTGAAAAGAAAGTTAGATGTGGGGTGGACAGAGCAAGCTTGCTTGCTTTGCCTTCCCATGTAATGCGCTGCGCAAGTGTGGCACTGTTTTTCTTTCTGCCACAACAATAACCTAGGTACTGACCAGGAAACTTAACCGAATTCATCCATGGTCTTTATTTTACTGGGCGTTATTTGCCTTGTGGGCCCACATACTGTATTAAAATCTGCATACAGCTGTTTGGCAAAATAATTGATTTGTTTCAGTGTCTCGTCAGACACCTTCTTTCACTCCATTCATTCCATCCGTCATTCATACTTTTTCACACCCTTTCACACCCCCTTTTTGGCCAAAAACATATTTTGTCTTGAGATTTCAGCTGATTGCGAACTGAATGGTTTTAGTTGTGGAATGCTACGGAACCTGAATATAACATGAAGTCTTTTGTTACACTCTACTGAGCGTAGACCTGGTAGCATTCAACATAGTGTCTAAATGTCATTATGTAACTGGACAACGTCAGTCACTATAAGGTTTGTTTTAACACTGCAGTATAAACCTCCTTTTTCTCAAACAAAATCTAATAGATTAATTGGTTTAGAATAGTTGTCTTAGGTATTGTGCAGTTCAGAGAGTCAATTGTAATTTTCTCAAATGCCACTTGTTTGTCCACTTTAAAGTTTAGTCATAAGTTTTTGTTATTGCTCATGAGCTACTTTTGAGATGAGGATTAGAGATCTCTGCATAATTTAGGATTCAACATTTCTATCTTGTTATCCTCAGTTACGACAGCATATGTGATTTCATGATTTTGGATCTTTGGCGTAATTTTTATTATTCTTTTATGCAATCTAGCCCCAGAAAATTACCATTAAACAAAATGGAGTGACCAATATTTTTATTTTATCAGCCATATATATTTTTCTATTAGTCATCTTGTCTACTTTTTTCTTTCCCAAAGGGATCAGCATTATTGTCAATAATTCAGTTGTGCATTTTTCCCTAGTTGGTTAATGAAATAGCCCTCACTATGCCAAATCCAGCTCGATTTGTTTTTATCTGATTGGTGAGTCAAGCACCCACTTCTGTCTGTCAAAATGTCTTATTTCTTAAGACATAAGGCTGGACTGGTACCTATTGAAAAGCAGATTCAGAATGTTAGTTAAAACACAGAATTCAAAGAACTGCTGTGAGACCAGTAATTAATAAAGTTAATAAAATAATTAATTAAACAATTAATTAAACAAAGTTTGAAACAGTCTCTAAAGTGATCAAATAAATGTGCTTCACCTGTGCACACAATGGGAAGGGATGGAAGTGCTTCTGGTTAGATCATCAGTTTGTTTAAGCTGTTTAGCTGTTGCACTGGGTTGTCAGTCTGTGATGGCACTCAAAGGCCTGATGTTGTTGTGCATGATCTCCGTTGTTTCTCTGCCTCTCCTCAGTCTGGCTTTTGATTGTTCTTGCCAGAGTTTTGCATTTCAGGATGTTCTCTTCACACCCAGGAAAAGTCTCAAGTGAAAGATTCACCTTTTCCTGCTTTAAGTCAGCCTTTCTCCATGCAGAAGTGTTCACTCCTCTTTTCGGCGGGTAGCTGAAAATCCATCAGCCCCTCCCCCTTCTTTTCTCTACAGCTGTCTTTGCTTCTTCGCCACTTCGTTAGATAGACTCCATTGCTTTGTCAAGGCACTGATCCAGAAGCCATCTGAAATCTTAACACTCAGAGACTGCATTAATCAAACTGAACCTTTGTAAACTGTGACCAAATTGTGTCTGAGCAATCAGCTCTTTATTTAATTTTCACTTTTCAACCATCTCCTTCTATGGCCCTTTAATAAAAAGGTAAAAATAAGTAAATAAATAAAATAAATAAAAAGTTAATCTGGTTAAAAACAGCAGTTCCCTTATTCTATTTTAGTAAAGCAAGTTCTTTGTTGCAGAAAAATAGCAAGCAGTTTTTTCTTTGCAAAATGCAGAAAGCAGCAGTAATCTACCTTTATTATGTATTATAATCAAACAAAAAAATCCTTTCTGTTACAGCAGTATGTATGGTAAACTAAAGACATCAATCATTATTTTTCTTCTATATTTGCATGGTTTAGAATAATCTAGTAATGGTGAATGAATTTTCCCAACCGACATAAAATAATTCCTTTTATTTAATTTATTCTTTTTAAATATCCTATGGCTTTTAATCCAAAATTTCTATGAACTTGGTCACCCAATCTTGCTCTCATTCAACATTGCATTACACAAGTTATCTTTAGTTAACTCAAACCCAAATCTCTGAAACTCTGTAATGGATTAACCTTCACACTGTCTCCCAGGGACAACAAGATACAAATTTTTAGAAGTCTTCAGTTATAAGCACGTGCAATATTTTATTAATCTATTATTTTTTTATAATAATGTTGCCACTATTTTTCAATTAATTTTTTATCCTTTATTTAATGACCTTTTTATTCTATCTGATGCATGTACACTTTCTATATGCTTTATCTTTATTTTATGATCACATAATATTCATAAAATCTTTAATAATGATTTTTATTTATTTATTTTTCAATTATCTCTCGTCTCTATCGTTTTATTTAGTGCGCACTTATCATTTTTAATGTTCTTCATTCAACTTCCCCTCTTAATATCTCTTCTCCACAGCGCTGCTCTCAGAATTTTCTCTCCCTCTTGCTTTTTTCTCACACAGACACCCAACATAAGATCTTGTTACACATCTGGATTCAATCTTTATTGACCCTATTTCCATAGAAACATGCACACCTCTAAGTCCCTCTTGAGTGTGACAAGAGCTGCGGCCGTTCTCCATTTAGAAAAAGACACACTTCTCTCCTCCATCCCAATCGGAATTTATTTCACACCCACATGCAATCGGACACGGACACAGTTTCAAACATTCTTCAAAACAAAACAACAAAACAAAGCTTTTTTCTCTCGAGTATCCACCTGCTCCAAAATACTGGTTCTGTTACTGTAACTTCTCCTTAATCTCTCTTCGCAGTAAAAGAACAAGATTCTGTCAGGAATTTCTGCCTACCTATTCAGACCTTCGACCCTAATTGAAGCGGTATCCGTAGGTCTTGCGCGCTCACTTCCTCAAATCTGTATCGAATTTATTTCTGTCCCTTCAGGCCCAGACTAAATTAACACAGACCATTGCTAGCAATGTATTTTTGCCTGCACTATCTCAGTTCAGTCTAAGTTACTCATCAAGGCCTCAAACAATAAACCAGATAATGCATGCAGTTATTTTTTCTGGAATAAAAACTCTTTTTTTTTTTTAAGTTCTCATCTTTAAATTTAGTATTTTGGAACATTATATAAGCAAAAAATGCTTACCTGATTATTAAAAGGTGGCCACCTTCATGTGTTGTTCGAAATCTGCTCCAAGCGGTGGTACACTTTGTAGCTCTTTTCCAAATCCTGTTCGTGACGCCAAATGAAGTGTCTTGTCCCGCAGTTCGAAAAATGAAACAAAGACTTAGAGTTTTGATGCCAGAAGAAATTATAGGTTTTATTTCGCAAACATAAAACCGAAGCCCTCTGCAGAAAAGCTTCCTGATCTTCCTTTAGCTCCAATATTTATACCATTTTTTTTGGGAGGGCTTCCATACATTAAGCCCCCCTCTTATATATACAATTCTACATTCCACTTGCGTATGTATTTCTATCTCTCCTTTTTAGGAGAGAAGACCCTCTAGATTGTTATGGTTAGGAAAAGAACCCCCCTCCTCTTATGTTTCAGACGTGTCTCTGCCACGTAGACACCTTAGCACCCAAGGCCTCCATAATATATTGGGAGATTAAATAGATACATTTTTGGCAAAATTCATCTTGATTATGTCTAAGTAATTCTGATTAATATCAATAAAAATCCTCTACAGTCTCCTGGTGGAAAACAAAGATTTGTAAGAGGAAATGACATGAAATTACCAGTACAACCAGTAGATGCCAGCAGAGGATCATTCATTAGCTCAGGTGCCATAAGTTGCTTTGTTTTATCTTTAACTGTAGAAGCTGCTATTCAGTCAACACAGACTTGTTGCTGCTGTAGTTTTGTTACTCTGAATTTACTCAGCATCACTTAATGCACAGCTCTATTTTGACATCGGCTTGTCAGTTCATTCCGACCATTGCTACAGTTATCACCGTTAATCACAGAAAAATTTTGTGGATTCACTCACGTAATGTTTTACACTCGTGGTTGTTAATCCTGAAACAGTATACATGGACGTTTGGTCCTCTTAGACAAACAAAACCTTTCTTCAAATTGTGAACTGATTATAGAGAGAAACTGAGCAAAGGGTGCTTCCCTTATAGCGCAACTGACCGAGATTACTCACATGAAAACTACACAATGAATCTCTTAATTACATTGTGTATTCTTTCTTTTTCTTTTTTTATAATGGGAATATCTGCGAACTTGTAGAACTAAATAAACTTGCGAAAACAAAAATTAGTTCAGAGCGGATTCTGACTAGCCTACAGTAAACACCTCTGATTGGCCATTGCTTTCAACAGAGATGCCTTTGATTGGCTACAATACTAAACGCTGCAGAAACATGTTGTAAATATAAACTTTTGGTTTTGTCATTCGAAACCAGAGTGTGCACACAACACCACACAGGAGCGTTTGAAAGCGGGTGAGTTCGAGCAGGTACAGAATTGAGTTGGTAGTAATGGTACTGTAAAGAGACACCCCCCCCCCCCCCTTCAAAAAAAAAAAAACTCACCGGATCTACGCGAATCACACAAATTCACACAATCTGAAAGGTGACAAGTTTGCATCCCTGACATAATGCAACAAAGAGGGGAAATTTTTAAAATTCTGTTAATTGATCATGTTAAACAGTCCACATTTGTCAGACAAATCAACAGACAACTTTCTTTTTATTCTAAATAGGTGTTATTGAAGATTTTGGTTATATTTCCACCAGGTTGTTGGTACTAATGATGTAATGAATTACTATGGGCGTCTATTAATTTTGTACATAGTTGTGAAGGACATTGTTAGACAAAAAGTCACTCTGTTTGTAATTCCGTTTGGTGACTGAAGGCTAGTTGGTGCAGAAATGACATGCTTCACCATCATCTCCATCACTGTCTCAAATTTTATTTGAATTGTGCATAAACATGGGTCCGACAGGTTTTTGTTTATTTTCCAGGAAATCGGGCAATAGGAGCCACCACTATACAGTCATCAACATCTGCAGACTGGTTTGCTGAAAGGGCCATTGATGGTAATCGAGGTCTCCAGCAGTTGTATATGAGATGCTCCTCAACCCTTAATGAGAAAGACCCGTGGTGGAGGCTGGATCTGCATGATGTCTACAGAGTTAATGAAGTGATCGTCATTAATAGAAAAGACTGCTGTGCAGAACAAATAAACGGAGCGGTGATTCGCATCGGAAACTCTTTGGAGAACAACGGCACCAACAATCCCATGTGAGAAACTTGAGGTTGAAAGAGTGTGAGACGTCAAGCACAAATGTGAAGGATTAATGCAGATATGACAGTATTTTTATATCCTTCGTGTGTTTCTCTGTCTGTAGATGTGCTGTTATTCCTGCTATTCCAGCAGGTGAGTCCTACAGCTGCTCATATGATGGACTGGATGGATGTTACGTGACTATTCATGTTCCTGGAGACCGGAAGATTCTTGTGCTTTGTGAGGTTGAAGTCTATGGGTATTTGGCAGGTAATTCATTGTTGTAGAGCATTATGTCCAATATTATACATTAATATATAATTCATGTAATCTCATGCCATACTTGAAACGTACTATAAAAGGAACACAAAATCATAATTTTCACAAATCAGTTTGGTGAGAGTAGTTGATGCAGTAATAATTCACTTCACCTTCAGTCGTTGTTCCTCAGTAATCTTCTCCTCTGCTGCAAACTTTGTGCATCAAGACGAGTCGTGACATTTTTTTCATACATTTTTTTTTTTTTTTTTTAAGAAAATCTGGCAGTAGCTGGAGCTGCTATACAGTCGTCAACATCTGCGGACTGGTTTGCGGAGAAGGCCATTGATCGAGGTCTCCAGCAGTTGTATACGGGATGCTCCTCAACCCTTAATGAGGCAGACCCGTGGTGGAGGCTGGATCTGAGTCATATTTACCGAGTTAGTAGAGTGGTCATCACTAATAGAAAAGACTGCTGTGCAGAACAAATAAACGGAGCGGAGATTTGAATCGGAAACTCTTTGGAGAACAACGGCATCAACAATCCAATGTGAGAAACTTGAGGTTGAAAGAGTGTGAGACGTCAAGCACAAATGTGAAGGATTAATGCAGATATGACAGTATTTTTATATCCTACATCTGTTTCTCTGTCTGTAGATGTGCAGTTATTCAAGATATTCCAGCAGGCGAGTCCTACAGCTACTCATGTGATGGGATGGAGGGACGTTACGTGATTATTCATATCCCTGGAGACATGAAGATACTCACTCTGTGTGAGGTGAAGGTCTATGGAGAAGGTATACATCAGTAATATCGGTTTATTATATATCAGATAATAATGTCTTCACATCATCAATTTTTGTCAATATGATGCAGTGAGGAGTGTGGATAAGTTTTAATAAATGCAAGCTCATTTGTAGGGAGCAAACCATAATTCTTTGGATTTTTTATGAATTTACATATATATGATTATATTTTTCTAGGTCCCTGTTTAAAAAAATCATTTGTAAAACTGCTGTTTCGCTCCAGCAAAGATTTGACCGACACTACAATGAGAGAAAACTATCTGAAACAGGCGAGAAAAAAAGTAACAAGTGATGAGAACACAAACACTTATTGCATTGTTAAAGGGGTCATATAATACAATTTCACCTTTTTAACTTTTGTTAGTGTGTAATGTAGCTGTGTGAGCATAAACAACATCTGCAAAGTTACGAAGCTCAAAGTTCAATGCAAAGGGAGAAATTGTCTTTTACAGTATTAGCAAAGCATTGCCTGCAGTGAACGGCTGGTAAGGGACTACAACAAAATACTTCCGGGTTAGTGACATCATAAACCAAGATAAACCCGGCCCCCAGGAACATGCAACGAAGGGGGCGAGGCCATGCTGCGCTGCTTTAGAGAAGAGGAAGAAAACTAGGGGTGCATGTAAAAATCTATTCATATACGGTGTGAACCGCGATTCTGTCTTCTAACGATTCTAATGGATTCACAAGTTTCAAAATCAATGTTCTAGCAGTGTTTCTCAATCCTGTTCCTCGCGTTGCCCTGCTCTGCATCTCTCTCTCTCTCTCTCTCTCTCTCTCTCTCATTCAGATCAGCAGCTCAGCTCCAACAATGAACTGTTCCATTTATACAGTTTTCACACAGCTATGACAAGCATTAAACATGGACACGCATGTGGTTGCCGTACTGTATTAAAGCTTTAATCATGATAAAACCATATATTAAAAGCTAACATAAGCAGTAGCATAATAACAGCGTATCTAAAAGTATGAGACAACAACAAACAAAAAACATAGGCCTACCATTAAAAGCCATGCTCTGCGCGATCCTCTTCACTAACATCCTCTGCGTCTCAATCGGTTTCAAACTGATAAGCAATATAGTCGACGCCATTGTTTACAATACAACCGGAGCACACGCCGCTGAGCTGAGGGGCGGGACGTTTAGACGCACACTAGAGGCGGTTTAGCCAATCACAACACACTGGGCCAGCTGACCAATCAGAGCCCATCGTGTATTTCTGAGGGAGGGCCTTCACAGAACCAGGAAATCAACCGGCCGTTTTTATGCTAGCTGAAAAGCAGTGTACAATACAGGTAAAATGTGAAAAATAATGTAATTTTTTTTTTTAAATGAAGCATGGACACGTTGCTGTGCACCCCATAAACACAATCAAGCCTTCGAAGAAATCCATTAGACCACCCCTTTACATATTATGACCTGACTTTGTTAAAAACATTGCAGTGCAGTTGCATTTGCTAAGACATAACTGGTTTATATTATGATACAAAGGTTCACTGACTGGAGTGTCGATCACCTATTGATTATTCAGTCAAACCATTTACAGCATGAACAAATTTACAATATTCTCACATTTTAAAGAGACTTGATTTTATGAAAGTACTGTTAGGGACATGACACGAGAAAAGAGGAGAGGAAGATTTGAATATCTTTTCATATTCTGATCTAATCAGTTTAGTATGAATGTTATTTTCAGTTGGGATCTGCTCTGACTGATAGATGAACAGGAAGTGATGCGGAACGCTGACAAACGTGAGTGTGTTCTTACAACTGTACAAATAGGAATGATTATAAAATTGTTTGATTGCAAAAATGTTTCATTTACAGGTCGCTGTGATACAAGACGATAATTCCCTGGAAATCAACAGTGTCTCTGACTCACTAAATTCACATTCATTCAATTTCTTCATAATTTATGAAAGCCCGTTTCCACCACTGAGTAAAAAATAAAACAAGGTAATTGTGACTTTATCTCACAATTCTGACATAAAGTCCGTTCAGAGGGGGGAAAATAATGACTATTTTCTTATTTAACCCTCCTTAGAATATTTCTCAATTGTTCTCAGTTATGCTTTAAATGTAAGGTAGATATTGGCACAGTGATGCATGTATTTTGGGGTTGTGACAAAATCAAAAGGTACTGGAAAGAGATTCACAAAATTATTCAAAAGATTATTGGAAAAACTTTTGTATTGTCCCTAAAGGTATACCATCTGCGGTATATGTGTCTGGACTGTGACAAAGAATATGTACTGAATTTTTGTATATATCTGGCCAAAAATGTATACTATTATTATGGTCAACTGCTCAGATATCTTCAATCAATATGTGGATGAGTCAGGCGACCACTCTTTTACTGTTGGAAAAATTAACTTATTATTTACATCAAAGATCTGAGGTGTTTTGGCGCATTTGGTCCTCTTTCGGGAACTTTCTTGAGGATACTCAGTGACTGTCTTTCTAATTTTCTTTTATTTCTTTGCTCTTATGCATTTGTATGCATTTGAATGTCTAATATGTACTAGCTGTACATGTTGTTATGAGATACCTTTACCACTGTTGTTTTATTGGAAAATGTAATTAAAAAAATAAATAATTTAAATGAATTCATTATGCAAAAAAAATAATTTTAAATAAATGAATGACTTCCTGCAGAGTTTTTGAACGAATCTTTTGAATGAATGATTCAGACATCAAATACATTTGAACAATCACTGGTCACCATCTACTATCATAATGTAACATATACAGTCTTTATTTGAACCGTAACATCAGTTCCAAAGGTCAGTTCGTAATTTTGATCGCAGCTATATCCGGCCTATAAACTTTTATCCTAATATTTTTGTTATTATTTAATGTTTGCAACACAGAAACGTAGCCTACTGTGTAGACTGTTACTACATCAAGCTTACATGATGAGCTCTGCTCTCTCTGGATCAGCTGCTGCATGAAAACAGGTTTAAATACTCCGATATGATTTCAAAGGTTAAATAGACAGCAGAATCATTGTCATGAAGAAATAAGATTGCGTGTGTTTGAATCGAGATCTTAATATTTTAATGATTGATATATGAGCCTATAGCATGCAGTCAGGTTCATAAATATTGGGACATCGACACAATTCTAACATTTTTGGCTCTATACGCCACCACAATCGATTTCAAATGAAACAAACAAGGTGTGCTTTAACTGCAGACTGTCAGCTTTAATTTGAGGGTATTTACATCCAAATCAGGTGAACGGTGTAGGAATTACAACAGTGTCAGGATACAGAGTCCAGGATCCAAGTGCGAGTACAATGATATGTTTATTAACAGCAAAGAACAGACAAGAAATCTCCAGCAGAGAATAGAGTATCCAACTCCGTGCCGATAATTCCAAGGTGAGTGCGGATAAATCCAGTGACGGCAGGAACACGGAGAACTGGCAAAAACAAGACAACGTTAACGAACCAACAAAACACACTGAAAACGCTGGCCAGATATAGGCAGCGCAACAAGCTACAGCTGGTGCGTACTGATTAAGCACCAGCTGCGGTAATTAGATGATGACACACACCAGACAGAGACGCAAGATGACACACACAGACCCATGAACCGTGACAAACAGTTTGCATATGTGCCTCCCACTTGTTAAGGGACCAAAAGTAATAGGACAATTGGCTTCTCAGCTGTTCCATGGCCAGGTGTGTGTTATTCCCTCATTATCCCAATTACAATGAGCAGATAAAAGGTCCAGACTTCATTTCAAGTGTGCTATTTGCATTTGGAATCTGTTGCTGTCAACTGTCAAGATGAGATCCAAAGAGCTGTCACTATCAGTGAAGCAAGCCATCATTAGGCTGAAAAAACAAAACAAACCCTTCAGAGAGACAGCAAAAACATTAGGCGTGGCCAAAACAACTGTTTGGAACATTCTTAAAAAGAAGGAACGCACCGGTGAGCTCAGCAACACCAAAAGACCCGGAAGACCACGGAAAACAACTGTGGTGGATGACCGAAGAATTCTTTCCCTGGTGAAGAAAACACCCTTCTCAACAGTTGGCCAGATCAAGAACACTCTCCAGGAAGTAGGTGTATGTGTGTCAAAATCAACAATCAAGAGAAGACTTAACCAGAGTGAATACCGAGGGTTCACCACAAGATGTAAACCATTGGTGAGAAAGGCCAGATTAGAGTTTGCCAAACGACATCTAAAAAAGCCTTCACAGTTCTGGAACAACATCCTATGAACAGATCAACTTGTACCAGAGTGATGGGAAGAGAAGAGTATGGAGAAGGAAAGGAACTGCTCATGATCCTAAGCATAACACCTCATCAGTGAAGATGGTGGTGGTAGTGTCATGGCATGGGCATGTATGGCTGCCAGCGGAACTGGTTCTCTTGTATTTATTGATGATGTGACTGCTGACAAAAGCAGCAGGATGAATTCTGAAGTGTTTCGGGCAATATTATCTGCTCATATTCAGCCAAATGCTTCAGACAGTGCTTCACAATGCAGATGGACAATGACCCAAAGCATACTGCAAAAGCAACCAAAGAGTTTTTGAAGGGAAAGAAGTGGACTGTTATGCAATGGTCAAGTCAATCACCTGACCTGAATCCGATTGAGCATGCATTTCACTTGCTGAAGACAAAACTGAAGGGAAAATGCCCCAAGAACAAGCAGGAACTGAAGACGGTTGCAGTAGAGGCCTGGCAGAGCATCACCAGGGACGAAACCCAGCGTCTGGTGATGTCTATGCGTTCCAGACTTCAGGCTGTAATTAACTGCAAAGGATTTGCAACCAAGTATTAAACAGTGAAAGTTTGATTTATGATTTATTATTCTGTCCCATTACTTTTGGTCCCTTAACAAGTGGGAGGCACATATGCAAACTGTTGTAAATCCTACACCGTTCACCTGATTTGGATGTAAATACCCTCAAATTAAAGCTGACAGTCTGCAGTTAAAGCACATCTTGTTTCATTTGAAATCCATTGTGGTGGTGGTGTATAGAGCCAAAAATGTTAGATAACCTTCCGCGCTACGATGATGGGAAGAAGTTGGGGTCAAACCTTATCAAACGATTAATTTGCATAAAATCCACTCCCGACTGGAGTGGGTGGATGAGAGGAGGGGCGTTGGATCAACGTGGGCTGGCGGTGTGTGATGAGGCACAGCTGGACTGAATGAAGCCTCATCACCGCCTCCGTTAAATGCCGAGCGCGCCTCTCCTCGAGAGACCGGTCTCTTCCCCCGTGCATGAACGCTGGTGTCCTCGTGGGTCCAGGAAGGGTGCGTTGAGGGACATCGCGCCGCCGAGGATGTGAGCCGCGGAACCTCCAGAGTCAGCGTGCGAGCCGCACCCGTATTACGGCCGACGGGCCAGGATGCCGGGCCGTTCTAGTCCCGCCAAAAAGGCCGAGAAAGAAGAGGAAGAGCCGCCGCTCAAGAGAAGCCGCCGCCCCTCGAAAACAGACCAGAGCGGGAGCGCGTGCGGCCACCGGACTCCGCCCCTTGCCTGGACCCTTCCCTTCTGGAACACTGCCCTCCTTCACGAGCCCCGCAGCACAACGAGGACACCAGATCCCCCCTGTTTTGATGGACACTTCTTCCCCCTGGACACTTTTATTTTATTATTTTTGTTCAATAAAAGCCTCTCCGAGGCCTGACGCCACACCCACTGTGTCTGTCGTTGGCTCCTCCCGTCACAGTGGTGGAGAATGCGGGCATAATTGGAAGTTTCACCGACAAGCAATCTTCACGTCTAACCCCACTTTTTTTTCTGTTTCTGCACTTTCAGACCGATGAGCTCTCCCCCAACGATGGAAGAGCTACTCCAACAACTAACCGAGGTCAGCCTGCGCCAACAACAAATTGTAGAACATCTGGCGGCCCGACAGGGCCAGGCTGACCAGGAAATCGCCGCTCTCCGCACGGCCGCCCGCCAGTGCGTTCCATTACCAGACCCCCGTGTACAGGCCGCCCAGCTATTGCCCAAGATGACGGCACATGATGACGTGGAGGCCTACCTCCAGATGTTTGAGAACACCGCAACGATGGAGGGATGGGATCCGGAGGAATGGGCCCGCGCACTAGCGCCACTACTAACTGGGGAACCCCAGCGAACGTTCTTCAGCCTTCCCTCGGCCGTGGCTGAAAATTACGAAGCTGTCAAGCAAGAAATCCTAGCCCGGGTGGGGCTGTCCCCAGTGTGCGCGGCCCAAGCACTTCATGACTGGGCCTACCAGCCGCAACGTCCAGCGAGATTACAAGTAGCCGAACTGACTCGACTGGTTCAACATTGGCTGTCAATGTTGACATCAGGCTGATCACTTCACATCAGGCCGTCCTCGACTCGGGCAGCGCGGTCAGCCTCGTCCAAACCAGGATCCTACCGCCGCCTCACGGGGCCAAGACCGTCCTTCCCCTGACTTGCGTCCACGGCAATACACGGGAGGTTCCCGTGCGACGGGTTACCATTTCCGCGGCCCCAGGTGCCTGGCCGCTGGAGGTCGGCCTTGTGAAAGACATACCCGTAGAAGTGTTACTGGGACGAGACTGGCAAGGGTTCGAGGCCCTCCTCCGAGCCGCAACACAGCCTGCCTGCCGTAATGGGGGTCGCCGTTGGTGGCGCAACATCAAGAAGTCCAGTAGCCGCCCCGTTCTCTTGGCCTCCGACACCGGGAGAGATGGTGAGTCCCCCTCCCATAATTCTAACCTCTTTTATGATATGTATCAACAGGTGTCGGGAGGGGGCTCGTTTGGCCGGGCCCAGCGGGAGGACGACCACTTAAAGCATTGCTGGAATCAGGTCCGGGTCCTCAAAGGGAAGGAGGTCCGGCCAAAGCCCCACCCTCTCCCCCACTTTATCGTAGAGAACGACCTACTCTACTGTGTCGCCCAGCGAAGGGGGGAGGAAAAGAAACTATTGGTGGTCCCACGCCCCAAAACGGAGACGATTTTACACCTCGCACATGACCACCCCTTGGCGGGACACCTCGGGGCGGGAAATATCATCAACAGGATCCGGGACAGGTTTCACTGGCCCGGTCTAGAAGCGGAAGTACGACGGTTCTGTCAAGCCTGCCCGGAGTGCCAAAGGACTTCGCCGATCCGACCTCCCCCCTCACCGCTCATTCCACTGCCCGTAATTGAGGTACCCTTCGAGCGAATCGGGATGGATCTGGTAGGCCCGTTGCCCAAATCGGCCCAGGGGCACGAACACATCCTCGTCGTGGTAGACTATGCCACCCGGTACCCCGAGGCCATTCCACTCCGAAAAGCCACAGCAAAAACCATTGCCCAAGAGCTCTTCATGCTCTTTAGCCGGGTCGGCATCCCTACGGAGATTCTGACCGATCAGGCAACACCGTTCATGTCCCGGCTAATGGCTTACCTGTGCCGCCTGCTCCGGGTAAAGCAGTTGAGGACCACCGTGTACCATCCCCAAACGGACGGACTCGTCGAGCGGTTCAACCAGACCCTCAAACAGATGCTCCGGCGAGTGGCAGCAGAAGACAAGAGGGACTGGGATCAAATGCTGCCCTACGTCCTGTTTGGTATACGGGAGGTCCACCAGGCGTCCACCGGCTTTACTCCGTTTGAGCTCCTTTTCGGAAGGCAACCTCGTGGGCTGCTCGATGTCGCAAAGGAGGCATGGGAACGACAACAGCCCACCCCACACTGGTCCCTGGTCGAGCATGTCCACGAGATGAAGCACCGTATCGACCGTGTCATGCCATTAGTCCGGGAACACCTGGTCAAAGCACAACAGGGCCAAGCTCGCCACTACAACCGAGCAGCTCAGCCCTGGGAGTTCCAGGCAGGCGATCAGGTCATGGTGCTGGTCCCCACCTCTGCTTGCAAGTTTCTGGCCGCCTGGCAAGGCCCCTACAACGTAACAGAGAAGATAGGTCCAGTAACTTACCGGGTGCGTCAGTCGGGGAAGCGGAGCCCGCATCAAATATACCATGTGAACCTCCTAAAAAAATGGGTGGGGACCCGGGAACAAGCAGCTGCCCTTGCCGCCGTAACGCCCGTCGTAGTGGACACTAACCCGGACCTGTCGGCGACCCAGAAGGCTGAGCTGCAACACCTGATCGGTCAGTTCTCGGATGTGTTCTCCTCTGTCCCCGGGAAAACCCAAGTGGTCCAACATGACATCAGGACACCACCAGGCATAATTGTCAAGCAACGGCCCTACCGGATCCCAGAGGCTCGCCGGCAGGCTATCGAGGAGGAAGTCCAAGCCATGTTAAAGTTGGGGGTGATTGAACCATCGCGCAGCCCGTGGTCCAGCCCCATAGTCCTGGTCCCAAAACCGGACGGCACCCTCCGCTTCTGTAATGACTTTCGGCGCCTCAACAAAGTTTCGGAGTTTGACGGCTACCCAATGCCCCGGGTGGATGAACTATTGGATCGGCTGGGAAGGGCCCGATTCATCTCCACCCTGGACTTAACTAAGGGATATTGGCAAGTCTCCCTCACAGAAGAGGCCAAACCGAAGACGGCCTTCTCGACCCCCTCCGGCCACTGGCAGTATCGGGCCCTTCCCTTCGGCCTTCACAGGGCCCCAGCCACCTTCCAACGACTGATGGATGTTCTTCTCCGGCCGCACCAACAGTATGCCGGAGCATACCTCAGCATACCTCGATGATGTAGTCATCCACTCGGAGCGTTGGGAGGACCATCTAGAACGTCTGCGGAGGGTGCTCACGGAGCTGCGCAAAGCTGGACTCACGGCCAACCCCCAGAAATGTCACCTAGCGCTCGCCGAAGCCAAGTACCTAGGGTTCCGGGTGGGCCGAGGTCTTATCAAGCCCCAGGAGAAAAAGGTAGCAGCGGTGTGGGAGGCGCCACAACCCCGAACGAAAACCCAAGTGCGAGCGTTCCTGGGGTTGGCCGGATACTACCACTGTTTCATCCCCAACTTTTCCTCCATAGCTGCCCCCTTGACAGACCTGACCAGAAAGGGGCAGCCCGAGCGCATACACTGGACACCCGAAACCGAAGAGGCATTCCGGCGCTCAGAACCGGTGCTCAGAGCCCCCGACTTTGGCTGCCCCTTTCTGCTGCAGACGGATGCATCCGAGGCAGGGTTGGGAGCTGTCCTGTCCCAGGTACAGGAAGGTGAGGAACACCCTGTCTTATACATCAGCAGGAAGCTGACGAAGGCCGAGAAGAACTACGCGACTGTCGAGAAAGAGGCTCTAGCCATCAAGTGGGCAGTCCTGGACCTGAGGTACTACCTGCTGGGCAGGAAGTTCACCCTGCTCACCGACCACGCGCCCCTTCAATGGATGGCCAGGGCGAAAGACACCAACGCCAGGGTGACGCGGTGGTTCCTCGCGCTCCAGGATTTCTGTTTTACCATCCGTCACCGGGCTGGAGCCTCCAACTCCAACGCCGAGCGTCCCGACACATCATCAGCGTTGCCCTGGAGACAGACACGGAACACCTGCACCTGCTCGTCAAGGCGGAATCGGCCACACCTGCACCTCGTCAGCCCGCGGCCAGATAAGCTGCGTGAGGCTGCACGAGGGGGAGGATTACGCCGAGGCTGAAGACTAATGTATGTTGTCTCTTTCCCCTTTCCTCAGAAGCCAGCGAGTGACCGAGCCGCTCTGACGAGAGCCCCACGCCTGATTCACCGCTCCACGTGGAAACGCACTAAAAGAGCACCACTTCACGCCAGCCTGACACCTTTGCACCTCAAACTTCACTTATTGTTAATAAAATTCACCCTCTGGGGTACTCATTTGAGCTCTCCTTGTCGCGTGATTCTTCCACCCCGTCACAGTGATGAAGAATGCGGGCAAGGCGGAGCCTAGACAGCGCAGTTGGGCAACACCGGAAGACGTCATCCCCTCTCGCCCGCAGAAGTTCGTGAAGAAGCGTGTGGGACGGAGAAACGACGGAGACGGCCTCCCAGCCACCGAAGGGGTAAGTGACATTTCCCCACTTGTCATCTTACCCTGTGGTTGGTTGAGGCTGTCGACTAATACCGGTTTCTCTGTCCCTGTTCCGGCGCGGTGCGAGAGGGAGGATCGCCCGGAGAGGAATCCCTGCCCCGCCAACTCCGACCGTATGGAGCCTGGTTGAGGAAGGTAGCACTCCTGCGTGGGCGGCGACCGACGACGGGGATGTCGCTTGGGGGGCGGGGAATGTGACGGATCGGTGGCCCTCCCCCTCATTATCATCACCACTCCGTCCCTTATTCGCCGCCCTTCACCAGGCTTCCGACTGGAGTGGGTGGATGAGAGGAGGGGCGTGGGATCAACGTGGGCTGGCGGCGTGTGATGAGGCACAGCTGGACTGAATGAAGCCTCATCACCGCCGCCGTTAAATGCCGAGCGCGCCTCTCCTCGAGAGACCGGTCTCTTCCCCCGTGCATGCACGCTGGTGTCCTCGTGGGTCCAGGAAGGGTGCGTTGAGGGACATCGCGCCGCCGAGGATGTGAGCCGCGGAACCTCCAGAGTCAGCGTGCGAGCCGCACCCGTATTACGGCCGACGGGCCAGGATGCCGTCCCACCAAAAAGGCCGAGAAAGAAGAGGAAGAGCCGCCGCTCAAGAGAAGCCGCCGCCCCTCGAAACCGGACCACAGCGGGAGCGCGTGCGGCCACCGGACTCCACCCCTTGCCTGGACCCTTCCCTTCTGGAACACTGCCCTCCTTCACGAGCCCCGCAGCACAACGAGGACACCAGATTCCCCCTGTTTTGATGGACACTTCTTCCCCCTGAACACTTTTATTTTATTATTTTTGTTCAATAAAAGCCTCTCCAAGGCCTGACGCCACACCCACTGTGTCTGTCGTTGGCTCCTCCCGTCACAATATATATATATAAATAATAATAATATGTTTAATTTGTAAGGCACCTTTGCCAAGCTCAAGGACACTTCACAATGACAAAAAACAATACAAGCAATCAGTACATAGATGGACAGTAGACATTTGCCAAGTCCAGGACATGCAGTTGCAAACCAAAGTAATAATAAAGATAGTGAAGTACAGCAAACAATCAGATACAGCATTAAGCCATAATAGTTTAAGAAGAAACAGATAATGGCCGATAATATTGGTTGAACAGATATGTTTTGAGTTTGGACTTAAATTCGTGCAGTTTGATTATTGACCGGAGACACGGGCAATGAGTTCCAAAATTTAGGAGCCATAACAGAGAAGGATCTCCCTCCCATAGATGAAAGGCGAGATCTTGGAACACAAAGAAGTTCCCCTCCAGATGACTGAAGTAGACGAGAAAGAGTATATGGAGAAAGTAGGTCAGAGATATATGTATATATATATATATATCAGTGGCGGGCCGTGCATTTCACACCTAGGCCTTCAGTGGCGTCCTACATTAATTAATCCACCTCTTAATACCATCATAATGATGCCACGGCTATAGAAACAGAAATGCAGTATAACGACATTGCATCACAGACAGGTATCTTATGTAGTGAGAATGAATGCTATTACTAAAGCTAGAAACCCAATTAACACAATTCAACAAGTTGCCACACCTGCGCAATGCACATCATCTCTAGCTGAGGCATTAACCGCACAAAATAACACAAATATAGTCCACCCGATGTTCTTACAGACATTTATTAACTCAAACGTATTTATACCTTACAGATAACATTGTTATAAAACAAATAAGGTGATTATCTTAAAACAGCTTCAATACTGCCATTGACTGTGTGCACGTACAAATAATTAACTGCGCTTGAAGCTGTCATAAAACTAAAAATGAAACACCCAAAACTGTATATGGCATTATCACGAAGACAAACTATATGTTTATATGTGAAATTCTGGAGGGGACGTCGGCTGGTGTCGTGTGGTGACGTAATGATGTGTGATCTATGTACTATAACATGTAAAACGGGAACATGAAAGGATTATTGTAAAAGCAATTCATGTAAACACCTTAATCATAATATTGTCTTATTCAGAATAAGGTAAATAATTAGATTATTGATGTCCATGTAAACGTAGTCAGTGATTCTGATAGTGTTTAGGCCAGCAGAGAAGGCTTTGCTGGCCCTGATGGCCCACCACTGATATACATGTATATTTGTGTGGGTGTATATTTATGTCTATATATATATATATATATATATATATATATATATATATATATATATATACACATATATATATATATATATATATATACACATATATATATATGCATGTGTGTGTGTGAATTTTATATATATATATATAAAATTTATTTATGTGTATTTTCACGTTTTGATTTTCAGTTCATATTTAAAAATGATAAAATCACTATTATAAAATCTACAATTGCATTTTAACAAAGTGCATCACTTCATTTGTATAATTTCTGCCAATTCTGCTACATTATAATGAATGACAAACATCAAAATAGTGTTATAAAAACAAGAGTTGCACTAAGGATTTAATAGCTATCATTTACTTTTACTAAATATATTTATCTACAACAAAATGTATTTGCAAATCTCTAACCATGCTTACAGTGTATTAAGTATTATTCTGCAACACGTTCATTTCTGTATGTGTTTACATGTGTGTGTGTGTGTGTGTGTGTGTGTGTGTGTGTGTTTGTCTTGTAAGCATATTTTCCATCATAAACGCATTATGATGTTAGTCCTGCATATTCAGTCAGCCTAGAATCCAACAACATACATCTTAAAAATCAAACACAAAAAGTGCAAAAAACTATAAATAAATAAATAAAAACTCAAAAAAGGAAAAGAAAAAAACAAATTCAATAGTAATGTCATTTCCTAAATATATTTATATTACCTTTTTCCTTTATGTAGTATTTTCAATATTTATTTTTACATTTTTTATTCTTTTTAACTTCAATGTATGCATTTAATTTACTTTCTGTTTTTATTTTATTTTATATAATATATAAATGCATCATTCATTCATTTTATGTTTTAGCCACAGTCAACCTACTCAAGGAAGTAGTTGTGGTTTTCAGGCGAATGAAGCTTCAGACTTCATAGATCATGTGCTTTTGGCAAAACAAATCAAGCTACGATGTAGTGCATCAATGTGAAATGTGTTGTTTTTTAATACAAGCTTCGGAGCTTTCGTTTTGAACGTAACATCACTACTTTTTCAGTTCTTTGTCAGTTGTTGATTTAGCCTGTTTGCTGAATGGTCTCTTGGTGCTCAGTGTTCCTAGTCCTTTGTTTTATTTTGTTTGGTATTAAATGGATTTGCATATGGATCCTTGCCTCTCCTGTCATCTTTATCTACCATGGTTTTGTTTGTTACTTAATCTCTAGGATTGTTTTTCAGTTTATTTTTTTAAAGTTCTACTTTACCAAACAAATCTTATGTTAAATATTTGCTCGCTGGTTTATGTAAATGGTTTGATGGTCTTGATGACTGTGTTTGTCCAGAAAGTCTGGTAGTGATTCACAGGACGTGTCCTTGTCCCACTTTAGATTTCAGTCTTCTGCTTGATGAATCCGTATTATTAATGTGCCTCTGGTTTCATCCAAAATGGTCATTACACAGATCCGTGTTTTATGTTTCCTAGCTTATACAGGTGACCAAGCTTTTTCAGTGGTGGTACCTAATTTATCCAAATTTATCCTGAAGTATCCACACTTCTCCTCTCCAGCCTTCCTACAACATGTCCTCTAGACCCAATCCCCTCACACCTTCTCCAAGCAATCTCCCCTACACTCTTACCAGCCCGAGGAAGTCACAAACAGAAGACTTGACTATCGTTACCTTTTAAACATTCATTCAAATCAGCTCAGCAAATAGAGATTGTTTGTTTGTTTGTTTACTTGCTTTAAGTTGACTTGAAGGCTAGGTATAAATGATATATATATATACATATATCTCTGACCTACTTTCTCCATATACTCTTTCTCGTCTACTTCAGTCATCTGGAGGGGAACTTCTTTGTGTTCCAAGATCTCGCCTTTCATCTATGGGAGGGAGATCCTTCTCTGTTATGGCTGTTATGGCTCCTAAATTTTGGAACTCATTGCCCGTGTCTCCGGTCAATAATCAAACTGCACGAATTTAAGTCCAAACTCAAAACATATCTGTTCAACCAATATTAAAAATTTATTCGGGCCGAACTTACAATACTCTCAGAAAAGAGTATTAGAACTTTAAACTTTCTTCAAATTGCTTTTACCTTGCCGGAACGTGTGTATGTGTTTTGTTAGTATTGTATCAGAATAGCAAATAAACTCTTGTTTCATTTATAAAAAGTGGGCTGGTGCTGTGTTTTTCAAGTTTGAAACTATTTGCCAAAGATCGTGTTACCTGTTGCTCAGAATTTCCCAACAAATTCTGTATTATTATCGTGGCCACGAAATAAACAGAATTGCTAAAATATACTGGTTTAATGCTCGCTGGACGAGTTGTTAAGAAAGTATAAATTGTACGTTTTGATTAATACCAATTAATCAGATCAATAGCAAATCTCTATAATTCGAGTTCCTAAAGCTAAAATTCAAAATAAAAGATTAAATAAAAGATTAAATATTATACTCCTCACAGGCACTTTCCCCACTGCATTCAAGCAGGTTCGGGTAACCCCACTGCTCAAAAGACTTACATTAAACACTTCTCTGATAGAAAACTACAGACCTGTCTCTCTCCTTACATTCGTAGTGAAAACACTCAAATGAGTTGTTTTCAACCAGGTATCATTGTTTCTTTCACAGAACAACAAACTGGATGCTAACCAGTCAGGTTTCAGGAGTGGCCATTCAACTGGGACTGCGCTACTCTCAGTCACTGAAGCCTTGCGGATTGCAAAAGCCGATTCCAAATCATCAGTTCTCATTCTGCTGGATCTATCTGCTGCTTTTAACACTGTCAATCACCAGATCCTGCTGTCTACCCTCTCATCACTGGACATCACTGGGATTCCACTTCGCTGGTTTGAATCCTATCTCACTGGTAGGTCATTCAGGGTGGCCTGGGGAGGGGAGGTATCCACAGCACATCAGCTGGTCACAGGGGTTCCTCAGGGATCAGTTCTTGGACCCCTCCTCTTCTCCACATACACTACATCACTGGGTCCCATCATACAGGCACATGGCTTCTCCTGCCATTGCTAAGCTGATGACACACAGCGCTATCTCTCTTTTCAACCAGATAATCCAACGGTAGCTCCATGGATCTCAGGCTGCCTGGCGGACATCTCGGCATGGATGAAAGAACATCACCTAAAGCTCAACCTGGCAATGACTGAGCTTCTTGTATTCCCTGCCACTCCAGGGGTCGGTTCCACCAGCAAGACGTACACCCGGTTGTAAGACTAGTCTAATTGACAGTAATTGACCTAAAAAAAATACTATATTTCTGTACAGCATGTAATATGCAGTAAAATATTACATATGATCTGGGATTATTAAAAGAAATTGTACCATTCAACATCTTGCTTGGAAGGACAGAATAAATGCTTGGAAATATTTCACGTCTCTAATTCCATTCATTATTTGTAGCGTGCCTGCCATCCAATAATTGCAGTATGTTTTGTGCTTTATTACTTTTAAAATAAAGTATCAATTTTCAAATTCTGTCGGTTTCATCACAAAATACGAACTATAAATGTGTTTTTTTTAGCCACAGAAAGATGTCAGTAAAACACACAATGTCGCATAAAGTTATATTTACTTCAGGAAAGACATTCATTTTACATAAACTCGATTGTCAGCTAGAAAAAATAAGTATTGTATTAGGCTACATTCATTATATTTTACTTAACCTGCCGCCTTCATTTTTAATGTTTGTTTGAAGAAATCTGTCACGGGAACGTGCAGGGAGACTTCAGATATAAAAACGCACACTTGTTAGAAAATGTTTAAGCAATTCAGTTCTATATTAGTAGTTGTAGCCACTGCAGCGTGAACGTCATCTAAGCTATCACTGCGGGAGAATGTGTCAGCGTGGACGCGCATCGTCTACATCAAGTGTAGTTGCGCCTGAACATTGTTTTAGTTGGTGCAACAGGTGTAAATATTTATCGTTATGCTGGACGTTGCAGACTCCAGCGTAGGGCTTACACCCAGCTTTTTTACGTCTAGCTGGTGCAACCGGCCCCAGCTCTACAGCATGATTTCACCATCCGGCTAGGTTCTTCTACAATTACCCCATCATCTTCGGTCAGAAATCTTGGTGTAATCTTTGATGACCAGCTGACCTTCAAAGACCACATTGCAAAGACAGCTCGATCTTGCAGGATTGCATTACACAACATCAGAAAGATCAGGCCTTTTCTAACAGAGCATGCTGCACAACTTCTTGTCCAGGCCCTTGTCATTTCTAGGCTGGTCTACTGCAATGCTCTTCTGGCTGGACTTCCATCAAGCACAATCAAACCTCTACAAATGATTCAGAATGCGGTGGCACGACTGGTCTTCAACGAGCCCAAAAGAGCCCAGAACATTCACTCTCCAGAACATTCTCGTTCACCATTCCTGGCTGGTGGAATGATCTTCCCACCCCTATCTAGAATGGTGGATCCCTGTCAATCTTCAAGCAACAGCTGAAAACTCATCTCTTTCGACATTACTTGACTTCATCCTGAATTAACCCCCCCCCCCCCCCAAAAAAAAAAAAACACTTTGTCTTTCTCTTTATTTATTCCTTCCCTTTCTAGCTTATTTGAACAATGCCTGAGACCTGTCTGTTTGCCTCTTTAAGATGTATTGCTTTATGTATTCCCCAATTGTAAGTGGCTTTGGATAAAAGCATCTGCAAAATGACTACATTTAAATGTAATCTGTGGAATAGTTTACCTGTACACATAAGAACTGCTCAGACTGTTGTCTTAAGTCATTACTTAAGACACACCTGTATTCCTTGGCTTTTATTTCGAGCTGAGCTGAGACATTGTGACATTTTTAATGTATTTTTCTTGTGTGTGAGGTTTTCCAGACATTGTTAAGCACTTTGGTCAACCATGGTTGTTTTTAAATGTGCTATATAAATAAAATTGAACTGAATTATCATTCAGATGATGATCTGTTAGTGACAAAATCAAAGTAAATTTTAAAAAAAATACAAATCCGAATGTGATTCAACAAAACCTGGTTCTGATACTTAAATCTCGTTTCCAAAGAGTTGTCAATGATTGAGCAAATGGCAAATGGACAAGAAGGTAAGAAACAGTCATTTTAATTAAACCTTTGTTCTGTTTTGTCTGAACTAACTAATATAAAAGTACTTAATGTACACAGAACAAAATTATAAACGCAACACTTTTGTTTTACCGAAAACCAGTCAGTATCTGGCGTGACCACCATTTACCTCATGCAGTGCAACACATCTCCTTCGCATAGAGTTGATCAGGTTGTTGATTGTGGAATGTTGGTCCAGTCCTCTTCAATAGCTGTGCAAAGTTGCTGGATATTGGCAGGAACTGGAACACACTGTCGTATACGGCGATCCAGAGCATCCCAAACATGCTCAATGGGTGACATGTCCGGTGAGTATGCTGGCCATGCAAGAACTGGGATGTTTTCAGCTTCCAGGAATTGTGCACAGATCCTTGCAACATGGGGCCGTGCATTATCATGCTGCAACATGAGGTGATGGTCATGGATGAATGGCACAACAATGGGCCTCAGGATCTCGTCACGGTATATCTGTGCATTCAAAATGCCATCAGTAAAATCCACCTGTGTTAGTTGTCCATAACATACGCCTGCTCATACCATAACCCCACCACCACCATGGGCCACTCGATCCACAACGTTGACATCAGCAAACCGCTCACCCACACGACGCCATACACGCCGTCTGCCATCTGCCCTGTACAGTGAAAACCGGGATTGATCCATGAAGAGAAAACCTCTTCAAAGTGCCAGACGCCATGGAATGTGAGCATTTGCCCACTCAAGTCGGTTAGGGCGACGAACTGCAGTCAGGTCGAGACCCCGATGAGGATGACGAACATGCAGATGAGCTTCCCTGAGATGGTTTCTGACAGTTTGTACAGAAATTGCACGTTTCAGAGAATTTGGCAGTACATCCAACTGGCCTCACAACCGCAGACCCCGTGTTACCACACCAGCCCAGGATCTCCACATCTAGCATCTTCACCTCCAAGATCGTCTGAGACCAGCCACCCGGACAGCTGCTGCAACAATCGGTTTGCATAACCAAAGAATTTCTGCACAAACTGTCAGAAATCGTCTCAGGGAAGCTCATCTGCATGCTAGTCGTCCTCATCGGGGTCTTGACCTGACTGCAGTTTGTCGTCCTGGGTGTCAATGCCCACAGAAACAAGGAGGGAGAAACAAAACGCTACAGAAATAAAACAGTTTGTCACATGAGACTATTACAAATCAACTTGAAAAGTGAAAAAGTGAAAAACATGAAAGTCAAGTTGCATTAATAAATGATTGACCATATGCAAATAAAACTGCAAACAAAAAACAAATTAACAAAAGGAATAAAGGGAAAAAACTAATCAACCAAACAAACTTTACTTTCGCAGAAGGCAAAAGAAAAGAAAAAGGTTTGTGTCAAACAAAGAAAAAGGAGAGAGCACAGTTTTTATCTCTTATTAAGATGAAAAGAGATGGTCATATCTCCCATAACAGGGCACAAATGTGAAGCGGGGCACTAAGACGGCACAACAAGACAAAAAACTTGTATTTTACCCCCTGAATGCGATTTTTACTGGGGGACCCCCCCTCGAAACGCGATTGTGCTATTTTTGAGTATCAATTGGGCGGGTTTTGTTGCGAAAACCAAGTAGGCCCAGAGTGCACCCTGGACGATGGGGCGGGGCGATATATTAAGGTGGGGCGACACGTGTCGCTCCGCCAACCACCAATGAAATTGTCAACCATTGTCACCATTGTCAACCACCAATGAAATTGTCACCATTGTCAACTTAATGCCTTAATAAAGGCTTAATTCACTATAGGCTGAATTAAGCCTTTATTAAAGGCATTAAGTTGACAATGCAAAGTTTGCATTAAAATAGATGTAAATGCAGTATAGATGGATCCCCATTAATGCCTCGGACTCATCTGGTGTATAAATGGACTAATTAGGATGTTTTCTTTCACTAATGTGTTTCATAGCATTTATTTGTTCATTCATTCATTCATGCCTGCTAAGACTTATAAACTACACTAAGGTTAGAGAACACAAATAAAACTTTACAAAGCCTTTAAAAACCATAAGAGATAGAGAAGCTCTGATGTCCAAAGGTAAGTTGTTCAGCAACGGAAAAAGCATGATCACTTTGTGTTGTTGGTAGATTTTGCAGCTGCTTATTTGATGCTTATTTGTTTATCAGTGTTTTTGTTTGTCTGCATGTTTGCACCTGATTTGGCAGGCCTGTGTAAACTGACGGGAGTTTCAGCACAAACTCCCTGAAAATCTGTGCTGAACATAATATGTTTTGCACAGTTCTGCAATTCTTGCAGGTTCTTGCACAGTATACATGACAATAAAGATGTACACAATAACAACTGTGCACAAAATTCACATTGATCCAATAGACATTAGGACAAGGTAAACAAATACAGTGTGTTTGTTTGAAACCTGAGAGACGGGCGAGTGTGACTGAAGGGAGGAGAGAACAGGTTGATCATGTGATGCACATATAAACAGATCATCCTCCATAAAACGTACATCACTCACACTCTTCATCCTAAAGAAAGACTTCATCCTTTAATCAGCCATGAAGAAGCTCTACAAGTGCCTGTGGATCTTACTGGGTAACGTACAACATTCATGTATCTGCTTTTTTACACTGATATTAACGCTGAGTTTTCTGTAATGTTTTTCTTTGTTCAGAGATGCCAACACTCATCTCGTCCTCTAATGTGGATTTACAGCATATTATAAAGTGTTAAATATTCTGGCCAAACAAACCTAAATAATCTAAATCAGATGGTGTTTCATACATTAATTAGGGCTCTATGAAATCCATTTTAATTTTTCTGAATTCCATTTTAATGGTTGAAATTAAATTTTAGTAATCAAAAAGCATGCCTAATCAATTGAAATCATAAAGTTTATACAATTAAACAGCAATTTACTAAAAGTGTACATTGAAAAATACATTTTGGTATTGTTTTAAACTGCTTCAAACCAGAATTCCATCAAAAACAAAACACTGAATTTCAAAATATACATATTGAATAAAATATGTGTAAAAATTGATCACTTTTAGACTTGCACTCTATTCATTTAATGACATTTTCTTAAAAAATAAATAACACTTTCTAATCTTTGTATTTTATCTATTTGTTTTCTTTTTATTTATTATACAATTAACAAAAGCAAAAAAAAAGAAAAAGGCCTCTAACACTAGCTTGCTCTATTCTTTTTCAATTCTATCTGTTTTCTTTTTATTTATTACATAATTTAAAAAAAAAAACTTGCTATGTGTACTGCATTAAGCTAACTGAGACTTGTTATAGCATAACTTTGGATAAAAGTGTCTGCTAAATGACTAAATGTAAATATATATATATATATATATATATATATATATATATATATATACACATACATACACACATACACACATACACATATATACATATATATATATATATATATGACCCTGGACCACAAAACCAGTCTTAACTGTCAGTCTTATACTGAGGAAATCACCTTTAAAGTTGTCCAAATGAAGTTCTTAGCAATGCATATTTTTATAAGTTTAGATATACTGTATTTACAGGGATAGGCATCTTTGATAGTGACGAGGGCCAGCATTGTTTCTCCTTTATACCAAGGGGCCAGATTACTAATCCACGTCCATACACCTTTTACACCGTCTTACTCAATTTCCTTTTTATTGAAGAAAATAAAAGTATAATTAATGTAATTTGTTTTTAAAGATTTTAAACTGTAAAACTTGTGCAGTTATGCTAATTCAGAAGGGAAACTTTGCTGTCAGTTGACAGCAATATTACCTCAACAAGCCAATGTAAACATCTCATTTGCATTTTTTGAAAATTTGCAACAAACAAATGTACAGAGGTCCTATTTTTTATTTTTTATTAATGGCCTACAGAACATTCTCAAAACAACCTAAGAGGACAGTTAAAAAGGGCTTATTAAAAATAGTTATCCCAAATGGTACCATAAAATAACCGGGTATCTGCAGGATTTTTAAAATCAAATTTAAGACCTTTTTAAAGGAACACTCCACTTTTTTTGGAAATAGGCTCATTCTCCAACTCCCCCAGAGTTAATAAGTTGAGTTTTACCGTTTTTGAATCCATTCAGCCGATCTCCGGGTCTGGCGAGAGCACTTTTAGCATAGCTTAGCATAGATCATTGAATCCGATTAAGACCAGTAGCATCGCGTTCAAAAATGACCAAAGAGTTTCGATATTTGTCCTATTTAAAACTTGACTCTTCTGTAGTTATATCGTGTACTAATACCGGCGGAAAATGAAAAGTTGCGATTTTCTAGGCTGATATGATTAGGAACTACTCTCATTCCGGCGTAATAATCAAGGAACTTGATACACGATATAACTACAGAAGAGTCAAGTTGGACCAATCAGACACAATTTCTCATTTGATTTAACAAATGAGACTAGTTATTAGATTAAACAAATAATCACAGACCCCTCACCCAATACACATTATTGGGTGCCCCTATGTCTGCAGATGCCTCCAGACCACCCCCGGTGCCATGGCAACCCATCAGATAACATTAGTTTTATTGCTCGAAGGAAAGCAAATGGTTGAGCAACACTCACTTCATATCCACTTTAGGAAAAGGATATTATGCCATAAAATGGATTCTTCTCTAATTAATTCATAGAAAAACCTTTCTTTGAATGAGCACACATATCATTAAGTCATTGTGTATATTATTACTGTTTTTGTGTATTTTATACTGTTTTATGCATGCTTATAATAGATCAATAGTTAATATCACTCTGACTGTAACATGTTTGGTCTCTATCAATCCGTCTTCGGATGATCTAAATGAGAGTGAATATTACATGTTGATACCTAGGCAACATATCAGTGTCCTAAGAATCTTTAATAGTTTGTATAATAACTTTCAATCCAACCCCTTTTGCAAATTAACATGCTCTCAGACAAAGGGCCATAAACCCCCCAGTATTTCCAAACTCCCGCTTGGAAATTCAGCCTTTCTCATTGGTCAAGCCCATCCTGAGAGGCGTGACTCTTCGGAGACTTTAAAGAGCCCACGCACAGTTCCCTCTCTCTCTCTCTTCTACCAAAAGTGCCCTGGAGACACACTTATCACCTGGGAAACCTCGCGGCTCCCCTTCCGGGGGAGCCCGATCTTCTGGCAATTTTAAGTTCGGTAACTTTGGCAACTCACTTCGGACTAATCATGACTGGAAGGACAAAGCTTTTACTCCAAAAGGAATCCCCCCGGGAATCTACGCATTATACATGCACCAGGATACTTTACTCAGCACCCACAAAAATCATGCAAGTAACCGCTTGTTAACTATCTAGATGCGCTTCTAGGCTTCGACCCCTTTTAATTAAGGTGGTGTGATTTTCTAATGGTTCAAACCCAGGTTGTAGTTAGCTGATGTTAAAATCCTGCCACATTCTCTCTTGCGCGCAAGCGCTCTCTCTCTCTCTCTCTCCGTGCCTTCCTTGCGTTGGCATCCATGTTTGATGTGTGTATGTCTGTGTCTAGTTCTATGTTACATGTTCCCCTGTAGTGTAGTTTAATAAACATCCATATGTATTCACACTTGGTTGTCTGTGTCTGCTGCTCTCAGAACTAATTCACTTTAACGTCCGATCTTGCTACAATGCTCGGAGCACTGCTTCCTTAAGAAAATTATTTGTCGGGCCAGAGGAATAATTTTCCTTAAAGTCAATAGACGGGTCCGTACTGCGGACGAACTAATCATTTTATTGTACTATTAATACTACAGCTAATTCCTGAAGATGGATATATAATTGATAACCCGTTATGATTTATTATGTTCATCTCATAAAGCAAATATGCTACAGAGTCTAATATGATCCAGCGGGCCGTACTAAAAGACGTTGCCGCCAGTTGCCCATCCCTGATCTAATAATTAATAATAATTTTTATTATAATTATTACTATGGAAGTATGAAATTATTTCTTTAATGAAATGATACTCTAAATAAGAAACTAAAACTGCCAGTAGTTGGTGGTAAATAGGCTTGTTTAAGATGAGCAAAATCTGCGCAGAACCGATCACCGGTGATCACCGCGAGATGCATGCCGGTTAGAAAAGTGTCCGAGTTACGTCCGCCTTGCTCTGATGTCATGCTGACGTGTGCCAAAAAACTCTCGCGACGACAAGGCGGCTGTGTCAGATTGAGCAGTCGCGCGCAGTTGCTCTCCACCGACTGCACTGACCAAAAGCATGATGGAGAACGACTGACTGAGACACAGCTTAATGCTCATTGGTTCAGACAACCGTGATGCTGTGTCGTCTTCTAAAATGTTTTTTTTAAAATCTGATTTCATGCTATTATGTATTTAAATTGTGCATGAATATTCCCAAACACTATGACTGTGCGATCTCTGTGTGAGATATGTGATTGTTGTCATATTTTCTATAAAAATCTAAAATACATGTATTATACATGTAAAATACATTGAATTAAAATAAAAGTGGATGATAAATACGCCTTTCTTTTGGAATTAAATAGCAAGCACTTTGAGTGTCTTGTTCATCATATTTATATTCATATAAAAGCAACAAAACTGAAATTATATCATGTTTATCAGCAGCACAGCATATGAGTGAGAATAATGCGATATCTGCCTTTGAAGTCGTTGATATCTGTTCCACTTCGAGAGGTCAGAACTGTCCATCTTGACTGAGTTTATTTCACTCCTCCCCTCACTGCAGCCGCGTGCTCTCGCCTACATTTCAGGCGAGGCGAGGCGTGGCGCGGTGCGGCGCGGTGCATCTCAAACAAGCCTTTTCTCTCCCTCACTGCCGAGTATTGTATGCACCTATCGCTGCCCTAGCTTTAGCTACTCTACAGAGCCTTTGATAGCCTGCCCTGCCCTGCCCTTATTCTAGCCCGTGTTCCCTGGATTAACCCTTGCCCTGTCATTTTGATACTGTTTGCCCCAGCCCGGACCATTGCTTTGTTTACTGATTACCTCTTTTGTCTTAGCCCTCTGGATGTTGTTAGCCCACGATTGAACACGCCTGTTTAGGATACTTCTCTTGCCTTGCCCTCTATATACCTGTTTCAAGATGGCGCCAGTGTGTGTGGCAAGCTGTCTGCTCTCCGTCTGTACATTGCTGTTATCTATGTTTGCATCAGTATCTTTGACTCAACACTCTGCGGCTCTGTTGGTTTGTGACCGCCAAACGCTTGTGGACATTAAAAATCATATGGAAGATTGGCTAAATGTTGAGCATAGTGAGCCAGGTGTTAATCATCATCCTGGCTCGTGGCTATGTTCGGCCCACCTGTGCCGGTTGTCATGTGTCCTGCACCGGAGGAGGCGTTGCAGGAGGCGAGGTAGAGTGTGGGTTGGGGTGAGATCACGCTTGGTGTCACCCGAGTTGGTCTATCTTCGCTGCCTATCTACGGATTTACAGCCGGACGACCACAGAGGTATCCCCCGCTGCTCTTTCGCACCTCGATTTCAATGGGTTACACCTGTTGTTCCGGGCTTCGGTGTTGAGGGTCTACAGCATCGGACTCCACGTCTTCGGAGACGTGGTGTGAATTTGTACAATCTCAGCCATCTATGCCGTGCTTCACTGGTAAATGATGATTCTATGGTGAAAAGGTTAACCTTGATTAACACAAGATCCTTTTGAATAAATTGTTCATTGTGCATGATTTTTTTTAACGCTAGGGACTTGGACTTTTTATTCATGACTGAAACTTGGGCTACCATAGGAGATCTTAGTCCTTTTACCGAACTTGTCCCATCGAACTGTAATTATTTTAACACTCGTAGACTGTGACATGGAGGACATGGAGGAGGTCTTGCATCTATATATAAGAACTGTTTTAACTGCAGGATTCTGCGCGCTGAAGTTTTTTCCAGCTTTGAACTGCAGTTGTTTGAACTAATGACACACTCTGGTCCTGTAGTATGTGCACGAATTTATCGGCCTCCCAAACTGAGTGGACTTTTACCCATGTATGACAGATTATTAATTTGGGGTGATTTTAACATTCAAGTAGACTGCCCATCTGATACTTTGGCAAAAGATTTTTTAAATCTTGTGGATTCAGGGGCCTACACATGACCATGGACATACCTTAGATCTTGTATTATCTTTTTGTTTGTCAATTTGTAATATTGTACTAGAGGATGTGGCCTTCTCAGATCATAAAGCTGTCACTTTTGAGATGTCTTTCAGTCATGAGATAAGTAGGTCTGCTGTTTCTACTCGTTTTGTTCGGAAATTAGACTCTATAGCTGTTGAACACTTTGAAAGTCCGTTTATTCAAGCTCCTCTTACGACCACCTTGGAGAATCCCCCCTCCCATATGGATGTGGAGATGTTATTAAATGAGTTTAACTCTTCTTGCTCTTCTATTTTAAACTTTGTTGCTTCTTTAACAGTTAAATCTGCTAAGTCGAAAACTGAGCCCTGGCTTGATGAGGCCACTCGGGCTCTCAGACAAGCTTGTAGAAAAGCTGAGCGCAAGTGGAAGAGGGATAAACTCCAGGTGTCTTATGATATTTTTCAGGAATCTCTTTCCACTTATCAAAGTTTGGTTAAAGAAGCTAAAAAGGAATACCTTTCAGAGTTAATTGCCAATAACTATCATAATCCTAGAGTCAGCACTATAAATTCTGTGATCAATCCAAGTGAGAGAGTTGATGAGTCTTTGTCGTGTGAAAATTTCTTAATTTTTTTTGTAAATAAGATTGACAATCAGATCTGAGATTGTTAATTGTAATTTGGAACCTTCCATTCCTACTCCATGCTCTGCTACTTTTACCCATTTTGAGCTGGTATCTTTGGTGACACTGACTGAGATTGTAGGTCGGATGAAACCCACCAACTGTCCCCTGGATAGTATTCCATCATGGCTGTTTAAAAAAGTTTTTGATATTATTGGCCCGAGCACTTTGTCTATTATTAATGGCAGCCTCCACGCTGGTTTGATTCCGTTGTCACTGAAACATGCTGTGGTGCAACCACTTCTTAAAAAGCAAAATTTGGATCATTCTGTTCTGTCCAATTTTAGACCGATCTCAAAACTCCCGTTTTTATCTGAGGTTTTAGAGAAAATTGTTCTTAGTCAATTACAGAGTTTTTTGGATCAAAATGCTGTGTTAGAGTCTCTCCAGTCTGGCTTTAAAGCTTACCACAGTACTGAGTCTGCGTTGTTAAAAGTACTTAATGATATTTTATTATTAAGTGATTCTGGCCATTCAGTGGTCCTTATGCTATTAGATCTCACTGCAGCCTTCGATACGATTGATCACGGGATCCTTGCTTCACGTCTTGAGGAAGCGGCAGGTATTCAGGGTACCGCTCTCAAGGGGTTTAGATCATTCCTATCAAATAGAAGTTTCTCTGTCAATTCAGGTCATTTTCTCTCAATTCAATTCAATTCTGTCAATTCATTTTCTTCTTCTGCCCCATTGATGTGTGGTATCCCACAAGGATCCATTCTTGCCCCTATTTTATTTTCCCTATACATTTTACCTTTAGGGGCAATTTTTCGAAAGTATGGGATTTCCTATCATTTTTATGCAGATGATACACAAATTTATTTGCCTTTGAGGAAAAATCACATGAATGCTTTGGACTCTCTTGTGAATTGTTTGAAGGAAGTTAAAGCCTGCGTGTCAGCAAACTTCTTGAATTTTAATGAGAGTAAGGCAGAACTCATTTGGTTTGGAGGTCCTAACTCACCTGAACTGTCAAATTTAGGTGAGTTGACCCCTTTCTGTAAACCTGTGGTCAAAAATGTAGGGGTATTATTTGATAATACCCTCAAATTTGATAAACAGATAAATTCAGTCGTCAAATCGGGTTTTTTTCATTTATGACTGGTGGCGAAGGTTAAACCATTTCTTTCCTTTAAAGACTGTGAGAAGGTGATCCGTGCCTTTGTGTTTTCGAGGCTTGATTACTGCAATTCATTGTATGTAGGTGTTTGTCAAACGACTCTAAACCGGTTGCAACTACTACTGAATGCTGCCGCCAGGCTTTCGACAGGGACTCGTAAATGGAATCATATTTTCCCTATTCTGTCCTCTCTGGGCTGGTTGCTAGTCCAGTATAGGGTTGACTTTAAGCTCCTAGTTTTTGTTTATAAGTCTTTGAATGGGTTAGCTCCCTCCTACCTGTCAGAGCTTTTACTGGTACACAAAGCTGTTAGGTTCTTGAGGTCTTCTGACCACTCTATTTTAGTTGTTCAGAGGACAAAATACAAGCAAAGGGGGGATCGGGCTTTTGGGGTGGCGGCTCAAAAACGATGGAACAGTCTTCCCTCCAACATTAGAGTTGCTCCTAATCTAAATATTTTTAAAAAACGTCTGAAGGCTCATTTTTCATGTGTAGCTTTTGAGACTGCAGCATGTTGAGGCATTGGTTTCTGGTAATGTCCCTTGATGTTTTATTTGGTCTATTTTCCAGGATTCACAGATGAATAGAAAGTTCAAAAGAACAGCATTTATTTGAAAAAATAAATAGCTTGTAACATTATAAATGTCTTTACTGGGACTTTTTCAATTTAATGCATCCTTGATGAACAAAAGTATCAAGTTCTTAAAAAAAATACTGCCCCTGAACTTTTGAAGGGTAGTGTAGATTGTAGATTATGGTTTTGTTTGTCACTTGATCTTTAGGATAGTTTTCTCAGGTTATTTATATTTTTTGTCTACTTTACTAAACAAATCTTGTAAAATATTTGTTCATTTGTGTATGCAAATAGTTTGACAGTCTTTGTGACGGAGCGGTGCAATTTTGAGACCCAAGCTCAAACTTTTACAAGTAAGAAAATCTGGAAACCCTTCAAACAAAAGAAAGCAAATTACAACAGAAAAAATATTAATACAAACCAACTTTGTATAACTGTAACAATTATATGTAAAACAAAAAACAATACCAGCAGGGCTGAGGCTCCCAACAGCAGGAAACAAAATAGAGTTTGGTTTTAAAAGGGCACACTTCCATGCATTACACCACTGTGCACTCCGATCACACTACCATACACTCCATGTTACACAGCACACAATAAACAAGAACCACCACCACAAGGAGGAAGATCCATTCACCTGTGAATAAAACTATACCAACTGACTTAAGGCAACATGCAATATGGACATCAATTAACTGATAAAGCAACTCCTCACAAAAATGGGTATCAATGCTAAACAGAAACAAGAAACAAAACGCTAGAGAAATAAAACAGTTTGTCACATGAGACTATTACAAAGCAACTTGGAATCAGATGTAAATTGTCATATGAAAGTCAAGTTGCATTAATAAATGATTGACCATATGCAAATAAAACTGCAAACACAAAACAAATTAACAACCGGAATAAAGGGAAACAAACAAATCAACCAAACAAACTTTACTTCCTCGGAAGGCAAAAGAAAAGAAAAAGGTTCGTGTCAAACAAAGAAATGGGAGACAGAGCACAGTTTTTATCTCTTATAAAGATGAAAAGTGATGGTCATATCTCCATAACAGGGCACAAATGTGAAACGGGGCACTAAGACGGCACGACAAGACAGACACAAGCAGTACCCTTTAGGCAGAGTTCACACTGCACGACTTTAGGTTTTACCTGTTTTTTCACAGGTTTTGTGAAATCGCAGACAAATGCCTGAAATTGGGGGGAAATCCGTGCTCGTTCACACAAGTGACAATCACGCAGTGTGAATTATCAAAGACGCAATTTGAGAGAACGCCAACCCCCCGTGAAATATTTGGCATGCTAAATATCTGGAGCTGTCGGCGATTCAAAATCCTGCTGTGTGAATGAGTTCTGACTGAAACATACATCGGCAATGACCTACAGCCAATGAGAGAGCAAGATACAGGGCAGCGGGAAGTTCGGGGAGGAGTTACATGAAACAGTTTGTGGACCAGTGTTGCCAAGTCTGCGGTTGCCACGGGTTGTTTTTCATGTCCCCAATGTGAATTGTACCAGGAGAACCCCACCAAAAAACGTGTAATTTACCCCCCGAATGCGAGTACTTTTTACTGGGGGACCCCCCTCGAAATGCGATTGTGCTATTTTTGAGTAGCAATTGGGCAGGTTTTGTTGCAAATACCTGGACAAGACAGAGTTGCTGGCGATTCTTCCTTTTCATGCAGTGTGTAACCTTCTGTCGCCGATAATTATCTGTATTATTAATGTGTCAATGTTTTCATCCAACATGGTCATTATGTAGAACAATATTTTATGTTTCCATTATAATTCAGACTATGATTTTAATTATTAGCGCAATATCAAGATGAATTAAATTGAAAATGCAAATTTGAATGTGATTCAACAAAACACGGTTGTTTGACTTGTTTCCACAGGGTTTTTATTGATTGAGGAAATGGCACGTGGACAAGAAGGTAAGAATCCTTCAGTGTCTAAACACTTTTGTTCTGTTTTGTCTGTTAAATGGGCAGATATAAAAGTACTTAGAAATTTAGCCCTGTAATGAAGATCTGATGCAGTTTGATGCTCAGTTTATAGTTCCTGATATCAGATAGACCAAAGTAAAATAAACTTCTTATTAACAGGCCATTTTTCCCTCCAAAATTGATCTTTCAGGAACAGCTTTTACAAATGTTTAATGTTAGATTATACTGCTTTGTTTAATATAACATACCAAGCCCATCATGATATATAGGCCAAGATTAGAAATATACTGAGTAACAAATGTTGGATATTTAAAATAAAATTTAAAAAAGATTTTCATTATCATTATTTTACCCTTGTGTTTTAAATATCTGTCGCTGTTTTGCGCCCTTAACCCTTAATTTCTGACCCTGTGGTGGACGTGTAGCTGATGATGAGCAAGAAAGATTAGTTTGGTAAAGGTCTTCTGCAGTAGTAGATGATTTCTTATTGGCCTTTATTGATGTTTTTTTTCCAGAGAATGTAGCACTATGGGGCAAAAGTAGTCAGTCATCAACTTACGAAGTATCTAATCCTGAATGGGCACTTGATGGATTGTTGCACACCTTTACCCACACTAACACTGAAACTAACCCATGGTGGAGAGTGGATCTACTGAAAGTGTACAAAGTGAACAGAGTGACCATCATTAATAGACCGACCTTTGCTGACAGGATTAACGGAGCAGTGATTCGTATCGGGAACTATCTTGACATTTACAGCAACACCATGTGAGGATTTCTTTCTTTTGATTTGATTTCTGTGGCTGAAGTGAAGAATGAACAGAAACAGATAACAGATGATCTTTCTGTCTGTAGATGTGGTGTGATTTCTACTCTTGGAGGCGGTGCCACGGCCACTTTCTCATGCGGTGGGATGGAGGGACGTTATATGGTTGTTCATATTCCTGGAGATCAGAATATTCTTAGTATTGTTGAAGCTGGAGTCTATGGGTATTTGACAGGTAATTTGTTTTTGTAGAGCACTTTATTGAATGTAATAAATACTTTTTTACTAACTTACTTTAAACTCATAGTTCACCAGAAATCACGCTCATGTCTTTCCAAACCAGTATGACAGTATTCATGCTTTACTGGTGTCTTATGTACAGATGATTGTGATAAACGTGGGGCTTGAGCATATAACAGGGATGTAAACTCATCATGGGTGAAAAAGGTGACAAAGACACGCGACCCCCATCCCCCCCCCCCCATTTTTTTTAAACTCTATAATTGTGCAGTTAAATGCACTTTAAACTTTAATGATTGACATTTAATTCATGAAGATGACAAAAAAAGGTCTCCTGGTGGAAAACAAAGATTTGTAAGAGGAAATGACATGAAATTACCAGTACAACCAGTAGATGCCAGCAGAGGATCATTCATTAGCTCAGGTGCCATAAGTTGCTTTGTTTTATCTTTAACTGTAGAAGCTGCTATTCAGTCAACACAGACTTGTTGCTGCTGTAGTTTTGTTACTCTGAATTTACTCAGCATCACTTAATGCACAGCTCTATTTTGACATTGGCTTGTCAGTTCATTCCGACCATTGCTACAGTTATCACCGTTAATCACAGAAAAATTTAGCGGATTCACTCACGTAATGTTTTACACTCGTGGTTGTTAATCATGAAACAGTATACATGGACGTTTGGTCCTCTTAGACAAACAAAACTTTTCTTCAAATTGTGAACTGACTATAGAGAGAAACTGAGCAAAGGGCGCTTACCTTATAGCGCAACTGACCGAGATTACTCGCATGAAAACTACACAATGAATCTCTTAATTACATCTTGTATTCTTTCTTTTTCTTTTGTTATAATGGGAATATCTGCGAACTTGTAGAACTAAATAAACTTGCGAAAACAAAAATGAGTTCAGAGAAGATGATTGGCTACAATACTAAACGCTGCAGAAACATGTTGTAAATACAAACTTTTGGTTTTGTAATTCGAAACCAGAGTGTGCACACAAAACCACACAGGAGCGTTTGAAAGCGGGTGAGTTCGAGCAGATACAGAATTGAGTTGGTAATAATGGTACTGTAAAGAGAACCCCCCCCCCCCCCCCCCCCAAAAAAAAAAAATAACTAAAAAACTCACCGGATCTACGAGAATCACACAAATTCACACAATCCGAAAAGTGACAAGTTTGCATCCCTGACATATGCAACAAAGTGGGGAAAATATTAATGTGGGAATTTTTAAAAATTCTGTTAATTTATCATGTTAAACAGTCCACATTTGTCAGACAAATCAACAGTCAACTTTCTTTTTATTCTAAATAGGTGTTATTGAAGATATTGGTTATATTTCCACCAGGTTGTTGGTACTAATGATGTAATGAATTACTAGGGGCGTCTATTAATTTTGTAGTTGTGAAGGACATTGTTAGACAAAATCAGTAATTCTGTTTGTAATTCCGTTTGGTGACTGAAGGCTAGTTGGTGCAGAAATGGCATGCTTCACCATCATCTCCATCACTGTCTCAAATTTTATTTGAATTGTGCATAAACATGGGTCCGACAGGTTTTTGTTTATTTTCCAGGAAATCGGGCAGTAGGAGGAGCCACTATACAGTCATCAACATCCGCAGACTGGGTTGCTGAAAGGGCCATTGATGGTAATCGAGGTCACCAGCAGTTGTATATGAGATGCTCCTCAACCCTTAATGAGAAAGACCCGTGGTGGAGGCTGGATCTGCATGATGTCTACAGAGTTAATGAAGTGATCGTCAGTAATAGAAAAGACTGCTGTGCAGAACAAATAAACGGAGCGGAGATTCGCATCGGACACTCTTTGGAGAACAACGGCATCAACAATCCCATGTGAGAAACTTGAGGTTGAAAGAGTGTGAGACGTCAAGGACAAATGTGAAGGATTAATGCAGATATGACAGTATTTTTTATATCCTTCATCTGTTTCTCTGTCTGTAGATGTGCTGTTATTCCTGCTATTCCAGCAGGTGAGTCCTACAGCTACTCATGTGATGGGATGTTTGGACGTTACGTGATTATTCATATCCCTGGAGACCGGAAGATTCTTGCGCTTTGTGAGGTTGAAGTCTACGGGTCTTTGGCAGGTAATTCATTGTTGTAGAGCATTATATTCAATATTCTACATTAATATATAATTCATGTAATATCATGCCATACTGGAAACGTACTATAAAAGGAACACAAAATCATAATTTTCACAATTCGGTTTGGTGAGAGTAGTTGATGCAGTAATAATTCACTTCACCTCCAGTCGTTGTTCCTCAGTAATCTCTGCTGCAAACTTTGTGCATCAAGACGAGTCGTGACATTTTTTTTCATACATTTTTTTTTTTAGAAAATGTGGCAGGAGCTGGAGTTGCTATACAGTCGTCAACATCTGCAGACTGGTTTGCGGAGAAGGCCATTGATCGAGGTCTCCAGCAGTTGTATACGGGATGCTCCTCAACCCTTAATGAGGCAGACCCGTGGTGGAGGCTGGATCTGAGTCATATTTACCGAGTTAGTAGAGTGGTCATCACTAATAGAAAAGACTGCTGTGCAGAACAAATAAACGGAGCGGAGATTCGAATCGGAAAGTCTTTGGAGAAAAACGGCATCAACAATCCCATGTGAGAAACTAGAGGTTGAAAGAGTGTGAGACGTCAAGCACAAATGTGAAGGATTAATGCAGATATGACAGTATTTTTATATCCCTCATCTGTTTCTCTGTCTGTAGATGTGCAGTTATTCAAAATATTCCAGCAGGTGAGTCCTACAGCTACTCATGTGATGGGATGGAGGGACGTTACGTGATTATTCATATCCCTGGAGACATGAAGATACTCACTCTGTGTGAGGTGAAGGTCTATGGGGAAGGTATACATCAGTAATATTGCTTTATAATATATCAGATAATAATGTCTTCACATCATCAGTTTTTGTCAATATGACGCAGTGAGGAGTGTGGATAAGTTTGAATAAATGCAAGCTCATTTGTAGGGAGCAAACCATATTTATTTGGATTTTTTTATGAATTTACATACATATGAATATATTTTTCTAGATCCCTGTTTAAAAAGATCATTTGTAAAACTGCTGTTACGCTCCAGCAAAGATTTGACCGACTCTATAATGAGAGAAAACGTTATGAAACAGGCGAGAAAAAAAGTAACAAATGATGAGAAAACAAACACTTATTGCATTGTTAAAGGGTCATATAATAAGATTTCACCTTTTTAACTTTTGTTAGTGTGTAATGTAGCTGTGTGAGCATAAACAACATCTGCAAAGTTACGAAGCTCAAAATTCAATGCAAAGGGAGAAATTGTCTTTTACAGTATTAGCAAAGCATTGCCTGCAGCGAACGGCTGGTAAGGGACTACAACAAAATACTTCCGGGTTAGTGACATCATAAACCCAGATAAACCCCGCCCCCGGGAACATGCAACGAAGGGGGCGAGGCCATGCTGCGCTGCTTTAGAGAAGAGGAAGAGAACTAGTGGTGCATGTAAAAATCTATTCATATACTGTATGAACCGCGATTCTGTCTTCTAACGATTCTAATGTATTCACAAGTTTCAAAATCAATGTTATAAAGCAGTGGTTCTCAATCCTGTGCCTCGTGTCGCCCTGCTCTGCATCTCTCGCTCATGCGGTTGCCGTACTGTATTAAAGCTTTAATCATGATAAAACCGTATATTAAAAGCTAACATAAGCAGTAGCATAATAACAGAGTATCTAAAAGTATGAGACAACAACAAACAAAAAACATAGGCCTACCATTAAAAGCCATGCTCTGCGCGATCCTCTTCACTAACATCCTCTGCGTCTCAATCAGGCTCAAACTGATAAGCAATATAGTCGACGCCATTGTTTACAATACAACCGGAGCACACGCCGCTGAGCTGAGGGGCGGGATGTTTAGACGCACACTAGAGGCGGTTTAGCCAATCACAACACACTGGGCCAGCTGACCAATCAGAGCCCATCGTGTATTTCTGAGGGAGGGGCTTCACAGAACCAGGAAATCAACTGGCTGTTTTTATGCTAGCTGAAAAGCAGTGTACAATACAGGTAAAATGTGAAAAATAATGTGATTTAAAAAAACAAAAACAAACGAAGCATGAACACATGTTGCTGTGCACACCATAAACACAATCCATTAGACCACCCCTTTAAATATTATGACCTGAATTTGTTAAAAACTAAATCAGCTGTTGTTGTCCTGCAGTGCAGTTGCATTTGTTAAGAGAGAACTGGTTTATATTATGATACAAAGGTTCACCGACTGGAGTGCCGATCACCTATTGATTATTCAGTCAAACCATTTACAGCATGAACAAATTTACAATATTCTCACATTTTAAAGAGACATGATTTTATGAAAGTACTGTTAGGGACATGACACGAGAAAAGAGGAGAGGAAGATTTGAATGCCTTGTCATATTCTGATCTAATCAGTTTAGTATGAATGTTATTTTCAGTTGGGATCTGCTCTGACTGATAGATGAACAGGAAGTGATGCGGAACACTGACAAACGTGAGTGTGTTCTTACAACTATACAATAACTTATGACATATGCTGCACAAATAGGAATAGTTATAAAATTATGATATGTAATAGTAAAAATGTTTCATTTACAGGTCGCTGTGATACAAGACGATAATTCCCTGGAAATCAACAGTGTGTCAAACTAATATTTATGTTATTCTCAAAACTTTTGGCCTCGACTGTACATCTGCACTTTGTTATGATGAGAGAATTCACGAGAGTGCAGAATTCAGTCGGTGAGTGCGCGCACTGAACAAAAGTGATGACTCATCTGAACACTTCTGATTGACCATTGCATTCATAAACTCAATAGAATCGTGTGTGATTGGTTAAAATGTGCAACGCAGTAAAACACATAAAAAGAAATATGATGCAATATGATCAGATCTAAATATAATGCCGCAATCAACACTTTTAATTTCATTTTCACTTTATTCGCGTCCAATTTGGTGGCATTTTGCCTCAAGCCCCTGTTAATTTAAGACCCGTTGCCAGGGGAAGCCTATCAGACAAGTTCGGCCAGATCACTGAAAAGAGTGAACTGACAAAAGATTGATTAAATCACAAATGATTGACATTGTTAATTTGACCAGAAATACAGGACACAAATAATAATTGCTGAAATATTTGTGGGGAAAATATTTCTCAGGTCAGTCAGGTGTGCCACTGCGCACACACACACACACACACACACACACACACACACACACACACACACACACACACACACACACACACACACACACACACACACACACACTCTCACACACACTCAATCATCAGAGTAAAAGGGTCTTATTCTCTTCTTTTAAATGAAATGAATATAAATAAATTATGTGATCACACACACGATATAAACCAATATTTACACTAGTTTTAGGCATCACAAAAAATATAAAAATGTCTTAAATTTTTCCAGGAGCGGGAAAAAGAGTTTGTCATGTAAGAAAAAGTTATCGTCAACTGTAATGAGAAACCAGCGACGTCAAAATAAGTAAAGGGGAAAATATTATTTTAACAGGCCAAACCATAAGGGATATTGTGGCCCCCAACATGTCAGGACATGTCAAATTTCCATGTTTTATGTAGGCTTTCCATAGACATAATGATTTTAATACTGTATCAGCCCCTTTGATTTTTTACTGTACAAACTACACTTATCCATCACAGAAAAATTTCTGCATTTTTAAATTTTAGTATGTTTGTATGTGATCTTAATTATGAGGGCTCAAGAAATTTCATCATAAACCACATTTACGTTGTTATTTCAGTGTAATACCCATGTCATTATACAAATTTGTGTCCTGATAAATCATATAATCAAGCACACACATACATAAACATTTCAAGCTTCAAAAGAGACATATCTGTACTTTAAATAATATGGTAATAAATAAAATATAGAGTTATATGACAGCATAGTAACAAACATGTTACTAAAGCCAAGCAAATCATTTATAATACATTTTAAACATGTATTCAACATTTATTTAAAGCTTATTGAACTTAAAAAAAACATCATTCTCGTCTTTTAAAGAAGATGGTAATAAATAAAATGTGATTATATAAATAACACTGTATAAAAAAACCATTTACTATAGTTTTAGGTGACGATAAGAGATAGGCGGAGTTACAGATGAGGGGTGCATTTCCAAAAAGCAGCTATGGTCGCAAGTTCCGTCTTTACCAATATAGCTCAATGGAGCTTACCACCATAGTTAGCTAACGATGCTTTTGGGAAACACACCCCAGATGAGCCTCTGCGGTCCATTACAGTGCATTTGTCAAGTTAGTCTGATAACCCCTTTCCAGAGCGAATGTCTTGATCGTATTAAATTCATTTTTAAAGCATAATCAAAGAGTTTAAATAAGATCTTTAAAAATTAAAAGATTGTTTAGATGAAATCTTTAAAGTTTTAAATAAAATCTTTTACTTATCTTCTTGCAAAATAAGCCTAAATTATTATTTTTATTCAACAGTAGGATACAACGGGGCTAAAGGTAAAAGAAAAAAAACATTAATTTTTCAAGATGCACGTGCAAATTTGGCTGATCCTTTACAAGATCGCGGGCAGTAGCGCAAAGTTGATTTTGTGCTTACTTGATCTAATATGTGATGGTTTTTAAAAATGTTGTAGATTTAAGTAGCAAATCAGAATCGCTAAAATTATTGAATATATTTTGAGACAATGGTCTTCTTAATGATTTTCAGTTTTGTTTAAATTTAATTTCTATTTATTTTTAAATAGATGATCAACACTGTCACGAATCCTGTCCCTGCACTTCTGTTCATTCACCACCAGAGGTCACTCGCTCACCACATTGACTCTCACAGCACACATCACACTGTACTCAATTTTCCATCATCCATTGCACTGATTACACACACAGCTGAAGGCACTGATCACACAGCTCTCACTAATCACACACTCTATTTAAACCCTGGACTTTGTTTTCCTCACTGCCGAGTATTGTATGCGTTTACAGCTCCCCTAGCCGTAGCAACTCTACAGAGCCCTTGATAGTTTTCCTAGTTTTCCCCTGCCTGTTTTGGATTGTGTTTTCCCCTGCCTGTTTTGGATTGTGTTTTCACCTGCCTGTTTTGGATTGTGTTTTCACCTGCCTGGACTATTGCTTCGTTTTCAGGTACCTCTCTTGTCAAGCCCCTTCAGGTACTGTTCGCTGTCGACCGACCTTTGCTTGCCCTTGGATTACTCTTTGTCTTGTCCCTGCCATACCTGTTTGCCATTGCTCGACCCTGCCTGTATTTATGACCATGCCTGTAAATAAAAGCTTGCACTTGGATCCGCACGTCTCACGTCTCGTCAGCCCTGTTACAGAAAACATGCAAGTTGCAAATAATGCAGTTTTTAAATTAACTTATAAATAATACAAATTCTAAGCTATTTGTTAAAATATATTCAATTACACACTGGCTGTCATAGCATGTTTCATAACAGTTTAATTTAAACAGGCTACAACGCCACTGCTTTGGGGCGTGTCAAATTTAGGTCAGAGCACGCCTCTGAAAACAATGTTTACACCCTGTGTGCATTTCATCTTCTTTTCACAACGATTGGTTGTCACCTGGCGTTTTTCGCTCGACATTTGCATGAAGCCGAGGAATGCCGAACCTTTTTGATGCTCTCAGCCGTTCTAAATGCTTTCTCTGCACTGCTTTCAATCCCATAATTCACCACGCGGGCGTTTAAGCTTAACTTCCATAGGAATTAATTGAAAACGCTCGCTCCGCTGCGCTCGCTACGTGCCAGTGGAAACGCACCATCAGACACGGCATCCGGAGCTGATCACGGCCGCTCTAGTCAATGCTTGTGTCGGGTTTATTTCTGAACCATCCCAGAAGCGGCTCTCCAAGGCGTTTATACAGAAATCTGTCATGCCACATCAAAGACTGTCAAAACGCCATTTATTATTTGAATTTCCTGAAAAAAAAAAAATACTGTATTCGTTCGGTATTCGCACATGTGTACCGAACCGAAAGATCCGTACCGAAACGGTTCAGTACAAATACGTGTACCATTATATATATATATATATATATCTTGATCGGGCTGCCTCTGACGTGATACCCGAGATGAAATGAAAGCGAGTCAACGTCACTCACCGGATAAATAAATTACATTAGATCCAAAAGATCTAGAACACAGTTAGCTGACTAGCTGTATAGGATTGTGTGCTACGCTAACATATTACTTCACAGACATTACAGGCTTGTACTTTTACATCCATAATGTTATAAATTGACAGTTTATTGCTGGTCTGTCGTTTTACAGTGCTTTAATTTTTAAAGATTTCATATTTTAAGGTGAACTTAAAGGGTGCACTACAATGAAAATCACACAGCTTCAGTGTGACATCAATAAGAAAAAGTATAATTTCATAGATATTGTTAATAATAGTTGTTCATATTAAAATATGTATGAACTTAATACATGACCTAGATTTATTTAGCAAAATCCTGTCATTTTAATAAATATTACATGAAAAGTATTAAAAATTGTTGCTGCTCTAATTAAGCTCAGTGTGCTCTCTTTAAGCTCTTCCACATTGAACGTCTGTGTAAATACTTCATAAACAGACTTCAAATATTAACTGATGATTGTCACTTTAAGTTAAGTTAATCGGTTTTCTATGGATTCTGTCGACTCAAATCTGCAACTATTGCACATTTGGCAACTAGCATCAACTTCTCCAGACTGTAAATCTGTGGTAAATCGGAGCAAAAATCGTGTAGTGTATTCCAGCCATAAGAGACTATAGATAAGTTGACATCCATTTAAAAAGAGGTTTCAAAATGAGGCTAGTTTCTGTGCTCATCCCCATGAATTCAGTGTTTTATTGGTTTGTTTTATGTGATTTTTTGAATGTGTTACTTAGCTGAACATGGACTAGTATAGATGTTGCAGTGTGCTTAGATGACACTTCATTATGAATATACTTGAATGCCTCGTTGCTTGATTTTAGTGGGGGTTTTTTTTTTTTGTTATCGACCTTGTACCTTCAAAAATATATATTTTTACAATTATTCTTTAAAAATTTTCATTAAAATAAACAAGAATTTTTAATGAAACATGATGTGAGCTTAATGGGAACAGTGGTGTGCTTAAAGGTACCAAAAATATAACATTAAGCACGGCCAGACTTTTTGAATTAATGATGTATATCTTAATTGAAATGCTTTTGTCATTTAAAATCAAATTAAATGCTTTTGTGTGAGAGATTAATATTTTATTTTAACATAACTTTTTGTATTGAAACCAATATCTTGTAGATGTAGATTTGGTGAGCTTAATAGGTACGTTTACCCTATATATATATATATATATATATATATATCTGTGTGTGTGTGTGTGTGTAAGCAATAAGGTATTCGAGGCCATGCTGTATCGGGAATAAATCACGGCTAAAGGGCGTTGCCTGCAACCCCTTCAGCCGTGATTTATTCCCGATACAGCAAGGCCTCGAGTACCTTATTGCTTTTATAAAACGGTTACCACACAATAAAAAAATATTAAAACCCAAAATGTATGTATTGAAATGTTACTTTTTTTGAAGCAAGTTCATTAAATGCTGTCCTTCCGCTAAAAAATTATTCCTGTCAGGAACAGTAAACGGCAAGAGAACGTTCCGAACCTGCCTCTTGTCTAATGGAGCTTAAATAAAAACAGAGCTCTTATCATCCGCTGTCATTTATTTTTTAAACACCATATATGATATTTTCCTCACACACATACATCTGCTTATCCCTCAGCTTGAGAAAACTTCTGTTTTTCATCTTTTAGTTTTAAAACAGACCAATTCGTGGCACAACGTGAGTTTGCAAGCGTCATGACAGTGTAAACTGATGGACATACAGAATCATACCTGAAACAGAAATCTAATAAATTCAGTAATATTCCCTCCTCACTTCGGAAACTGCAGTCTTTCACTCAGACGCGCGCCACACACACATCTCAGCATGAGAAGCGTTTATTAGATGGGCGGAGTCTCAAAATTAAAGATGAAAGATGCAACATAACGCCAGCAGGGGTCACTCATGCTTCATTAAATAAATAGCATACAGTTAATTCTGCTGAAATGCATAATACATTAAACTATTGAGCTATTGCTTGTTTATGTTGCTAAGGGTGTTGCTCAGTGATGCACAGAACAGTTTGGTGAAGCGGTCATAGCCGTGCTGTAATCGTGAATAAAACACAGCTGCCGACCAATCAGAATCGAGGAATGGAACTAACCGTTTTATAAACATAAATATATATATATATATATATATATATATATATATATAATTTTATTTTATTTATTTTTTTTCTTTCAGTTCAATTCAAGATTGCTTTATTGGCATGAATGTAAAAAATACAATATTGCCAAAGCTTTGAATATATGTGGAGGAACATAATAACAATGAGAAGATCTAAATAATAGAAGAGAGAGAAAAAAATACATAATTTAAACTTAAATAAACAGTGTAATAAAACAGAACATGTGAACATTTGATACCACAGTGTTTAACATATAAACATACATGTTTACAATTTTTTTTTGGATTTGAATTTGAATCCTTGCCTCTCCTGTCATCTTTATCTACTGTACCTAACAATGGTTTTGTTTGTAATTTAATCTCTAGGATTGTTTTTCTGTTTATTTTCTTAAAGTTCTACTTTACCAAACAAATCTCATGTTAAATATTTGCTTGCTGGTGTATGTAAATGGTTTGATGGTCTTGATGACTGTGTTTGTCCAGAAAGTCTGGTAGTGATTCACAGGAATGTGTCCTTGTCCCACTTTAGATTTCAGTCTTCTGCTTGATGAATCTGTATTATTAATGTGCCTCTGGTTTCATCCAACATGGTCATTACACAGATCCATGTTTAATGTTTCCGAGCTCATATAGGTGACCGAATGGTTTACTTGTACACATAAGAACTGCTAAGACTGTTGGAATTAAGTCATTAAGACATGTCAATTTAGCGCGAAGGGAATCATTTATGATTTTATAGGGAATTTGAACAGAATCACGGCTGATCACTGAGTCGGCCGGCGATTCACTGAACGAGCTGTACAAAAATCAACTCTGCACTGGATATTAAAATCCAAAATATAGTGAAAACACTATTAAATAGCACAGTAACAAGATCGGCAGTTTAAGAAATTAACTTGTAAGCACACAACACAAGATACTTCTCTTTTCAATATAAATAAGACTATATTGGGGGTTTCCCAAGGTTGCTGATTGGTTGGAAGTTCAGTAGTCGCTGAAGTGATGTCTTGGGAAGCCAGTGGTTGGGTGTTGGCAGAAGATGTGGAGTTGTGGCTGGTAGAAGTTTTGAGGCGGTCACAGACTCGAGTTGAACTCGGAGACAAGGCATGGCACGAAACTTACAATGGAAAAGAAACTAAAGTAAAAGACAGAAAGGATGTAATGAGACTAGGTGGTTTTTCATCTCATTGTGGTGTTAAGTAGCAGCTGGCATGTTAGCCAGAGCACGCTCAAAGAGTGCTAAAAAGTGATGGCAAAAAGCATGAGCTAAAAGTACGACTAAAAAGCATAATTTGATGGTGTCCTGAGTACTTAAACTGGGCATTTGGACACATCCCAAATGTTGTTTTGACCAATTAGACATTGCATTTTGCTCGGGGTGTTGCTATGTTTCTCCTGCCCATACATAAATCCCGTTATCTTGTCAGTCACATGGTCCAAATTTTCCCGCTCTTGGAGAGTATAATTTGGACATGATTTCTCTAACCAGAATATGATACATTTGACAAAGAATTGATTGATAGAAACGTTTAAAGTAAGATTTTTCATGCTCATACAGTACATACCAAACATGAATATAAACCCTTAAGCTATTCAATAGTTATTAAAAAGACATACACAATGAGTGATTAGAACATGATAGTCAAATGTGTGGGTTACAAACATGATATGGAGTTATGCATAGAAATCATTAGTTGCTCAAAAGTCTTTTAACATGATTTTAGGTGCATATGGAAAAGGCAGTTTCTGTGCCATTCTGTGAACATAAGGACATGTTCTGTGAAGACTTGAGGTTAAAAGCTCTCAAAGAAGTTAATTTATTTCAGTAATTCAACTCAAATTGTGACACTCGTGTATCAAATAAATTCAATGCACACAGACTGAAGTATTTTAAGTCTTTGGTTCTTTAAATTGTGATGTTTTTGGCTCACATTTAACAAAAACCCACCAATTCACTATCTCAAATACCAGGACAGCCAGGCACAAGAACAGTTTCTTCCCCCAGACAATCTACCTTATGAACAGTTAAATGAATGTAGTTTTGGAATTAAGTTCTGAGGCAGTTTAATGTACGTTTACACTTTGTATAATACACACCTACTTTTGCAACTTCATTTTAAATATGTGGCATTTTTGCACCCTTCATTTCTGACCCTGTGGTAGACCTGTTGCTGATGATCAGTAATAAAGATAAGTCTGGTAAAAGTTTTCTGCAAGACCTAATGCTTGATAAAATTTTTTTAAATGATTGTGACTTCTTACTGGCCTTGAAACATTTTCCAGGGATTTTCGGGTTTCAGAATTGAGTTAGTTCAGTCAACTCTGAGTATGCTAATTCTGAGTTAAGTGCGTGCGCCACACCTATGATAAGCCATAATCAATGGAGTTCCGAAATTATGATTCACCATGGTAACAGAGGTCCACATACTTTCGAGTCAATATATAGCTTTAATTCTTAATCACTGTTACAATATCAGAGGTGAAAAGTGGCAGAACGGTAAGTTATTGAACTAATATTCATTTTCATTGTCTCCTACAAAAAAAAAAAAAAGGTAACACTTTACAATAAGGTGTCAACATTTGTTGATATATTAACTAACATGAACAAACAATGCATTTATTACACTATTCATTAATCTTTGTTAGTGAAAATACAGTTGTTCATTATTTGTTCATGTTAGTTCACAGTGCATCAACTAATGTTAACAAACACAACTTGTGATTTTAATAATGCATTAGTAAATGCTGAAATTAACATTAACTAAGATTAGTAAACATGAACTAAGTATAAACAATACTTCTACAGCATTTATTAATGTTGTTAACTAATGAACCTTATTGTAAAGTGTTACCAAAAAAAAAAAAAAAAATCACATGGCAGTAGCTGAACATGAAATATATAAAACGTAATTCAATCAGGTAAAGCTTTAAGCATAAAAGGTTCATGGGTTTAAAAAGGCTACATGTTTTTACAAACATTTGGCGTATTAAATAAATGTAATTCAGTGTCTATTTCAATGTGCAGCAGCTTTTTCCATATAGTCTAATGCACTTTTCAAATAATTAAACGCTCTCTAATCCAAACTGTTGCATTTCTTAATTAAAGTAATGAAGTTAACATTTGACTTAATGAACCCAGAGTGGGTTATATTTGTGGTTTCGATTTTCTACTACTCTGCCAACATCAAGAAGGCTTGCAAAATAATGAAGAGGAGATGGCTACAATACCAAGTACTGGAAGAAACAGGAAAAAGGAAAAAGAATAACTATTGCTTTTGTATTTGTAGAAAATAAAGATGACCAAATAAATTGTGAATAATTTGTGTTTATTTAACAGCTGTGGTGGTGACTACGGCATATCTCTCATACTACCCTTATATCTGGCATCCTGTAAAAAGTCCTCTTAGAGGGCTTTGTGCCCATAAAACAAAACAAACAAACAAATATGGCAAAAAAATAATAAAAAAGTACTCCCTACGAATTTAATGCTGCCTCCTCATCTACAGGATCCTGTATAAAAGGACATGCCATTTTTGTCCCTTTGACTATGTTTCTATATGATGAAAATATGTGCAATGAATGAATGTACCTGCACATCTCCATAACTGAGGCTGATGCGATATGGATAGCCAACGATACGATACATTGCATCGCTAGCTGCTTCATATGTATCTTCAATGCACCCCTATTACGATGCAGTGCGATTTGATTTCGATTCGATTCAGTTCAACACAATGCAATTCGATGCAATGGAAAAAATATGATCGCTTTTATTTCTTTGGTTCAGACAGACAGCAAATCAAAAATTAACTTGTGTCTTCTGACTTCTAATGCCTTGAGGCCTGTTTCATAAAACAAGTTTACCAAATAGGCCAGGCTTATTTCAGTTAGTCTGACTCACTGTCAGATGATTTGGTTACATGAAGCAAATTTAACAAAAGATCAACCTCAATCACTGTGGCTTCTTATGCTGGAAAGCTAACCTGGTTGCAGGGAAACTGTCAGGCTAAGCTGTGCTCACTGACTAATAGGAATGCAATGATATTACCACTGACTCACTCACATACTATCATAGCCATGCAGCCTTTCTCTCTGGTTTTATAACAGCTGTACCTTTTATAGTTAGAACAGATATCATTAGAACATTACAATCTAACATTGCTCTGTAAAACATGAACAATCACTAAACTAAAAGTTAAAATCACTAAATTAAAACTACATTTTAACTGCTATAAGAAACACACATTAACTCATCTGAGCTTAGTTATTAGGACTGTATTAGCTTACATTTTATTTATCCATTACAAAACTCCCTTTACAGTTACTGCTATCATAAAATCCTCAGAATTATTATGCTCCATCTGTTTAGCACACAGCAGCGCTCGTCCACTCGCGTAAGCCCACTCTTGACAGCAAAATGGATATATTTGCATGACTTTCTAATATTTACTGATGAAAAATATACTCGTGATGTTAGTTATGCACTGAGGAAAACACAACGTCTCAAATGCATTAAACAGCAGAAATATATACTATTTGTCATGGTGGATCGATTTGATCCATGATCGACATTGAACTCACCACTGAAAAGGTGAAGCAGCCCTTAAAATATTCCAGCGGTCCCCCCAGAGTAAGTTTTTTTTAGGCGACTGTTATTTTAGAACATTTCCCCTTAATGTTTCCATGGCGACGCGTCATGCTTGTCACATGACACACCGCTGCCACAATAACACTGTATGACAGATGGATCGCTTTTATTTTGTTTTTCCTTTTTTATTCAAAATATTCATAAACTTGCTTACCATATAATCAACTATCTGATATTCCGATTCACAAATATGTGCAAGTGAGTGTGTTTTATTGTTTAAAAACAGTTCTAAATGATCTTGATCGTGATCTGTAATGTGAGATGGGCACCGCCATGTTTGTTCGCGCTGCAGTTCAGAGAGTCCTGTCAGTCGGATTTACATCATGTAAATTCATCAATTTCTCGCGAAATACACGTAAGTAAGCGGCGGGTGAAATGGGAGAAGAATAGAGAGTGAACTTTATAGTTACTTACACTATGTGTATTGATATTAATAAAACACGTCTGAAAATTATATTTGAATGGATTGTTATTGCTCCTTCCATAAACATCTGAGTGTATTTTACGTTCCCTATCAAAAGCTACTCTCGATGCTGCGTTTCAATAACACTAATGAGTACATTCTTTGTTCGACTGGTTCATTAGTTGTGAGTGACATAATTGATTACGTACACCTGCAGGTTATAAATAGACGTGAAACGGACATACCCTCAGGTTTCTTTGTCTTTGAGACCGCTTTGTGTGTGTGTGTTGTCTCCTCTGTCTTGTGAGAGAAAAAGAGAGAGTAACATCGTCACTGGTGGGAAAGGCGTTTCAGGCAGCGGGTCAGACTGGTGCTTCCCTGCACACCATGACGGTTTTGCAGGCGTACCAGGCAGACCTGCTGAAAGACCTGAGCACAGGCGGGAGTATTAGTGAGGAGGTGTTTTTAGAGCTCCGCCGAGGCACGGATCTGTCTCTTGCCACCAAGCAGACGGCCCATGCCATTGGCCGTTCTATGGCTGCGTTGGTTGCCATGGAGAGACATCTGTGGCTCAACCTCACAGGCATCAAGGATAGGGACAAGGTGTTCTTTCTTGATGCCCCAGTGTCGCCTTTCTATTCGGCAACTCCATGAACAGTCGTCACTAGGTTCCGGGAGGCCAAGAGACACGCGGAGGCTTTCGATAAGTTTTGTGCTCCGGCGTCAGGGCTGTCGGCCACCCAGCCCCGATCCAATCTGGTTTCTCTGCGGCGAGAGTCGCAGAGGCAGAGTGTGGCGAGCCGTGCTCCCCTCGTAGGGACTGGGGAGTGCCGATCTCAGCAGCCCAGCAAGCAGCCGGATTTGAGGACGATTATTTCGGCTAAGAAAAAGTCCTGAGGCTCGTGCGCCCAGGACCGTGGGGGAGTGTGTGATGCGGCAGGCTGGTCCTCTCCGCACACATTTGTCAGATTCTATAATTTGGATGTCCATGCTACTCCGGGCTCGCATGTCCTTGAGTCAGCATCCCATAGGCATATCTGAGACCTTTTTCAATGTTTGTGCACACACTACACAACCTTGGGGGGTCCAGACACTTCCAGTGCGGCGGCGTTGGTATTCTCGTTCCATCGAGAGTAGCTTTTGATAGGGATCATCTCGGGTTACCTGACTGTAACCCTCTTCCCTGAAAAAGTGGGAACAAGATGCTGCGCCTCAATGCCGCACCGTAGACAAAGCGTAACTTGAGGGTATGTCCATTTCACGTCTATTTATAACCTGCAGGTGCACGTAATCAATTACGTCACTCACCGAGGTTATTTAAGTCAATTCTTGCCGTGTTTGACACACGTGCTTCGCAACTGGTCGAACAAAGAATGTTCTCATTAGCGTTATTGAAACGCAGCATCTCGTTCCTGTTTTTTCAGGGAACAGGGTTACAGTGAAGTAAGCCGAGACGAACTCTAAATGTATTGTTTTACTAGTACACGTGTACTTAAATGTCTAAAGCATAAAATAAACATTATGTGGTTAAAAACACTGCATGCAGTTTGAATTTGGCAGTTATGTGACGTCACCGAACATTCTAAATCCCATATGTGGGACCGTACCGCTCAAAAGGTTAAAGTGCATATTGCAGGTTAAAATTTTTTTCCAAATGAATATATAAACTTGTATGAAAATACCATATGAACCATTAATGCAGGATTTGAAAATGTTTTACAAGACGTGAGTGCACAAATTTAGAAGAAAAAGTGACGCTTTCCTTGACAGTTCTGAAAAACGCTTTTTTTCCCAACATCGCGTCCTATTACGTCACATAAGGGAGTCGTGTGCCGCGCTCTGCTGGTATTCCAACCTGATCTCACAGAATTCCGTGTAATGTTCACAGACTTAATTAACCTCCGAATCTGTGGTGGCATCACGGAATCGCCGAAAATTCCGTGATGGGCTCACAGGAGGTATCAGCCGTGATCCATGCACGGATTCACTGGTTCAACGTGAAAAGAGTGACTCCGATGCAGTTATACTTTCACTGGAGTACCTGACAGCCCCTACCCTAAACCTACCCAGTTCTGAACAATAATGATGACGATAAATTTCCCAGTATCGCGTCGGCATATTGATGCTAAGGGTTTCCGTGCGTGGAGCACGGCTGATGCCTGTCACTGACTTACATTGGTATCACTTCTGTGAGCCCATCACGGAATTTTTTCTGTGAGCCCATCACGGAATTTTCGGCGATTCCGTGATGCCACCACAGATTCGGAGGTTAATTAAGTCCGTGAACATTACACGGAATTCTGTGAGATCAACAGCCTGCCAGGACATCGAGTCCACAGATTTCCTAACAAGAAATTGGACGGTATATTCCGGGCCTCGGTGCGTTTGTGCAGCTGAAGAGACGGGACTTCACTGATGCATCTGCTTCGAGAAACGCGGTGGTGTGTAGCTTAACGATCACTTTACACCGGAAGATTATCATCATCCCAGCCATATGAGTTCCACATGGGATACCGAAGCAAGAGCCTAGTGAGACTCTGTGCACACAGCAGCTTCATCGGGTCCCGGTCCGCCTGTGGTTCAGCCGCCGGCGAGAGACATGATGCTCACGGTAGGGGTGGGCGAATCGATTTTAATATCGATAGTATCGATACCAACGTTGTTATCGATATCGGATCGATACTAGCGTGATTAGATCGATACTTTAGGTTAATTTCCTCTCCTCTACACTTAATATATTGCTTAATACATTCAACAAAGAATAGACATGTCTGTGTTTATATACCGCTCTTTTCACATCTGGCATGCAAACCTTACTGCTCCTCCCCTGCTTTAGTGTTTTGTTATGCCTTTACGTGACTCCACGCGCAAGCGGATATTATTGGCTACAGTGAGAGATGGAACGGTAGAAATTCGCTACTGTGGCAACAGCACCACACTTATTCACCTTTTCAACTTGGAAGTAAGCTTTTTTCATAGACTGTATGTGCGAGACTTCCACTTCCTTAGGCACGGTAGAGAAATCATGGGAAAAAATAACAGTGCAATAAATGGTAAAAGTGTTTGTGCTATCCACAGTGTGTGTTTATAATTAAGACAACTAATTAAAATAATAAGGTAAGAAACACCAGTTTGCAATACCAAGCAAGCAGCAAAACGAGCTGTTTTGTACAGTTAAAAATTGCTGGAAACGGATTAGGCTGGAAGCCAGACCCATTAAATTTACCGAATTTGGCCATACAGTATTACTGTCTTCAACCACTAAGCCACGTTGCTTTTTTTTCCTTTATAAGTTTTCTATCAGAGGAAAACACTTAACATGCATGCACTTTGCGTTCATATACTGGGCTGCTTGCCTGCAAATAGTTATGCAATTGCATCATCAGTATACTGACTTGGCCTTTCAATATTACTTTAGGCCATGCATTAGGCCATGTTAAGTTTTTTTTTTCCTTTTTTTTTTCTTTATAGCTCTTTTCTATGGGTGGAAAATGCTTAACAATGCAAATATCCACATAGCTTTAAGGTGAATGTAATATTTTAGTCATATCAACATAAGTGATTGTTAATTTTCAACGTGTAATTGGTCATTTAAATGCATGTTATTAAAATGAAAAAGTATCGGTACCGACATCAGTATCGGCGATACTTGCCCTGTATTTACTTGGTATTGGATCGATACCAAAATTTGCAGTATCGCACACCCCTAGCTCACGGATCAGTCAGAGATGCTGCTCCGCGAAGATGTCAACTGTGCACCGTAAGACTTGATTTTTAACATTTGCTAATTACCAAATCAGTGAACATAATTTTAAATAATGCTAATATTATAACCATCAAGTCTAGTTACAGCTTAGTGTCATTGTTTGTACAACTAATTGGTAACTTTTTTTTGTCATGTGATGTTTATAAGGCTTTGGATGATGGGAGTGTGAAGATCTGAAGCAGTGGAGGTCAGCTGTTATGAACCACCTCTACAGGACTGCAGCTTCTCTCCTGATGGAGATGCAGTTGTGATGGAGGCCGAGGGGAAAAGCATGGTCAGCAGTGAATGTGATCTAAACGTAAGCTTCTCCCAGCATGCGTCAGGCCTCATGGAGTCTCTGAGAGAGGAATACTGCAGGTCACCACCGGCTTCACGAGAACGCAGCACTGTCTGTCTTCACTACACCTGCTCCTCTCTCCAGATCCCTCCAGACGATCAACAAGATCAGGCTGCTGGCATGTATCTAGCACAGCATTCACCATTTAACACACTTTAACAACGCATTAGTGTGATACCCAGACTGAAAGATTGTTAAAGGTGTCAGATGGTATATTTTTCTTTTGGTAGTATATGTTTGGTACATCTACACACACACACACACACACATACATACATATATATATATAATTTTTTTAAAGTTGAAATGTTGTGTTTTGAGTTAGGTATTATCTGTGCTATTAAATATTTGTTATAATTTAGTGCTGCATAAATAAAACTGAATTGAATTAACCATAAATGCAGATCTGCTCGATATATATATATATGATGTTAACTTCATAAACAAGTTTTTATACAGTAAAACAATTTGTGATGAATGGGGCCATTCAAAATCTTTATAAATTCCTCCTTCCTTTATAAAGTCTTCTAAGGGCTGACACAACAGCCATTGCTTGATGTGCCTGCACAGAACACCACAGGCCCAGCAGACAACTTGCCTGCATGCTGTCTATATTTGTGTTATACCAATAGGATCAAAAAGTGTTATTTACTAGTAGTCGTGACCTAAATATAGGCAACTTGTAATTGAGAAACAAAATTATTCAGATAGTTTAAATATTCAGATCTTCAATTTACTATGTATTTATACATATAAATATTCAGCTCAGATTAATAATTGATCTCTGCCCTAAACATACATGTGTCTGCTGGCCTGGAGAGGTCCATGCTCCTGTCTGAAGTGCATATATAGGTTATCTGTAGCACATATTATAGGTTCAGACAGCAAGCCTCAAAGCCTGGGAGCAGACACAGACACTGCGCATCAAGTCTGGGGGTCACATTCTCCTCTAAGACCCGGTGTGTAACGCATCTAACTCCCTGCAGCACTGACTTTCCTCAGCTGTGACCATGGCCTCGCATTTACCACACAAGCACCTATGAATCAAAAACGTGTTTATCTCTCTCTCCTGCGGTGATGAGAAACCGCTAACGCTATATAACGTAACGTTAGTGTCGTATATTAAGGAGCGTGACGCCTGATCAACGCTCATTAGTTTCTGTTACTGGTAAGTATCAATATTCGTAGATGACCAATACTAGCTTTGCTATTGCCTGATTAATACATATCGTTAGTTAAGGTGTGTATATCTGTAAGCTAACACTGGTCTCTCACCAAGACACCTGTCCTGTTCTCCTCACACATCAGCTCAATTCGTCTCCTCTGACCATTGTTCTGTCTAATCCTGGCCTGTCTCTGCTCTCTTGGCTGCACAGCAGGCTCATAATTTTATCTGTGGTCCGTCATACGAGTGTAAATAAACATTTAAAATTTCCTCAGCATCCGAACTGTCGTTGCGATCCATTGCTTTCCTATGGTTGAAGTGGTCCGCTCTCCCTTTTGATGCGTCACTTCCGGTTTTGGCGGTTTTCAGATGCGGAAGTAAAATTCTCTCACAAAAACAACTCCAGAAGCCTTAATAGCGTATTTTAAAGAAAATCTAGTTCCTACATTATTTTTCTATACATCGACTCACTGGGGTCTCTAACCTGAAATATGCCCTTTAAGAATAAGCATGCACAAATTAGATAGATTGTGTGAACTTACATTGTCGTTTATTACCGCTTTAGCCCTGATTGATTTATATTATTTCAAGTCAGGTTTTGGACTTTAATCCCCGCTTTTCCTCAGAAATCAATCTACATATAAAATATTAGAAGGAAGGAAGTAATGAAGCATTTATATAGCACTTTTATTGTGTATTGCTATACACCCAAAGCGCTTTACAATCATGTGGGGGGTCTCTCCTCAAACACCAACCAGTGTATTGGTCACTTTCTAAACAATAAAAGTGTAGTGCATCCACTAGGAATTATAAATAAATAGGTTTTTACCAATGCAAATATGTTAGAAATGGTGCAACACAATACAAATGCCAACTTGTATCCAATGCACACTTTTTAAACCGATGCATAGAGCAAATCGGGGAATCTTCCCATCCCTAGTGCAATGGATGATGGGAACTGTAGTCTGGAGTGACATGTAACAGTATGTGTGGTGTAAGAGTCAATATGAAGGTAGGGCGACCTCTGATGGCGAGTGGATGGAAGACCATGAACCGGATTCGTGACACACTGCAAATAATACTTTTATTACTCAGAATTTTTGTCTTGTTGTTTCCAGTCAAAATATAGAAATATTCTTAACTCAAGATGCATTTTCTACATAAGATTTTTTTTTTTTTTTTTTTTAAATATATTTTTATAAGATAATCTTGTTTCCTGGGGGGAAAAAATGTAAGTGCATTTTTCTTATTTTGCAAATTATCTGCCAATATGGTAAGAAAAAAAAAAAAAAACTTGTTTCCATTTGCATTAAGATTATTTTTCTTACCACATACCGGATAATTTAACTTGTTTTAAGTAAAATGCACCCGTTTCAAGAAAACAAGACTAAATGTCTTTTGCACTTTTGTGCCGGAGATGTATGTGTATATATATATATATATATATATATATATATAAATAATAATTTTGAATGACAATTTTCCATGCGAATAACCTCCACTGGTGTGAGCCTGTGGTTTCCCATTGGGATTCACATGCTTTTAACCAAGCCTTTTCTGTTATAATAATGTTTTCCTGCCTTCTCCCATTTAATTCAGACATATGAGGTAGAATCTGATCTGTAATTTTAAATGCCTTTCTTACTCCAGTTCTTAAAAGATTCATCTAGGGTATTTGGAGTGAAATCTGTATCGTATGCACACCACCTCATTATCTTTAGAGCGTCTTTCAAATCATATTTTTTAATTACTGTGGCCCATATTTCTAGGATAGTAGTCATCCATGAATATTCTTTACTTATATATTTTCTTAATAAATTATCCTCTGTAATTGCTGCTTGAATCGGTATTTCAGAAGGAAAAAAAAAAAAAAAAGAAGGAGAAATCAATCTGTTTCCATCTAGCTTTATCATCTGGATAGCACCAGCAAACTATGGGTCTTAACTGGGCCACTATAAAATTGATTTTTTACCTCACCAGATAAACCTTATAATCCATTTGTCCCAATCTTTAAATTTTTCTTCTGGAAACTTTATGGGAAATGTCTAAAGTAAGTATAAAAGCCTTGGGAGCATATTTATCTGAATAATATCCACTCTATCCCCTAAATTCAAGAATGGGATGACATTCCATCTCTGAATGTCTGCTCGTAGCTTAGCATTTAGAATTCTATAATTTACATCTGACAAAGTTCTAGTATCCTTTGGCAGATATATTCCTAAATATTTTATTAGCTCTGTATTATAATTAATCTTGTACTTAACCCTTGTTTCTTCTGGGGGTTACTTGCAATTTTATGTTCTTCTTTACCCATCTTTATCCCCCTAATATCATGATTCTGGCGCATCCACTGACTAAGGGGTTCAGTGTATAGTGAAAGGAGGAGGGGAGAAAGAGGGCACCCTTGTCTTGCTGAGCTGGTTGAATTAATCTTTAAAAGTAAAGTTCTCTGCTTATGACTTCCTCAGGTTGAATTTACTCTTGAACTCTTGGAAAAGGGCATTAGAACCTTAAACTTTCTTCAAATTGCAATCATCTTGCCGGAACGTGTGTATGTGTGTGGTTTTATTTTGTTTAGTATTGGATCATAGATTAGCAAAAATGAACTTTGATTCCTTTATAACGAATTCTTGTCTTGTGTTGTGAAATTTTAAAGTCAACCTTTTGCCCTGATCCTTGTTACCTTGCTCGAAATTTGATAAACTACTATCGTTCTGTTTGGGTTATCGTTGGCCACGTAATAATATAAACAGAATTGTTAGGATATACTGATTTTAACGCTCGCTGGACGAGGCGTTAATAAGGTATAAATTATAAGTTTTGGATTAATATCAATTCAATCAAATCAATATCGAATTGTTAATAAATGATTCCCCAAAAGGATAAATAAGAGCTAAAATTAATAAAAGAAAAATGCATTCAACAAACTATCATTCACTTTAATTCTAGCTTGTGGTCTAGAAAGTAATAACTCTATGGCTTTAAGGATGTTTTTATGGAAACTGCTCATTTATTTTTATTATCATCTGCAGGGCTTTCAGCTGTTCAGAGCGGATCACGACTCAGAATCAATGGGGAAAATCGTGTGGCGGCGGGACATGCTTTTACATCAACGAGAGGTGGTGTACAGATGCAACAGTGTTAAAGAAGATGTGCTGTCCCGTCCGGAAGCGCTCTTCATTGACTGTAAGCCGTTCTATTAGCTGTAGGAGTTTTGCTGTTTCATTCTCGTGAGTGTTTACATTCCTCCGCAAGCGTACTGGCTTTACAGAAACTTGCTGAACAGATCACAGAGACTGAGCAACAACAACGGACTCAGTTTTAATAATTCTAGGGGACTTTAATAAAGCAAATCTCTCCTGTGAACTGCCAAAATACAGACAGCACATCACATGTCCCACCAGAGACAGTAATATATTGGATCACTGTTACACAGCAATAAAGGATGCATATCACTCTGTCCCATGGGAAGCTTTAGGACTCTCTGATCACTGTTTAGTTCATCTCATACCAACCTACTGGCAGAAACTGAAATCAGCTAAACCTGTATTAAAGACTGTAAAAAGATGGACTAATGAAGCAGAGTGGGATTTACAAGCCTGTTTCCACCTCACTGATTGGACTGTTTTTGAAGCTGCTGCCCCCGATCAGGACGAGCTCACAGAGACTGTAACATCTTATATCAGTTTCTGTGAGGATACTGTATGTGCATTCCTACCAGTTCTCGGTCACACTTTATATTAGGTGGCCTACTACTATTAACTACTATGTACTTACATCAAAAAATAAGTACAATGTACTTATTGTGTTCATATTGTATTGCAAAACACATTTGCTGCTATTGAGGTGGGATACGGGAAAGGTTAGGGACAGGTTTGGTGGTATGGGTACGTTTAAGGGTGGGTTAAGGTGTAAGGGATGGGTCAACAGTATAATTATAAATTAATTACAGAAATTAGAAATGTAATTACATATAGGTATTTTTAAAAATATAAGTACAATGTAAAAACATGTATATACACAGTAAGTGCATTGTACCAGATGATTCATTTAAATGTACATACATAGTAGTTGAGGCCACACAATATAAAGTGGGACTCAGTTCTTATTTAACCTACAACAATAGCCTTTTTTCCACTATCGAGCCGAACGGTTCTCTTTGCTTAGCCGTTTCGTTCCGTGCCGATCCGGGCCAGTCAGCACGGATACGGTTTCGTTTTCCACTGCGGGGCTGATAATGGATCTCTTTGGAATGCAATTCAAATGCATCAGTCGTTGCCGTGGTAACACAAGTGTTTACATATGATATGAGGTGTAAATAACCACCGCGTTATGGAGGATGATCAGAAATTTCTTTATATTGGATCACTAATTTGTGTTTACATTGCTCAAAATAGTGCGCTTAGCAAGCTACTGAGAAACTAGCAGCCAGGCAACAGACAAGTGACAGATCCTGAGTGGCGAGGTCACGCACACGCACTCTACTAGCACGGCTCAACATGGTTGTCTAACCGTGCCGAGAATGGTTTGTAGTCGTGCCGCACTGTACCAGGCTCACGTGGAAAAACAACTGGAACCTTACCTGACCGTTCCTAGAACCGTTCGGCCCGATAGTGGAAAAGCGGCTAATGACAAACCATGGTTCACTGCAAAACTCAGACAGCTCCGTCAGGCCAAAGAAGATGCTCGCAGGAATGGAGACAGTTTCTTGTATAAACAGGCCAAATACACACTGGAAAAGGAGATCAGAGTGGCAAAGAGGAATTATTCTGGAAAACTAAGGAACCTGTTCTCTTCCAGTGATCCTGCTTCAGTGTGGAAAGGTCTGAAAGACATCACCAATTACAAGACACCATCCCCCAGCACTGTGGAGAACCAACAACTGGCAGACAATCTGAATGAGTTTTATTGCAGATCAGTGAAGTGATGTGCGTCAGGTCTTCAGAAAGAAAAAGGAAGAAAAGGAAGGCACCAGGCCCAGACAGTGTGACACCAGCCTGTCTGAAAACCTGTGCTGACCAGCTGGCCCCCCATCTTCACACAGATCTTCAACAGATCACTGGAGCTGTGCGAAGTCCCCTCCTGCTTCAATGACTCCACCATCATCCCTGTCCCAAAGAAACCCAAAATTACTGGACTTAATGACAACACACCTGTGGCTCTAACGTCTGTGGCCATTAAATCATTTGAAAGACTGGTTTTGGTTTATCTGAAGGACATCACTGAACCCTTACTGGATCCCCTGCAGTTTGCCTACAGAGTTAAACAGGTCTGTGGATGATGCAGTCAACATGGGACTGCACTTCATCCTGCAACATCTAGACAGACCAGGGACTTATGCAAGGATCCGGTTTGTAGACTCCAGCTCTGCTTTTAACACTATCACCCCATCACTCCTCCAGCCCAAATTAACTCAGCTATCCGTCCCCACCTCTGTCTGTCAGTGAATCACCAGCTTCCTGACAGACAGGCAGCAGCTAGTAAAGCTTGGAAAATTCTCATCCAGCACCCGTACAATCTGGCGCCCCCCAGAGTTGCGTCCTCTCCCCACTGCTCTTCTCCCTCTACAACAGGGGTGCCCAACCCTGTTCCTGGAGATCTACCTTCCTGCAGAGTTTAGCTCCAACCCTGATCAAACACAACTGAACCAACTAATTAGGATCTGAAGGAGCACTGGACAATTACAGGCAGGCGTGTTTGATCAGGGTTGGAACTGAACTCTGCAGGAAGGTAGATCTCCAGGAACAGGGTTGGGCCTGGTACAGTGCACACCCCTGCTCTACACATCTAAAGACCCCTCTGTCAAACTCCTGAAGTTTGCAGATGACACCACACTCATTGGCCTCATTCAGGATGGTGATGAGTCTGCTTACAGACAGGAGGTTAACCCTCTGGGGTCTGAGGTCATTTTGGGGCCCTTAAGATGTTTTGACATGCCCTGATATTTGTGCTTATTTCAGCTACTTAAAGAGCTGGCTGTCTGGTGCAGTTTTAACATCCTGGAAGTTAACACGCTCAAAACTGTGGAGATGATCGTGGACTCCCCCCCACCATCATGAACAGCACTGTGACTGCAGTGGAGTCATTCAGATTCCTGGCCACCACAATTTCTCAGGACCTGAAATGGGACAATCACATTGAGTCTATTGTGAAAAAGGCCCAGCAGAGGTCGTACTTCCTTCGCCAGCTGAGGAAGTTCAACCTGCCACAGGAGCTGCCAAAACAGTTCTACTCTGCCATCATTGAATCCGTCCTCTGCACGTCAATAACTGTCTGGTTCAGCTCAGCTACCAAATCTGACCTCAAAAGACTACGGAGGGTAGTCAGGACTGCTGAGTGAATCATTGGTACAACCCTCCCCACTCTCCAAGAACTGTACTTATCCAGAGTGAACAAAAGGGCTGGCAAAATCACTCTGGACCCCTCACATCCAGCACACTGCCTCTTTGAACTGCTGCCGTCTGGTCAATGCTACAGAGCTCTGAGCACCAGAATGGCCAGGCACAGAAACAGTTTCTTCCCTCAGACAATCCATCTCCTGAACACTTGACAATAAACGTGGAACACACAAACACTATTTATACACTTATTTATATACTTATTTACATTTCAAATTTGCACATATCATACCTGTACATACATAATTGTCTATATTATATATTGTGTTTTTGCTATTTTGTACATTTGTATATTATCCTTTTATTTTCTGTGTCCTGTCACTGTCATTCTGTTGCACTGTGGAGTTTCTGTCACTATTACAAATTACTTGTATGTGTAAACATACCTGGCAATAAAGTGCATTCTCGTTCTCTGTACTCCCAGCTTCATAATAGCGTTGTTTTAGAAATATGAGATTCTTCTCTATTTCCACAATATGTAACTCATTGATTTATTTTTTTATTTTTCCAATTTTCTGTATTAGGCCAGGTCTTTGGACTTTTATGTTTTTAATGTTTCATTTCCAACTCTTTTAACTTTGTTTATAATTCATGAATTTCTCCCGTTTTAGTTTTTTAGCTAGTGTTGTTTCCACAATTATTTTTCCTCTCAAGACAGCTTTACAGGCATCCCATAGTACAGACTGGGATACTTCTCCATTGTTATTCTCTTTTAAATAATGTTTAATTTCAGTTTTCATATGTACTATTGTCATAAAGTCATGGGGATCCAGGGAGTCGCGGAGATGAGGAGTACAAAAACAAAAAAACAAAGGCGTTTATTCAAGATCGACATATAGACATGTATAGACGTATAACACCGAACACAGACTGGAGGGAACACAGGACTTAAGTACACTGGGCAAAACAAGATAATTAACAACACAGGACTGGAGACGAATTAACTAATGAACACGAAACTAGGACACGGACAGGAACTCCAAATAAGGACACGAGAGGAGGGGAAAACAGGACGCGGAGACACAGTCTGACATTACTCCCACCTCCCCATAGGTGCATCCCGCGCCGTTAAACATCCAACGGGGAGGGGGGGGGTGTTATTGGGCAGGTGATCAGGAATAGCGGGCTCTTGGGGACACTCGGGCAGCGCGGGCTCTTGGCGGCACCTTCATGTTGCAGGCACTGGGGGGGCGCTCTTGAAGCGCGAACTCTCGGATGCACTCTGGAAGCGCGGAGCTGGAGGGGACCAGCGGAGACACTTGCGGGCACTTGCGAGGGGCAGACACTCCATCTTTTCTGCCAGCGGGCTTGCCATACTCTCTGGTGGGCTTGCCATATACTCGATCCGCTGGTTCTGACTCTGGATCGGACGCTTCCCAGACACCGGTAGACCCCTTCCCACCAGCACAATCCTGTGGTGTCTGGGAGGTCCATGGTGCGATGGTACGAGACCCCAAGCCGGAACAGGTGGAGGATGGCCGCGTCATCCAGTGGCATCCTTCCGGCGAGATGGACGAACTCCGCCGCATACTCAAAGAAAGGGAGCTCTCTTCGGGCTAGGGCGAGGACGGCAGCGGCTGACTCCATCTCTCTCTGTTTCGGTTCGGTGTTCTGTCATAAAGTCGTGGGGATCAGGGAGTCGCGGAGACGAGAAGTACAAAAACAAAGGCGTTTATTCAAGATCGACATATAGACATTCACATAGACATGTATAGACGTATAACACTGAACACAGAGTGGAGGGAACACAGGAGTTAAGTACACTGGGGAAAACGAGATAAATAATGACCAGTGTTGGGCACGTTACTTTAAAAAAGTAATTAGTTATAGTTACTAGTTACTCCTCACAAATAGTAACTGAGTTACATCATTATAAAAGTAACTAATTACCAGGGAAAGTAACTATTGCGTTACTTTAAAAAAAAAAAAAGTTCAAATGTCAAATAACTTTGGATGCCCTCAATATTAAATATGTTAAATTAATTAAATGGACACTGAAAAGAATAAAATATTATTATAAAACATTGTACATTAATCTACACTATTTATCTACTGACACTTAGTATCAGTCAATCAAACATTATAATATAATATTATGATCATTTAATATTATATGATGATAGAACTTTAGTAATTAGAATAACCAAGGATGAATGCATATTTGTCATCAATATAAAATGCACTAAGGATTAATGAGCTGCTGGGTTCATGAATATTAATCACGTTGTCTGCATTCGCTCGAATTGATTTGCTGAAATCAAAACAGGGACGATAATAGGTGTCCAGTTCTCTACTAAGCTATCTGCTATAGCTCAATAAACTCCCCACTGGAAGGGTTTCAGGACAAGCACGGCGGATACAACTCGAGTCGCTTTATAAGCTTTTATTGTGCGCACACACAATAATCATCCACAAACTAGATAACCTAATGCTACTGCTGCGCTAGCCTGTTAGCTAGCTGGTAGGTTAGTTAGTTAGGTTAGGTTGTAAACCGCTGAAAACATAAACACAAAATATCACCAGAATTAACTAATGAAGTTACACAATCGTATGATATCAATCTTTTCAATCTGAATTACTACCAATGCCAGTTTATAGTCACTCACCGGCAAGGCGTACCAGTCCTGACTATCAATTGAATGAAAATGAAACTTAAAGGCGACGCGCCAGTACACTGCGTCTAATTAAGCATATACAGATATACAGTGTGGGGACCAGGAATAATAATAAAACAAACCTGTAACCTAGTAAGATTATAACATATTCCAAAAGCAGGCATAATTATGTTGTATTTCATATAAGGCGGTAAATGTACATAATTATACCCCAGCACATAATAAAACATCCATCACTTGTTATATTTATATATATGACAACAGTTACACCTACTGGAAAGTTCTACAATAGGTGAGCTCCAGCCAATGAGATTGTCGTTTGCGCATTAGCTCCGCCCACTACCAGAGAAACCGGCAGTTCTTAAAAGCTGAAGAATTCCAAAGGAACGCCGTTATTTTGACAGGAAAATACAACAAAGAATATCGTTTATATGTAGCGCGTCACTTCTGCATGTTATGAAAGACTCTCTTGCTCTGTATCTTTGCGTGCGTGTATGTGAGAGAAAGCGACGGTGAGTCGTGCGCCTTCACACTAGAGTTTACGGTACGTCAAATACAACTACACTGCGCATCCATTCAGATGAACTCAAATTAAATTCTAGTAATATAATATAGTAACGCCACATTTTATTGTCAGTAACGGTAACAGCGTTGTAACGGGGGAAACAGTAATTCGTTTGATTACTCTTTACTGAAAAAAATAACACCGTTATTCCCATCACTGTTAACGACACAGTACTGGAGACAAATTAACTAATGAACATGAAAATAGGACACGGACAGGAACTCCAAATAAGGACACGAGAGGAGGGGAAAACACAGGACGCGGAGACACAGTCTGACAACTATGAACTGCTCATTATTTAAAATTAGGGGTGTCAACGTTAACGTTAACGCATGCGATTAATCAAAATTAACGTGTTAATTGTTTAACACAAATTAATCGCTTGATAAGGTTTGACCCCAACTTCTTCCCGTCATCGCAGCGCGGAAGGTTCTACAGTGAACCAGTGTTGCCAGGGTAACGGCACAAATGGGCTATTTTGAAAATACAGTCGCTGGAAAAATGACAGAGCCATTTTGGGCTACTTTTTTAATGTACCGTGGCCGTCCAAAGTGTATGTAGACAAATAAAAATTAAAAAGATCCTTTTACTAATGTGTATTATACTTGAAATGTATCCCTGGCAACTTAAGAACGGAGAGGCAGTAACATCACAAACAATGTGAGTTTCAGCCAAAGCATACTGTCACGGACTTGTGGTTATAGTTTAACTTAAATAGAGGATTAGGAGAACGAAATAACATTAATACACTTTCCATTTATTGAACATTAAGCAGAGACGAAGACAATGGGAAAACTAAGGACTTATAACAGTACGAGAACAAAAGAGCAAACAAGATAATCCAAATCAGGTGGGGACAATGAATGATAATTAACTAACAAGAACCAGAACTAAACCAAATAAGGGAAAATGGTTACTTAAGAGGGCAGACACGTGACATATCTCGCGCTGTAGAGTTCTACCGGGGGGGAAGGCCATGGTGGAGCAGGGAGCTTGGGCGCCCAAGACGGAGCAGGATTCTCAGGGGTATAACTTTTGATTTCTCTGGAAGGGCTCTTGGGGGCACTCTGGCAGCGCGGACTCTTGGGGGCGCTCTGGCAGCGCGGAGATAGGGAGGTGCCTTCGTGGTGCAGGCACTGGGAGGCGCTCTGGAAGCACAGACTCTTGGGGGCGCTCTGGCAGCGTGGAGCTGGACGGAGCCAGCGGAGATGACGGAGTGCTGGACGGGACCAGCAGAGACAAAGGAGGGCTGGACAGGACCAGCGGAGACGAAGGAGGGCTCTTGCGAGGAGCTGGCACTGGCGGGCACTTGCGAGGAGCAGGCACTGACGGGCTTGGCTTGTCATAATCTCTGTCGGCGGGATTACGAGGGCCGTGAACGGCGGCAGGTTTGCGGTGGCCGCGACCGGCGGCGGGAACTTCTTTGCGGAAGGCAGGTTTAGGAGATCCGCAGACGGCGGCTGATTTTGGAGTGCCGAGGATGGCGGCTGGCGAGGGGGAGCCGCGGCAGGTGGGTTAGTTCCGGCTCGGGCCTGGACACTTCCCAGACACCAGAAAATAGCTTCTCTCCAACGCAATCCCGTGGTGTCTGGGAGGTCCATGGGACTGTGGAGATTGGCTCCGAGCCAGAAGAGTTCGATCAGGGTGGCGTCATCCCCCGCCGTTGCCACGATGAGTTTACAGAATTCCCCGGCGTAATCATAGAAGGGGAGCCTCTGAAGGGCTAGGACGGCGAAACTTTCCGCAAACTCCATACTTTGTCTTTGGTCTCTGCTTCTGTCACGGACTTGTGGTTATAGATTAACTTAAATAGAGGATTAGGAGAACGAAATAACATTAACACACTTTCCATTTATTGACATTAAGCAGAGACGAAGACAAGGAGAAAACTGAGGACTTATAACAGTACGAGAACAAAAGAGCAAACAAGATAATCCAAATCAGGTGGGGACAATGAACGATAATTAACTAACAAGAACCGGAACTAAACCAAATAAGGGAAAACAGGAACTTAGGAAGGCAGACACGTGACACATACATGTTATGGCTTTTACACAGCAGAAATAAACATGACAACAGCCACTATAGATTATATAAGATAATAAACACACACATGGTCCATATGTGATTTTTTTTAGGTTAACATGTACATCCGAAATGCTAATTTGTGCAGCGATATAAAAGGCTATAAATAGCATATTTTAACAACAGTAAATGACCAAATTCCACATGTGATCGCAAAAGGAAGTCATTATAAACACTCGATGGTGGTTTGAAGTGAGTTCTGAGTAAAAGTGCACTATTAATCTCATAAATTGTCTTATGAAGCATGATGCTAATATTAGCTCTAATGCAGCTGCAGAACAAGTCCAATTCTTCTTCATAATGCATTTTGTCATAATACTTCAGGTAAGGTCGCAAGAAATGTTTTGTTGTATTTATTTAGAAACACTTTTGATAATAGTTGGGTAAATGTATCTGTGGCGAGTGGGGCGGGGCCGAGAGCCGTGGGAACTGAGCGGAGTCCCACGGAGGAGCTCCGGAAGGATAAAAGGAGGAGTGACGACAGTGGAAGACGAGAGAGGACCAGGCCTGGACTTTTATTTTGTATTTTATGTGCGGCAGTCGTCCGTGAGGAGCTGCCGCTTTACTTTGATGTTTGTTTATTTTAATTAAAACTTTGTTTAAATGTTCGCCGGTTCCCGCCTCCTTCTTCCAGACCTACGAACTGTGTTACAGTATCCTGGGATTGAAGCGATGTGGCTTGGTAAACGTTTTATTGCCAGTTTAAAGGCTGATAATGGCTGAATAAAAACAAAAGAATAATGATAAAAGAATAATAAGGATTATGTCTCATACCTGGCGGAAATGTGAAATGTTCTGTTTCCTTAAACTAGTTTGTCATGCATTTCTATATTTCAACACATTTACAGATTTACAGATTTACACATTTAAATCCTAGTATTTTAAATTTGCGATTAATCATGATTAAATCACAGTCCACGCCTGTGATTACATTTTTTAATCGACTGACAGCACTATTTAAAATGCTAGAATTCAATCTCCATAATGTATTAATATGAATTCTATTTAAACTAACTAAAGGTGTATACAAATGCATGGTCAGATAGGTCCATTGTTCATATGCTACATTTAATTACCTTATGTCTATCTTTAATATAATAGTCTATTCTTGAGTATTTTGAATGTAGGTGGGAGTAAGGAGCATAATCCCGTTCTTTTGGAAAAAAAATCTCTCCAAAAGGTCAACCAGTCCTAGATACCAGTCCGGGAAAGGGCAATGAAGCAAGCGGCAACTTCCATCGCCACGGGGATGAAAACAGGAACAACAACAACAACAAAAAAAAACTTACCAAAATGGTGGAAAACGGCGCAGAGGCAACTGTTGTGTGGTCAGCTGTTCTGTCACAATCCTCTGGACCAAGGGAACAAGGAGACAAGGGAATCTTTCCAAAACACAGACTTTTATTCATCCAAAAGCAACGTGATCTCACAGAATTCCGTGTAATGTTCACGGACTTAATTAACCTCCGAATCTGTGGTGGCATCACGGAATCGCCGAAAATTCCGTGATGGACTCGCAGAAAAAATTCCGTGATGGGCTCACAGAAGTGACACCAATGTAAGTCCGTGACAGGCATCAGCCGTGCTCCACGCACGGAACCCCTTAGCATCAATATGCCGACGCGATACTGGGAAATTTATCATCATTATTGTTCAGAACTGGGTAGGTTTAGGGTAGGGGTGGGGTCAGGTACTCCAGTGAAAGTATAACTGCATCGGAGTCACTCTTTTTACGAGGTCCGATGCAGCGCTGGTGTTGAACCAGTGAATCCGTGCATGGACCACGGCTGATACCTCCTGTGAGCCCATCACGGAATTTTCGGCGATTCCGTGATGCCACCACAGATTCGGAGGTTAATTAAGTCCGTGAACATTACACGGAATTCTGTGAGGTTGGCAGGAGACATGGAAATGACGAATAACAGCTGACACTAGACACAGGGAACACAGGGCTTATAAACAGAGGAGTAAACTAGATTATGAATGACACACACCTGGAACTAATGAACCTAAACAAGGACAGGAACAAACCAAATATGGGCACGAGAGGAGGGGAAACACAAGACACAGGAAGACATGACTGACAGATATAGTCTCTAAAAAAAGTTTTAATATCTTCTAGATATCTAGATTTTTTTTTTTCTACTGAAAAATAATAACAGAAATAATAATTTAAAAAAAATGCATGTTACAAATAGCATTTCTTTTGCACTGAAAATCTGTTGACTCAAAAATTCATCACTGTTCAACCCGGAAGAATGTGATGGCGAGTCCAAGACCTTGAAACCATCAAGACTTTTCATCCGAGACTGCATTCCAGACACACGCCAACATCCGTGGAAGTGCAAGTATGTTACATCTAACTAAACTAAACAGAGGTTTAGTATAAGTTATAGACCCCGTTATAAACGGCACTGATGGTTTTACTCAGGTGGTTCACTGACTCTTTCCATAACTGCATTCTGTTTTCTCTAATGGCTTCATTCATCCACTTTAGCTCCCCTTTTGTATATGGTCAATTCCAGCGTTATGGACGTGACATTTGCAGTAAAAACTTGAAATATAAATTATCAGAGAATGTAAATGTTAACAATATACTGAAACATCTGTTTATATTTTTCTAAACCCCTAACCATAGAGTTTAGATATCAGAAAAAAAACGGTCTATGCACGTGTTTTATATTTTAAATCGGGCAAATATGCATGCGTTACGGACGTGACAAAAAAGGACTTGAGTTTTTGGGAGTCGACATACTTTGTAGAAATTCTGCGAATTCAAATGCACAAGCCAAAATAAATAATACCAGCCGAAAGGATAAGGGTTGTCTCTCCATGGAACATAAATTATTTATTTTATTTTGTTTTTCATTTTTGCATTTATGAGGAAAAACCATTGTTACGGACGTGACGCCTCTCCGTTACGGACGTGACAGATCTGAAATTGTCACTTGTCTGACTCTGTCAAATCAGATAAAATGCTTTAAAAACTTTAACCTAGATCTATTTCTGGGTCTCTGTTGGGTATTTAAACCAACAAACATTTCCCTCTGAGACATCTGTATGGTAAGGTTGCGCAATTAATAACGTTCAAACTGAAATCATCGCGTTGTAGATTAGCTTGTGTTTGCGCGAGTGTGGTGTTAAAATGTAACCAGTGCGGATATGTTCAAAACTGAATTCAATCATGATTATTTGCTAATGTGGTGTTTACTTTAGACCCCAAATAATATAAAATTTGCTAATATACATCATCAGCTGTAATAAATGTTTACCAAGTCCCGGAGGTCGCCGCGGTGTCCACTCAGAACAAGCTTCGGTGAATTGAAATAGCCTATTGTCTGCTTGCTAGTGTGTACTGTGTAGGCCTGTGTCTGTGTGAAGAATGGTATGCAAAATACAATCGTGTCACAATGATCGCAATAGTATGTTTGATGGCAATGTTTATTCCCAGTTTGCGTTGCTAAATGCACAATCGTGATTCTAAATGGCTGCATTATGTTTGTCAAAATAGTTGCAGTGTAAGCCAATGCTTTAGAATATATTATTTATAGTCTCTAAAGATTACTTAATTAGTAGTTATGTTTTACCAAGTTTAATGGCTGGCATTTGGATGTTAAGAAGACTAAGACGCAGCAAAACGATCTGTGTGAAACAGATGTGCAAAAAAAGGTGAGCATAAAGTACTTACAGTATTTTCATTTAATGTTTAATGTGAACATCTTTAAGATATACTTGAAAGATAAATAATTAACAACATGAACTTTTTTACATAGGTCAACATTAGTAACTGACTAGCGTTGAGGATTTTGTAGCAACAATAGCTCTGTAAAACAGATGTCCAAAAAAGGTGAGCAAGGTGAGTATATTGATCACTGTTATGAGCATGAATTATTGTGAATAAGAAACTTACAAAATATTAATTAAGTTAATTCACTGTAGACAGAATAAAATTGTATTAATTAATTGTATAGTCAGTCTGTAGCTTTTACATGTTATTAAATATTGTAAAGATGAAATTATCAAATGTAAAAGCTAATGTAAAACATCAATCAAGGCAAAACAAACATGCAAAATATCAAATAAGTTAGTACAAATGTGATTAATTGGATGACTTCAAAAAAAAATTTCTCTTTCTATTCTGCAAAGACTGCCTCTGCAAAGTGATACCTCCCTCTGTTGTCTACTTTTGGGATGAAAGTCTCAGTCACTTGGTCAGGTGTCACCCAAGCTTTATCTTCCATCACAGGTAAGATGTACACTAATCCAGCACTGTCATTCCTTCTTAAGAACCTTATTTCCAGTGCCTCCTGCTCTCGGTTATTAACAAGTCCAACAAACTGCCTGAATGACTTGTTTGCCTTGAATTGGACCAAGACACAGTCTCCAGTTTTGATGTTCTTTGCAGCTGTTGACTGATGCTCAGAGGACTGGTGTTCGGGACATTCAGCAGATGTGGAGAGCAGAAATGTATGGACACCTGACTGTTCTGCCTCGGAGTAGATTTTGTGACGTACTTCTCCCCAGGAGACTGGCTCCATGTGATGTACTGACTGAGTGCCCGGAACAGCTGAGGTAATGGCCCATCTCTCATTTAGCCTATGATGCTGTATAAAATCTGTGATTTCGTTGGCTGTAATGAGTTTGATGTTGATGTTTGGGCAACTCTTCCTTGCAGAAGCTACAAATGAAGCAGCATCTGTCACAAGGACTGCCTGTCTGCAGAGGACATCAGTGTTAACTGCACGCTTCACAGTTGCTCCAACACCATCCACTGCACCTTTGCCGTGGCTCGTGGCAAAGAAATGCCACTGTACACTTAAAGCTGGAAACAGCTCCCTGAATGTAGTTGACATGAAACACCAGATGAACTTGTTCTTAAACTGAGAAGCAGCTCCATCACTAAATATGTGAATCTCTTTCATTGCAGGATGTTTCATTTTAATGTCCTCCACAATCTTGGAGAGGAAGGTTGCCACAGACCTCTTGTCATGCTCCAGGCTGTCACTCACGATGGCATATGACTCAGGATCTCCATCAGACCACAGGACTGAGGGAAACACTGTGACCTGCTTCTGATGCCAGTGCGCTGACTGGATCTGGTCTTGGTAGGCAGCGGTGTAATTTTCAGCAAAGTCTACTTGCAGCACCACAGTTTCCTGGTCTGTTTTTGCCTGTAATTTTTTGGCCTGGAAAATCCACTTTGCTGTTTTTTAACGAAACAGTGATGCACAAATTTTGTTGCTGCTGTCTTCAGAAAATTAAGTACATCACCTAGTGTGCCACTCTTTTGTACCTTATTTGGCAGCCCCTCTGTTGTTTCCCATGCGTACCAGGTCACCTTAATTTGTTTGTCTTCTTCTGGTATGTTACAGAGGGTACGCATTTCGAAGAGCTTGCCATTCCTGCATTCAGCACACTGTCCTAACATGCAGAGGGGACTATCTGTATTACAGGCCACAGCTTCAACAAAATCCTGTGTGCTCTGGAATACCTGCCTTGGGATGACATGTTGCAGACAGTCCAGGGCTAACTTAACATTTTCGTGATATCGGCAGAGACACACATTTCTTGGAGTGTCTGAAGACCGGAGCACATGAGATGGTCGAAGCTCAGCAAATTTAGATTTTCCAATTATAGACTCCGGATGTTCATTTTTGAAGTATCGGTAGGCCTCTAGAATAGACATTGTTAAATGCCGTTTCTGGATTTTCTTTTTCATTCCTCCCTCTCTGACTGTGACCACATCCCTCATTCCTGGTGCTTGCCTTGAGATGTCATCTCTCTCATAGAATTCCCTGACATGATCATATGTAGTAGTGGTGGCGGTCACATGCTTCATTTTGTTTTTGTCTGGAAGAAGGCACAGTGATGTTGCAATCTTTTTTATAACTGTAAATTTTTTTCGAGGGCTGCTAGGTAAAGCTCGGAGCGCTCGTTTTAGTGCTTTGCCTAGAGACTGTCTAGTCTTAAACGGTGAATTCTGTGGTGACTCCTGGAGTAAAGCAGGAGCCACTGACCTCTTCAGCAAACGCCTTTTCCTCTGTCTTTCTCTAGCAAGCTCCCTGACTCTTTCTGACTCTTGTTTTGATTGTGTTTCTTTCTTTCTTAGTCTTTCTGCTTTTTTTCTTTTCTTCTCCTTTTCCTTGAAATTTTCATTATTCCTCTTCCTCTCTCTGAATTCCCTTTGTCTTTCAGTATTAGTTTTTGCCATTGCGCTATAGGATGAGAGTTATATAGTATAATTACACTTTGTTGTTGTTTCTTTGTTCGTTATTGTATATTGTTTTATTGGTTGTTGTATTATATTAATTACTTTTATTAACATTGATATTGTGTAATAAAAAAAAACATTTTTAAAACTGAACTGATTCTTTCATTATACACAGGCAACAGTGTGTTCAAGATATTTTATTTATTATTGTAATTTATACACTTTAATCAAAATTAAAATGTACATGTAAATATCAAATTACTTACCATTTACTTCAAATAAAGTAGATATTTATCCAGAAATAGTTCGATCTGCATTCACCTCAGAAATAACTCCTCTTGGTCAACAGAGGGCGCGCGCGGGAAAGAAAATGAGGGAAAAGGGAAAACGCGTCATCACGAGAGGCGTGTCCTTTACGGTACAGTAGGACGTAGGCGATCAGCTGAGTAAACATTTGCGCACGTCTATTCGTCTCTCTCTATTAAATACTGTAATAATTATAATATTTATAATTTAATTATGGTGATATGTAAATCTTAATTATGTTGTTTCTATTAAAAATGTAATGTGTTCTCTTTATTAAAAATTTATTTTAAGTTTTTTTTATTTATTTATTTTTTTTTTTATAAATGTTACTAGAATTAATTGGTTTCTGAAATGTTCTGATATAGCCTACAGTAACAGAGATAAATTTAATATGAGCCAGTGATTTTAATAGCAACAGCATGGTGAACAAATACAAGCTGGTCAATTGCATGATTTAATATGAAGCGTCCGTAACGGTCACGTCCGTAACGCATAATTAAGGTTGTTAAGAGCGAGTAAGTGAGATGAATTGTCCATCATAATTAGCATGGACATATTTTGGCTTTGTATATGAAGTTTGACATTATTTGTATTAATATTTATTATACAGTATAAACTTTATATTTAAATCGTTACGGACGTGACACAGCACTGAAGCGTCATGACTTCCTAAATATATCGCTTATAAATGTACAAGGCAGTGCTGTCATAACAAAGTGAGTGTATTTATTTATCATGCATGCCCCCATCTTTCTGCAAAATGCTTACTGTTAACATAAAGTATAAAAAAGGGAGTATTTGATCCCTCTTTTGAAAGCATGAATTATAGTTGACTGAAAATTTAACTTTTCTTTTTGTGCAAACCTCATATGTGGTGAATAAACAAAGCAATTTCCTTAAAATTTCCATGGCAGCACATTAATAAAATAAAATACAGACCTTAAAGGACAACTTTGAAAGGGTTTTGTTATTTTGGTAAAAAATATATTTTTTCATGGCAAGGTTGACATTTGCATGGAATTGGTGATATACGTGTGAGTGTGTGTATGTATGTTTGTTTGTTTGTTTGTTTAGATTAGTTATGTGTGTTAGTGTTTAGTTAATAAAAGTTGTGTGCACAAATTACATGAGTTTCTGGTTCTGCCTTGCAAATTAATGTCCCTTTACGATTTTGACCCTCGCTACATGCTCTAATGCATTAATACTTAAGAAAGTATTTTCTGTGGCCACGAAAATATCCTTTCTTAGAGTTGATATGAACTTACACTGAATGGTCGCTGGACGAACAGATCAGTTGATAGCAATTTAAGTCTGCTACAGTTCTTACTGTCAGCCGATATAAATAATGGTAATTAATCATAATTAATTGTAATTATTTATAAACAATTCCCTTTTAAGCTAATTTGCTTACAGTGAATTAAGCGTTTATGTCAATGTTGGAGTTATCAATGCAAAATTTGCATAAAAGTAGTTGCAAATGCGGTATGGATGGATTCCCACTAATGGCTCTGGCTCCTCTTATGTATAGATGGACTAATTAGGATGTTTTCTTTCACTAATGTCTTTCATACAGTGGGTAAAATAAGTATTGAATATGTCACCATTTTTCTCAATAAATATATTTCTAAAGATGATGTTGACATGAAATTTTTTACCAGATGTCGGTAACAATCCAAGTAATCCATACATACAAAGGAAGCAAAACAAATAAGTTCAGAAATTAAGTTTTGTGTAATAAAATGGAATGAAACAGGGAAAAAAGTATTGAAAACATGAAGAAAGGGAGGTACAAAAAGGCATGGAAAGCCAAGACACCAGCTGAAAGCAATCCTGCCCCTTGTCAATGGAAATATTAGCCGGTTCAGTCCCAACTGATGGCCTATAAAAAGGTGTCTCATGACCAAAATGTCACACAAGAAACATTTCATGATGGGTAAAAGCAAAGAGCTTTCTCAAGACCTTTGCAACCTTATTGTTGCAAAACATACTGATGGCATTGGTTACAGAAGGATTTCTATACTTCTGAATGTTCCAGTGAGCACTGTTGGGGCCATAATCCTGAAGTGGAAAGAACATCATTTCACCATAAACCGGCCACGACCAATGTTCCCTTTAATTTTTTTTCTTGCTGAGCAAAACTTTTCTCTATTGGGCGGACATTTCGGGTACCTGAGCAAAAACATTCTTTATACCGCGCCTGTGTAACTTTTAACTTTAATGTGCTATTTGTATTTGATTTGACCCTTGACGTAACTAAATGATGCACATTTTAGGTTATCTGAAAAAACATTTTTTACAGTACAATACATGCCGTTCAAAAGTTTGGGATCAGTAAAAATTTTTTTAAAGAAGTTTCTTAGGTTCATCAAGGCTGTATCTGTTTGATTAAAAAATACGGAATATTATTTCACAAAATAATATTGTGAAATATTATTACAATTTAAAATAAAAGTTTTCTATTTTAATATACTGTAAAATGTAATTTATTCCCGTGAAGCAAAGCTGAATTTTCAGTGTCACACGATCCTTCAGAAATCATTCTAATAGGCTAATTTATAATCAATGTTTGAAAAGTGCTGCTTAATATTTTATGGGACCTGTGATATTTTTCAGGATTCTTTGAGAAATAAAAAGTTAAAAAGAACAGTGTTTATTCAAAATAGAAATTTTGTGTTACAATATACACTATACTATTCAAAAGTTTGGGGTCAGAAATTTTTTTTTTCTTTCTTATTTTTTTTTATTGATTTTTTTATTAATGCTTTTATTCAGCAAGGATCTGTTAAATGGATTGTTAGAAAATATTTATATTTTTTAATTAATGCTGTTCTTTTTAACTTTTTATTAGCCTAATCAAAGAAAAAAAAGTTCCAAAAAATATTAAGCAGCACAACAGTTTCAACACTGATAATAAATCAGAATATTAGAATGATTTCTGAAGGATCATGTGACACTGAAGAGTGGAGTAATGATGCTGAAAATTCAGCTTTGCTTTACAGGAATACACTATATTTTAAAATATATTAAAATAGAAAACCAATATTAGAAATGGCAATAGCCTAAGAGTTCACAATATTACTGGGGATTTTTTTCTGTAATTTGATCAAATAAATACAGCCTTGATGAGCATAAGTGACTCCGTTAAAAAAAAAACAAGGTCAATCAGGGCCGGAGTGGGATCCATTTTCAGCCCGGGAGTGTAATGCTCAAGACCAGCCCACCACCGATCCCCATCCAACCCCCTCCCACCGTGGTGGAATCTGGATAAATGAAGTGACAGATCTGTTCTTACTATCCTGTTATATTTGTTTTTGACATGTTTCATGTAAATATGGCCATAAATATCAATAACAAATCACATACTGAGTTTTCTGCAACAAAGAGTCCAACTGTTACATTATGAAAAAATGGTTTGCATTCAAACAAAAATAGTGCAGTAAGAAATATACTTTATGCACTATTGTTTTTTTTTATATCCATGTCAATGTAGTCAATAAAATATATGAAACATTTCTACTACAAAACACACAACTGTAACAATATATATAAAAAAGTTCGGTCCCAATTTATATTAGGTGGCCTTAACTACTATATACTTACATTTGAATTAATAATTTGGTACAATGCACTTATTGTGTACATACATGTTTTTACATTGTACTTATATTTTTAAAAATGCCTATATGTAATTACATTTGTAATTAATTTCTGTAATTAAATTGATAATTACACTGTTGACCTATCCTTTACACCTTAACCCACCCTTAAACCTACCCAGACCACCAAGCCTGTCCCTAACCTTACCCGTATCCCACCTCAATAGCAGCAATAGTGTTTTGCAATACAATATGTCCAGAATAAGTACATTGTACTTATTTTTTGATGTAAGTACATAGTAGTTAAGGCCACCTAATATAAAGTGTGACCAAAAGTTCAATTCAAAATTGAAAGTTGCCATCAATAACTAAATGGAAAATCAGTAAGCATCTCGAAAGAAAGAAAGAAAAAGAAAGAAAGGCCTTCTACCATTCTTCACAAGTTTTGGTTTACACTTAGAACTGAAAATAGCAAAGCCTTACAGCATCAACAACCGCCTAAGCAGTGCACTGGTTTCTGAACTGAATAAAACAAATTCCTTCAATGTAAGTCACTTTGGATAAAAGCGTTTGCCAAATGCATAGGCTAACTGTAAATGTTGCTAGTCACTGTACCTTGAGTCGCCAGTTCACGTGTGCTCGTTTATCTTCTTGAAAAAATATTTGTGCGTTTGGCACATTTGGCCGCGTCTCTTTTTTTTAACCTGGCTTTTTCAGCTCCTCCAGGCATCTTTTTTTAACTATCCATTTTATTCTTCTCGCGATCATCGCACTTTCGCTAACTCACACCACAGCATTAATGGCTTCGGTTTGTCTCCATGGCAACGACCTGGGACAAAATGTCACATTTTAATGTTAAATTCAAATCTAGTGTTATTAGCTTAGTTATCAGTCACACAGTAACGTAAAACACATATACGTTATTCTGTGTATGTAAAAAAAAAAAAAAAAAAAAGTAAGCGAGTCTGCCTGCCCAATTTATGAGCGGGGCAGAGCGGCCCAACGGGAATTCTCCCGGTTCTCCCGATGGCCACTCCGGGCCTGAGGTCAATTATTTATTAGGTTTATAATATAGGCCTAACATAATATAATATCAAAACAACTTAAGCATTTAAACTGATAGAAGAGAATATAAAACAAACTGAAGCATTTAAACTGAGATCTGTAAGTTAAATAGCCTACTAAAAACAAAAAACGTGAACGTGAATTCTTCTATAGCTATCTAAACATCCCCTAAAGTACAGTCTGCAGACTCTGCACAATACACCTGTGTGTAACTGTAAAGGTCTGGGTTTTGTTACCGTTCTGTGCCCATCGTCCGCTATTTTCTCCACTTAATCAAGCCACTCTTCTTTAATAGGCTACATGAGAACATTTTATTTCACATGTCATTGCGTTGGCTCTCGATTTGAGCTACTTCGTCCGCAACCATTGAAGTATTCGGTTTCTGCGACTTATTTGGCGCTCATCGTTCTCTTTCTAGTAAACCGCATTCACCGGTTCTAACTCTATAGCGGCAGCAGCTCTATAGCGGTTTACCCGAACATGGCAATTCTTTCGTTTTTACTAGGATACAATCAAATGGCTTTCCCAACTCATTTTTGCGTGTGCGCGGCACATTATTTCTCTGCGCGGCCACGGTGGAAGAAGTGTGCGGCCGCGCGCGCGCGCAGCTTAGAGGGAACATTGGCCACGACCAGGTGCTCCTCGAATGATTTTGACAGAGGAGCAGAAAAAATTATCAGAAAATTATCTCTTTAGCAACAGAGCCTTGCACGCTCGCCATGCAAGGCTCTGTTGCTAAAGAAAAAGCATGTTGAAGCTCGTTTAAAGTTTGCTGCACAACATTTAGACAAGCCTGTACTGGGAAATACTAGGAAAATATAGTCTGGTCAGATGAGACAAAAACTGTAGTCTTTCGATGCCATAATACACACCATGTTTGGAGGTCAAACAGAGCTGCACATCACCCCAAAAAGATCATGGTGTAGCGCTGGCAAAATTCATATGGTTGAAGGAGAGATGAATGGAAAAATGTACCGAGACATTCTTGATAAAAATCTGCTGTCATCTACCAGGATGATGAAGATGAAATGAGGGTGGACATTTCAGCAAGACAATGATCCCAAACACACAGCCAAGGAAACTCTCAATTGGTTTCAGAGAAAGAAAATAAAGCTGCTAGAATGGCCAGCCGATCACCTGACTTGAATCCAATAGAAAATATATGGAAAGAACTAAAGATCAGAGTTCTGTTTGTGTGGAAGAATGGGCCAAAATCACACCTGAGCAATGCATACGACTAGTTTCTCCATACAGGAGGCATCTTGAAGCTGTCATTAAAGTCATTAAATTAAATTGTCAAAAAAGGCTTTTGTACGAAGTACTAAATAAATTTCAGTAAATGTGTTCAATACTTTTTCCCTGGGTCATTCCATTTTATTACACAGAACTTATTTGTATTTTTTCTGGGTTGTTACTGACATCTGTTGACATGAAATTTTCACCAGCACCTTTATAAATATATTTACTGAGAAAAATGATGATCAATACTTATTTTACCCGCTGTAGCATTAATTTGTTCATTCATTCATGCCTGCTAAGACTTTTAAACTACACTAAGATTAGAGAAGACAAATAAAACTTTACAAAGCCTTTAAAAACTATAAGAGATAGAGAAGCTCTGATGTCCAAAGGTAAGGTGTTCAGCAACGGAAAAAACATGATCACCTTAAAGAGTCTCACATGTCGACGGTAGAGTTTACTGCTGATTATTTGACACTTATTTGTTTATCTGTCTGTGTTTTGTTTGTGTGCCATGTTTGCACCTGATTTGGCAGGCCTGTGTAAACTGACGGGAGTTTCAGCACAAACTCCCTAAAAATCTGTGCTGAACATAATATGTTTTGCGCAGTTCTGCAATTCTTGCAGGTTCTTGCACAGTATACATGACAATAAAGATGTACACAATAACAACTGTGCACAAAATTCACATTGATCCAATAGACATTAGGACAAGGTAAACAAATACAGTGTGTTTGTTTGAAACCTGAGAGACGGGCGAGTGTGACTGAAGGAGGAGAGACCAGGTTGATCATGTGATGCACATATAAACAGATCATCCTCCATAAAACGTACATCACTCACACTCTTCATCCTAAAGAAAGACTTCATCCTTTAATCAGCCATGAAGAAGCTCTACAAGTGCCTGTGGATCTTACTGGGTAACGTACAACATTCATGTATCTGCTTTTTTACACTGAACAAAGAAAAACATTACAGAAAACTCAGCGTTAATATCAGAGATGCCAACACTCATCTCGTCCTCTAATGTGGATTTACAGCATATTATAAAGTGTTAAATATTCTGTCCAAACAAACCTAAATAATCTAAATCAGATGGTGTTTCATACTTTAATTAGGGCTCTATGAAATCCATTTTATTTTTTCTGAATTTCCATTTCCATTTTAATTTTTCCGGATTCCTTTTTTTTTCCCCATTTTAATTTTTCTGAATTCCATTTTAATGGTTGAAATTAAATTTTAGTAATCAAAAAGCATGCCTAATTAATTGAAATCATAAAGCTTATACAATTAAACAGCAATTTACTAAAAGTGTACATTTAAAAATACATTTTGGCATTGTTTTAAACTGCTTCAAACTAGAATTCCACAAAACACTGAATTTCAAAATATACATATATGGTGTATAAAATGTGTAAAAACTGATCACTTTTAGACTTGCACTCTATTCATTTACTGCTTATTTTCTTAAAAATAAATAAATAACACTAGCTTTTCTAATTTTTTTGTATTCTATCTGTTTTTTTTATTATACAATTAACAAAAGCAAAAAAGGCCTCTAACACTAGCTTGCTCTATTCTTTTTCTTTTCTGTTTTCTGTTTATTTATTATAGAATTAAAAAAAAAAAAAAAACTTGCTACATGTACTATGTTAAGCTAACTGAGACTTGTTATAGCACTTGCATATCATTGCTCTTTTGTTGACTTTGATTGCTTCTATTGTCCTCATTTGCAAGTCACTTTGGATAAAAGCGTCTGCTAAATGACAATGTAAATGTAAATATATATATATATATATATATATATATATATATATATATATATATATATATAACCCTGGACCACAAACCCAGTCTTAAGTGTCAGTTTTTCAAAATTGATATTTATACATCATCTGAAAGCTTTCCATTGATGTATGGTTTGTTATTTGCCCGAGATACAACTATTTGAAAATCTGGAATCTGAGGGTGCACAAAAAATAATCTAAATATTGAGAAAATCGCCTTTAAAGTTGTCCAAATTAAGTTTTAGCAATGCATATTACTAATAGAAAATTAAGTTTTGGTATATTTATGGTAGAAAATTTACAAAATATCTTCATGGAACATGACCTTTACTTAATACCCTAATGATTTTTGGCATAAAAGAAAAATCTATAATTTTGACCCATACAGTGTATTTTTGGCTATTGCTACAAATATACCCCAGCGACTTGAGACTTTTGTGGTCCAGGGTCACACACACACACACACACCCACCAGTTGACAGCAATATTACCTCAACAAGCCAATGTAAACATCTCATTTGCATTGTCTGTAAATTTGCAACAAACAAATGTACAGAGGTCCTATTTTTTTTTTTTAATAGTGGCCTACAAAACATTCTCAAAACAACCTAACGGTTAAAAAGGGCTTATTAAAAAAAATTGTTATTCCAAATGATACCATAAAATAACCGGGTATCTGCAGAATTTTTAAAATCAACACATTTTAAAATATGTAGCAAAAATAGCAGATGAGCTTATTGAAAATGCAAATTCGTTCTTTGCCGTAAGGACAGCAGCGCTGCGCCTGATATTGAAACGTGCAGACCTCAAGTTTATTCAGTGAAATCGTAGCTTTTTTCAGTTTAATTTTCATATTAATCTATATTGCAATTCTTGTCTTTCCATCCCCAAATTAAAGACCTCTTATAATTAAGACTTTTTGTACTAAGAGTTTTCATGGCCGTAAATTTAAACAATTAAACTGAAGACTTTTTAAGGACCCGCGGAAACACTAAGAACATTCAACAGTTCAGTGCAAACATTTCTGTCATGCATTTGGCAAAAAGGTTTTGTTGATTGCATTTTACCTTTGAAATTTGAGGCAAATGCAACTCTGGCATCCCCGTTGTTTGTGAGCAGTGGTGTGATGGCGATTTAAAATACAGATTTCCAAACAATGGGTATCCCATTGAACTTGGTAAAAAGATAATCTGTTTACCATCTCGACTGTAAAATACGGTTTTCATGGTCAGTTTTTCATTTATTAGGCCTATTTGCTAATGATAGTGAATGTTTACATTAGAGTGCACGTCCTGTAATTAATACGGGGAGCGACATCTACTAGAGAAAAACATTTATTTCATAATGATATTTTCCCGCATTTTAAATTCTTATTATCCAATGAAAGGTTCGATTCTTGTGAATTTTTAAAATAAAGATCAAAAGGATTAACAATGCAGATATAACGGGGCTGACGAGACGTGAGACATGCGGATTCATGTGCAAGGTTTTATTTAAAGGCATGGTCATAAATACAGGCAGGGTCGAAACAATGGCAAACAGGTATGGCAGGGACAAGACAAAGAGTAATCCTAGGACAAGCGTGGGTCGACGATCGGCGAACAGTATCCAATGGGGCAAGGCAGAGAGATAATTCAGGTACACGAGCTAGGATCCAAGAGAGCTGCAAACAGTGTCCAAATGGCAAGGCAAGGGTTAATCCAGGGAACACGGGCTAGAAACAAACATGGGAAAACAGGCAAGACTAAGACAACTAAGTGGGCTCCGTAGAGTAGCTATTGCTAGTTAGGGAGAGAAAGTCCATGGCTTTCAGACGCTCCCACACGATCCAGGAGGGCAGTGGAGCGGAGGTGGAACAGGGAGAGGGATGGAGGGTCAGGTCCACGCGGAAGTAGAGTGGCTGATGACCGAGGCAGAGCCGCCCGAGCAGGAAGCCAGGGCGGAGTCAACGGAACTGGAGCCCACCAGGGCAGAGCAGAACACCACCAGAGCCCGATAGCAGACCACCACGGTGGCGCAGACAGAACAGGCGGAGCAGAAGACCACCAGAGCGGAGCAGACAGACCTGAAGACCACCACGGTGGAGCAGATAGAGCAGGAGCACCCCACGACGGATCAGGAACCCCCAGCAGAGACTGGGACCTAGGGTAAACTGAGAAACAATGAGGAGAAAGAACATGCACGGACACAAGAACTGATGTGGGGAACATGGTAAGTCTATTAATGTTTTCCATGGTGGCAACTGAGCAGGTAGGCAGTTCACAGTCAGCCACCATGGCTGGGTCAGATTTGAGAGTTCAGAGATGGCCTCCTCGGCCGGTTCAGAACAAGACGAACGTTCCTTAATGGCCTCTGTAGCCACGACAGGATGGGACGAGGATTCACAGATGGCCTCCTTAGACATGACAGAGTTCAGGGACAGCCCTTCTGGCTGCGATAGGACAGGCAGAGAATTCACAGGCGGCCTCCATAGCCGTGACAGGGCAGGATGAGAGTTCAGGGACAGCCCTTTTGGCTGCGACAGGACAGGCAGAGAATTCACAGGCGGCCTCCATAGCCGCGACAGGGCAGGACAAGAGTTTATTGACGGCCTCCATAGCCGTGACAGGACAGGACGAGAATTCAGGGACAGCCCTCCTGGCTGCGACAGGACAGGACGAGGATATGCAGACAGCCTGCATAGCCGTGACTGGACAGGACGAGAGTTCATTGACGGCCTCCATAGCCGTGACAGGGCAGAACGAGAGTTCATTGACGGATACCGCTGACATCTCTGGAGGTTCTGCGGTGGTTGCCGCCACCTCTGGAGGTTCTACAGTGGTAAACACAGGACACAGGGAGAGTTCAGTAATGGTCTCTTCGAGCGCAACACAACAGGCTGAGAGTACATTGCTGGGCACCACCACCATACGAGGAGCTGAAGTGAGCACCGCCACTTCGGGAGGTTCTGCAGCATGTATCGCCACCTCTGGAGAAACTGCAGCAGGCACCATCACTTCAGGGAACACAGCAGCGAGCACCACTACCTCAGGAGGTTCTGCAGCCTCAGCCGCCACCTCTAGAGAAATCATAGTGAACGCCGCCACCTCTGGGAGTTCTGTGGTGGTGTATGCAGCCCAAACACACCACAATGCGATCCCCATCATGGGAAGCACTTCAAACAGGGGAATCAGTTCAGGAACAGGAGGGCTAGAGTGAGTAGGTTTGGGGATACCAGCTGCGCGTGCAGACACCAGCGGTGAATCCCTCACAATGGATACCAGACTGGGATAATAGACTGACCTTGATGATCTGGGTGTGTCAGCCCAGACGTGACGTGACTCTGGACGGACAGCTGTGACATGCTGCTTTGACTCTGGACGAACAGCTGTGACTTGACTTGATTCGTGACGATCAGCTGCGACTTGGCTTGACTCGTGAAGATCAGCTGTGACTTGGCTTGACTCGTGACGATCATCTGTGACTTGGCTTGATTCGTGACGATCAGCTGTGACTTGGCTTGGCTCATGAAGATCAGCGGTGACTTGGCTTGACTCTTTAACATCAACTGTGAATTGACTTGATTCATGTAGATTGACTGTGACTTGACTTGGCTCATGAATGACAGCAATGACATGACCGGGTGTTGTTGTGGCCGCCATTTTGTGAACAGGCTCTGGTGTCGCTGCCATTTCGTTAGCGCACGCTGGTACGTCTGCCATTTCAGTCACAGACGCGGCGTCGTGTTCCCCTTCTGCGACACCCACAGTGAATAGTGAGCCGACAGTCAACAAAGCAAAGTCCAAAAAACAACTCAGTGATGAACACGGACCCTCGCGTCTAAGCTGAGATCGCAGAGGCTGATTAATGCCATCACAAAAAATCTCAATCAAAATAATGTCCGGTAAATCCGAATTGTTGGCGATGGCTAAAAACTCTCTAATATGATTCTCCAACGATCGTGGGCCTTGTTTAAGGGCAAACAAAAATCTAGTTGTGTCCATACCTGACAAATGTCCATTTGAAAAGCCGCTGGATCCTTGGGTGGCCGAGATTTTATTAATAATCATTGCGTTATAGATGATAACTTTGTCTAGTGCTCTTATGAATGCTTTTTAGCATGACTTAGTGAAAATTTAACTACAATAGTGAACAGGAATGTTTCGCTTCACGATTTTTTTTTTTTTAACAAAATGAGATTTAAGACAAATTATAAATGAAATGTGTCCTTTTATTATTGCTTGGACAAAATGCTGTACGTTTCTTTGTGAGATTGAAATATAACACTATAATAATATACTAATATAGCACTTGCATATTATTGCTCTTTTGTTGGTTTTGATTGCTTCTATTGTCCTCATTTGTAAGTCGCTTTGGATAAAAGTCTCTGCTAAATAACAAAATGTAAATATAATGTAAATGTAAATAACAAAACTAAATTGAAATTTTAAAACAAACCCCAAATCAAATAAATAAGTAACACAAATAAAAGAAATCTCTTCATATAAACAAAATAAGGCTTTGTCTGTGCTCTTTCCATTTAAAATGAGAGGAAACCACTGCATTTTAATCATGATCCAAACAAAGATGCTGCATACATGCTTAATCTACATTATATTGTATAATTAAAAAATTTGAAGCAAAAACAGAATGGTCTGACTTTAGTTTTGTTAAACTATACATAAAAAATATCTGCATGAAACAGAAACAGCAGACAAGCTGAATGAGACGCAGATTCACTCTCTGCCAGCAGGTTATGCTTAAAGCGTTTCCTTAGTTTCTGCTGTAAACAAAGCAGCGCTGCACTTATGAACTTATGTCCTCAGACATACATTCATATAAACTCCTACCCCTAATTGTATTGCGATTTGTTTGGCATCTCAACTGATTTGAATTATCACGTATTTGAATAGATTTTCAACCGGCTCGTGGTTAATCGTTACATCCCTAATAGTGAATGACATAGCATAGACTTATTCATGGCTAGTGTTTGCATAGGCTATTTCATTCCATTCTGTAACCTACTTGTTCTACAGATCTGTGTATAGTGTTAAATGCTACTATTTTTGACAGCGCTGATAACGTTTCTGACAGATAATATCATGATTTTTTTTTGTTTGCCTTACCGAATATGCTATACTATCAGCAATAACCTGCCCATGGGCTTTTTTGATTACTGTCAGTTTAAAGCTTCTGTCTGTAAGTTTTGCCTCTTTGTCAACATCTCTGTTTGAAAACCTGGAATTGCAGCTTTTTGCAGACTTATCTTCATTACGTGGGGTTGTGAGTTGGCACGGCTGCAGCGCGGATGAATCCAATGGTTTGAGTGTGTAGCTGTTAGTCACCGCACCAGTCTGAACATTTACTGTACTTCGCAATCACAGATTGTAGCCTACGTCTTGGAATATATGACCCAAATAAGAATTTTCACCATATATTGTCATCTGAACAAGTAAGTAACAAGTCTGCCATATTTGTTCTGACCAGCTGAGGAAAAAAGCATTACAATAAATCGCACTAATGGTGATTTAATCTAACGAATGGTTTGCTCATATCACATTAAACCATGCAAATTATTATTATTGTTATACTTTATTCTCAAATTATTAATGTTAACAACATCAGCATTGCGTGACTTTGAGTATAGTGTGTATTAGCGTGTAGATTTCAGTTTCTGTACAGTCTAATCTAATTGTCAAACCATTCGAATTTCATATTTAGAAATGATCTTAACCCAAAAAGCAAACTATGCTCCCTTCAAACTGGTTTTCTTTAAAATACAAATCTTGTGTAATCACAGGATATCTGTAATCAGAAGCATATTTAAAACTGTAATGTAATTTAATTTCATTCACATGTGTTTCATAAACACAATATTTCTGGATCACAATCCACCATCAAAATGACACATTTAATTATTCCAGCTGCTGTGAGAAAAGGCTATAAACGATGTGCCACCTGCAGGATCCTCACATGCGATAGCCTAGTAGCCGGGACAACTTTATGTTTACAGACGTGATGTTATGACGCAGTGCCATGCTTGAATTTCCTGCGAAAACCTACCCGTACCACTCAAATTAGAAAACATTATTATAAGCTAACCGTTGTGAACACTGTCTGGTTATGTACTTGCTCAAATATTGATTTCAGATAATTTTTAACCAAAAAAAGTTACGGACTGCAGCTTTAAGTGCCGACAATGCAGTGTTGCCAGATATTGCTATAAAAACTGAAAAATAAATAAACCAGAATTATTTCAAATCTTTTGCAAATAAGATAAGATAAAGATATTGCTGTCCCAAAACTGCAGCTTCCCACTTTATAAACTTTCTGAAGTGTCAAATTAAGTGGAAAAGATAAGTCCAAAAACGCTTAAAATAGGGCTGCACCCGCACTCTCACTTACATCTCTCTCAAGCCTTGTTAATTTCGGCAGCGTCTTGCGGCGATTATTTTCATACCATGGACGAAGCTACGAGAATGCTTTTTGCATGCAAAGAAAACAAAAATAACAATTTGATTCAACAATTCGTCTCCTCCACGTCACCATAGTGCCATTTTGGAGAGTATCCACTGAATGCAATTCAAATGCTGTTCTGTATCAGCCGCACCACACGGATACGTTGTTTTCATTCAAATCAATGCGTAAATAAACGTAGAAAATGCATACGCCGTTTGTGTTCAGTGGATACTCTCCAAAACGGTGCTACGGTGACAAGGAAGAGACAAATTGTTGAATAAAGTTATTTTTGTTTTCTTTGCATACAAAAATATTCTTGAAGCTTTGTAAAATTGCCGTTGAAACCCCTGATGTCACATGGATTATTTTACCGATCTTCTTGCTACGTTTCTGGACGTTGATCGTGTTAATTACATTGCTGTAAATGGGAGGGTCAGAGAGCTCTCAGAATGCATTAACAATATCCTAATTTGTGTTCCGAAGATGAACGAAGGTATTACAGGTTTGGAACGATATGAGAGTGAGTAATTAATGACAGAATTTTCATTTCGGGGTGGAGTAACCCTTTAAGGAAATATGATGCATTATCTGTGACTAGTGCCCACACATCATTGAGGTCCAGATTGTTTCTGTGGAGGGTCCCCAGTATTGCCTGGGAAAATGTTGTGTAGTTGCAGATCTCCATAAAAATGAGATGTGTGAGAAAGAAGTGGCCTTCAACACCTGAAATAAATGAACTAAAATAACTAATTTAGTGAATTTGAATTATACAATTAGGTTTGCCAATTATAACCAAACACAAAATATTACTTAGTAATTATGTATTTAATTATGTTTGAAACACTAGTCAGTCTCTTTTTGATCCATCGTCACTGAAACACCATCTCTCGCTAAAACACCTAGAACCATCATGACGTTCTGATGTTTGCTTTTCATGCACATTCTTACACCGTGTTTACTCCATACGTGACAGTTGTAGTGTCGTACTGCAACAGCTAAAGTCTGTCTACACTGGATGTGCCAAAGCGACCGTTAAAAATCATTTTAACTTTGTGTCAGTACGTCATAAACAGAACGAGGCATCAGTTTACTGTCTGGGATTTGTCGTGTCGCACAGCACCGCATCCAGTGTAGACGGCATCACTGATTATAATGGGTTCTATAGTATTTTGTTGCGACGCGCCACTCGCCACCGGTGTAGACACGATGTCAGTTTATTAAGAATAAAGAAGGGAAAAGTTAATCTTCTGAAATAAAGTAGCAATATCCTCTCACGTAAAAGTTATTAGAACCGTGTCTAGGTACAAGCTAGCCATCACACTGCTCTAACCTTATCAGCCAATTTTTATCCTATTATTTGATTCGCTCGTCGCTTATTAATTTTAGCCCCTTCTGAAAAAGAGCAATCTTGATAACACCATGTTGAGCAACTATAGATCAATATCAAATCTTCCTTTCATAGGTAAGATTATTGAAAAGGTGAACAACTACTTAAACTCAAACGGATACCTGGACAATTTTCAATCTGGTTTCCGAGCACATCACAGCACAGAGACAGCACCCATTATGATAATAAATGATATTCGCTTTAATTCTGATCCTGGCAAAATATCAAGATATACTAGATCTTAATGCTGCGTTTGATACTGTCGATCATAACATACTTCTAGAGAGACTGGTAAACTGGGTCTGGCTTTCTGGGGTGGTACTCAAATGGTTCAGGTCATTATGTGAGTATAGGAAAGCATAAGTCTAAGTGGACGTCCATGACATGCGGAGTCCCACAAGGCTCAATTCTTGCACCGCTCTTGTTTAGCCTGTATATGCTCCCACTAAGTCAAATAATGAGAAAGAACCAAATTGCCTATCACAGCTATGCTGATGATACCCAGATTTACCTAGCCTTATCTCCAAATGACTACAGCCCCATTGACTCCCTCTGCCAATGCATTGATGAAATTAACAGTTGGATGTGCCAGAACTTTCTTCAGTACTGAAGTCATTGCATTTGGAAACAAAGATGAAGTTCTCAAGGTGAATGCATACCTTGACTCTAGGGGTCAATCAAGTCAAAAATCTTGGGGTGATTCGGGAGACAGACCTTAGTTTTAGTAGTCATGTCAAAGCAGTAACTAAATCAGCATACTATTATCTCAAAAACATTGCAAGAATTAGATGTTTTGTTTCCAGTCAAGACTTGGAGAAACTTGTTCATGCCTTTATCACCAAAAGGGTGGACTATTGCAATGGTCTACTCACCGGCCTTCCAAAGAAGACCATTAGACAGCTGCAGCTCATCCAGAACGCTGCTGCCAGGATTCTGACTAGAACCAGAAAATTTGAGCATATCACACCAGTCCTCGGGTCCTTACACTGGCTTCCAGTTACATTTAGGATTGATTTTAAAGTACTTTTACTCGTTTATAAATCACTCAGTGGCCTAGGACCTAAATACATTGCAGATATGCTCACTGAACATAAACCTAACAGACCACTCAGATCACTAGGATCGAGTCAGTTAGAAATACCAAGGGTTCACACAAAACAAGGGGAGTCCGCTTTTAGCTATTATGCCGCCCACAGTTGGAACCAGCTTCCAGAAGAGATCAGATGTGCCAAAACATTAGCCACATTTAAATCCAGACTCAAAACTTATTCGTTTAGCTGTGCATTTGTTGAATGAGCACTGTGCTACTAATTGCACTGTATTTAATGTATAATCATTTTCTATTCTTAACTGTCTTTAAGATCATTTAAGGGTTGGATCCAGACTGAAGCTTCTGTAAATTTATGTAAAGCACTTTGAATTACCACTGTGTATGAAATGTGCTATATAAATAAACTTGCCTTGCGGCAAAAACAGCTAACCACTCACAATGAGCTAGTCTTCGGGAAAAAATATTTTATTCGCTTACATCAGAAACAGCGAATCTCTTTAAAAACTGGCTGTTGTTCTCAATACATTGCATTGTTAAAATACAGAAACGTTTTACCCGCCAACAGAAACGGTTACATATACTCACCAACGCAGATTTTTACTCACATCTGGCACTTAACGAGTGTTAATTTTAGGCCCTGGTTAGTTTGCTGCGAGTAAGAGATGAGAAGGAGTGCAAAAATAAAACCCCACCCTCTATTCAATATTCTGTTTCAGTTGGAAATACGTAACCATATTGAAATACAGTTGGCAGCAACTTCCGGTTCATGTGGACTTTAAGCAACTAGAGAGTATACAGTTTCAATTTTTTTGATTCTCAAAACAACCTGAGAGGACGGTTAAAAAGGGCTTATTAAAAAAAAAAAGTTATTCCAAATGATACCATAAAATAACTGGATTTCTGAAGATTTTTTTTTAAATCAACACATTTTAAAATATGTAGCAAAAATAGCAGATGGGCTTATTGAAAATGCAAATTCGTTCTTTGCCGTAAGGACAGCATCGTGCAGACCTCAAGTTTATTCAGTGAAATTGTAGCTTTTTTCAGCTTAATTGTCATATTCTTGTCTTTCCATCCCCAAATTAAAGACCTCTTATTATTAAGACTTTTTGTACCAAGAGTTTTCATGGCCTTAAATTTAAACAATTAAACTGAAGACCGTTTTAAGGACCCGCGGAAACACTAAGAACATTCAACAGTTCAGTGCAAACATTTCTGTCATGCATTTGGCAAAAAGGTTTTATTGATTGCATTTTACCTTTGTAATTTGAGGCAAATGCAACTCTGGCATCCGCGTTGTTTCTGAGCAGTGGTGTGATGGACAGGGTTTAAATTGGGCTGGGGCCGTCCAGGGCTAAGCCCCGGCACATAGACTCCAGGGCTCGACATTAACGCTTCATTAATACCATACAAGTAACATGATTAAAACATCAATAACCAAAAATAACTAGGTAAGCACCAAAACGCAAGTATTATTCTGATTTTATTACATTTAGAGTAAGTGGCGAACAGTGGATATAGTGTATATAATGCATCTATTGACAGTATAAGGTTGCGCTGCTGAGGTGAGGTTCACGCAGCCTCTCGAGGAGAAATCAAAATGCGCAACACTAAGAAGCTCAGCATACTGAGATAAAAATTCAAAATTTATATTTAAAATACAGTTAGTTAGGCAACATCACTCACCATTACGACTGTTTAATAGTTCTATAAACAGTTCAATGAGCAAATACAATAATATTAGGTCACTTACATTTTTGGCGGAACCACAGCGCATCTCAAAGCAACCATCAGATTCATTGCTGAATGATTCAGTGTTTTGAACAAATCAGTTGAGTCAAAGTTTCATTAGCTCATGCATAAACATCTGATGAATCTGCCATTTGAACGAATCGTTTGAATGAACGACTCACTCATTAAACACTCACTACTGGCACCTACTGGCATTTTAATTAAGTTTAAAAGTATAATTTCCACCATTTCTTGTTTGTATATTCAAATTTTTTTTTTTTTAAAGAATCTCATAAATTAATGTATTTGTATTTTTCAGTGTAAATGATTTAATTTGATAATGTATAGATAATAACAATCACATTATTATAATTGAATTTATAGATCAAATGTAAGAATTTGAAATGAAAGTTAATGAGATTAGTGGGAAAATGCCCTCTATAAAGGTAAAGAAAAAAAATACCTTGGATAAAATGTAAAAAACATGCAGATTTTTAGCCATGTCACAGCTGATAGAAAACCAATGACAATATTGCATTAGAATAAATCATCTTTGCAAAAAAACAAAACACACACACATAATACATGTATATTTCCATTGTCCTCATTTGTAAGTCGCTTTGGATAAAAGTGTCTGCTAAATTACTAAATGTGTATGTATATACAGAGGCGGACAGTAACGAAGTAAATTTACTTGAGTATTGTACTTAAGTACACTTTTTGAGTATCTGTACTTTACTCGAGTATTATTTTTTCTGGAAACTTGCGACTTTAACTTCACTACATTTAAAAGACAAATATCGTACTTTTTACTCAACTACATTTATATCGAGGTCCCCAAGTAGAAAGTCATTATATGTAGCAGTTTTTACAATGAGTGCATTTTCAGATTCACTGAACCCTTTTTTTTCTGCGAAAATCCGGCCCCTTCCTGTGTTGCCAAGTCTTACAGTATTTCTAAGCATGCAGTTTTCCGCCTAGCTTTCAATGGACATTTGGCTGATATTTTTTACACAAATCTGGCAACCTCGGTATCTTCCCTACTAAACTAATGTAAACGTTCGCGCTACTGCACAGCTAAAAGCGCTCTAAAAAGGCATGTGTTAACTCATTAAAGCCCTTTGGAAAATTAACCATGTTTTTACTATAGTAACCATAACTATGGTATTTGCAGTCAAATCACAGTATCCACAAATTTACTATTTACTATTATCTCATTATAGTAACCTATAGTTTGTTTTCTTTTCAGTGTTTGCTTTGTTTGCCTAAAATGAACCATATCATAGACTTCAATATCTCTTTGAAAAAGAACTTTGTAACTTTTAAACAAGTATTAAAATGAGTTCAGTGTAGCTGTAGGAGTGTTAGATAAAAATAAAGATGATTATCTTCCTTCAGTTGTTCCCTTTTAATATGTTTTGTAACATAAAAGCTCTTAATTCCAAAGACAATACAAGCTAATCAGTGTATTCAGTAGGTTGCATTAGTGGCATATGGTATTATAAATATACAACAATACGACAATGCATTTACTTTTTACTTTTGATACTTAAGTACTTTTAAAAACATGAACTTCCGTACTTTCACTTAAGTGAAAATCTGTCTTTACAACTTTCACTTGTAGTGGAGTTGTATTTGACCAGTAGTATCTGTACTTTCACTCAAGTAAGGAAGTTGTGTACTTTGTCCGCCTCTGTATATATATATATATATATATATATATATATATATATCAGTGGCGGCTGCTGGTCTTTCAAAGAGGGGAAGCTCATTTTCGGCCTACATCATAAAAATTGTCCATTTATTTATACGTAAATCCTTCCCTACGTTCCTTTTCAAGAAAATGCTCTGTGACCCTGTCGTACCAACTAGGCGTCTTTTCCAGTGACGCTGGCCTAGCCTACTGTATGAATGAACAAACAATCTAAAAAAAAGATATTAAACTGGACGGAGGAAATGTGGGAATTAGGTTAAACTGAAACAAGGAATGTGGTGTATAATAGGGTTGTCATGATACCATAAAAATGTCTTACGATACTATACCAGCTTAATTTATAATTCAATTCTACAAAATGAATCAAAAATTAATAAAAAAATAGATGTAAGTGAAAACAGACAATATTATTCTCTGAATACTTAATTAATGTGAATGAATGACTGGCTATTGTTATCCATGAAATGATCTAAACAAAACTCATCTTAGCACTGCACAGAAGCTGCATGAAGTGATTTAGATGTGCCATTTATTCATTTAGACTGCATTTATAATTGCATAAATAATGTTATGAGATTAATGTTTTAAATACTAAATTCTGAATATAGAAATATGTTGGAAAATAATGTAATATGCCTACTTTTAGACGGGAAACTTAAAAACGGCCAGCAGGTGGCAGAAGTTTGTGATTGAATCACTGAATCATTCAAACGATTCTTTCAAAACGGCTGAATCCTTCAGGAGCGAATCAAATGACTGTTTTTATGAATGGCTCAGTGAATCAGTGATTCTCCCAAATCAACGCGGATTTGGATTCGAGCACAAACGAAACAAAAACAGCACTCTTTCTCGTGTCGTATTGCCTAAGAGTCAGGAGCATTTTTTGCTCGCATATCTTGAAATTTCTGAATTAACAGCATGTATATTAAAACATAACATTATAAATAAATTAAAAAATATATATAATGATTGATAAGAACCAAGTGCAAAGCCGCGATGGGACTGAGCTCGAATAGCTTCAGCGTCAGCGACTTTTTATTGTACAAAATCGCTGTCAATCAAAAGGAGATGCAGACCGTCCAATCATCACGCAGAAGCCCAGCGTCCAGGCCAGCCCACTCCTCCATTCACCCCCAGAGACGCTGAGCGTCCGGGGGCGGGACATAATCACAGCATTTACCCAATGACCGTCTAGTTTCGAAGCTCTAAAAAAAACTGTTCAAAGCAGCCCCATTGAAGTCCATGGACGCTCGGCTTCAACGGGGAAATACACTGACGCTACGGGAATATATGAGAAGGAAATCGAGTCCGACCTGCTATATGTAGCTGATTCTGAACGAACTCCTCTTCGAGATGAACGTGTTCTAACGCATTTTTAGTCAGTAAAATGTTAACACAATAGTACATATTTGACCATTAATTTTTTGACATGATAGGGGAAGCTGAGCTTCCCTTGCAGTCTTAAAGAAATCCCCACTGATATATATATATCCACGTGGAAGTAGAGTGGCCGATAACCGAGGCAGAGCCGCCCGAGCAGGAAGCCAGGGCGGAGTCAACGGAACTGGAGCCCACCATGGTGGAGCAGACGGGACTGGATCCCACCAGGGTGGAGCAGACGGGACTGGAGCCTACCATGGCAGAGCAGAACACCACCAGAGCCAGATAGCAGACCACCACAGTGGCGCAGACAGAACAGGCGGAGCAGAAGACCACCAGAGCGGAGCAGACAGACCTGAATACCACCACGGCGGAGCAGATAGAGCAGGAGCACACCATGATGGATCAGGAACCCACAGCAGAGACTGGGACCTAGGGAAAACTGAGAAACAATGAGGAGAAAGAACATGCACGGACACAAGAACTGATGTGGGGAACATGGGAAGTCTATTAATGTTTTCCATGGTGGCAACTGAGCAGGTAGGCAGTTCACAGTCAGCCACCATGGCTGGGTCAGATCGGGGCGAGAGTTCAGAGATGGCCTCCTCGGCCGGTTCAGAACAAGACGAACGTTCATAAGTGGCCTCTGTAGCCAGAACAGGATGGGACGAGGATTCACAGATGGTCTCCTTAGACATGACAGAGAGTTCAGGGACAGCCCTTCTGGCTGCGACAGGACAGGCAGAGAATTCACAGGCGGCCTCCATAGCCATGACAGGGCAGGACGATAGTTCGTTGACAGCCTCCATAGCCGTGACAGGGCAGGACGAGAGATCGTTGACAGCCTCCATAGCCGTGACAGGGCAGGACGAGAGTTCAGGGACAGCCCTTTTGGCTGCGACAGGACAGGCATAGAGTTCACAGACGGCCTCCATAGCTGCGACAGGACAGGACGAGGATATGCAGACGGCCTCCATAGCCGTGTCCAGACAGGACGAGAGTTCATTGACAGCCTCCATAGCCATGACAGGGCAGGACGAGAGTTCATTGACGGATACCGCTGACACCTCTGGAGGTTCTGCGGTGGTTGCCGCCACCTCTGGAGGTTCTACAGTGGTAAACACAGGACACAGGGAGAGTTCAGTAATGGTCTCTTTGACTACAACACAACAGGCTGAGAGTACGTTGCTGGGCACCACCACCATACGAGGAGCTGAAGTGAGCACCGCCGCTTCGGGAGGTTCTGCAGCATGTATCGCCACCTCTGGAGAAACTGCAGCGGGCACCATCACTTCGGGGAACACAGCAGTGAGCGCCACTACCTCAGGAGGTTCTGCAGTGTCAGCCCCCACCTCTAGAGACATCATAGTGAACGCCGCCACCTCTGGGAGTTCTGTGGTGGTGTATTCAGCCCAAACACACCAAAATGCGATCCCCATCATGGGAAGCACTTCAGACAGGGAAATCAGTTTAAGAACAGGAGGGCTAGAGTGAGTGAGTTTGGGGATACCAGCTGCGCGTGCAGACACCAGCGGTGAATCCCTCACACTGGATACCAGACTGGGATAATGGAAGTCTGATCTTGATGATCTGGGTGTGTCAGCCCAGACGTGACGTGACTCTGGAAGGTCAGCGGAGACGTGCTGCTGTGACTCTGGACGAACAGCTGTGACATGCTGCTGTTACTCTGGACGAACAGCTGTGACTTGACTTGATTCGTGACGATCAGCTGCAACTTGGCTTGACTCGTGAAGATCAGCTGCGACTTGGCTTGACTCGTGACGATCAGCTGCGACTTGGCTTGACTCGCAAAGATCAACGGTGACTTGACTTGACTCGTAATGATCAGCTGCGACTTGGCTTGCCCTTTTAACATCAACTGTGAATTGACTTGATTCATGTAGATTGACTGTGACTTGACATGAATGACAGCAATGACATGACGGGGTGTTGTTGTGGCCGCCATTTTGTGAACAGGCTCTGGTGTCGTTGCCATTTCGTGAGCGCACGCAGGTAGGTCTGCCATTTCAGTCACAGAGGCGGCGTCGCGTTCCCCTTCTGCAACTCCCACAGTGAGTAGTGGGCCGACAGTCAACAAAGCAAAGTCCAAAAAACAACTCAGTGACGAACGCGGACCCTCACGTCTAAGCTGAGATCGCAGAGGCTGATTAATGCCATCACAAAAAATCTCAATCAAAATAATGTCTGGTAGATCCGAATTGTTGGCGATGGCTAAAAACTCTCTAATATGCTTGTTTAAGGGCAAACAAAAATCTAGTTGTGTCCATACCTGACAAATGTCCATTTGAAAAGCCGCTGGATCCTTGGGTGGCCGAGTATTCTGTAACGGGGCTGACGAGACGTGAGACATGCGGATCCAAGTGCAAGCTTTTATTTAAAGGCATGGTCATAAATACAGGCAGGGTCAAAACAATGGCAAACAGGTATGGCAGGGACAAGACAAAGAGTAATCCTACGACAAGCGTGGGTCGACGATCGGCGAACAGTATCCAATGGGGCAAGGCAGAGAGATAATCCAGGTACACGAGCTAGGATCCAAGAGAGGTGCAAACAGTGTCCAAATGGCAAGGCAAGGGTTAATCCAGGGAATACGGGCTAGAAACAACCACGGGAAAACAGGCAAGACTAAGACAACTAAGTGGGCTCCGTAGAGTAGCTATTGCTAGGAGAGGGATAAGTGCATACAATACTCGGCAGTGAGGGAGAGAAAGTCCATGGCTAAATTAGGGTGTGTGATCAGTGCAATCAGCTGTGTGTGCAATCAGTGCAATGAATGATGGGAAATTGAGTCCAGTGTGATGTGTGCTGTGAGATTCAATGTGGTGAGTGAGTGACCTCTGGTGGTGAATGAACGGAAGTGCAGGGACAGGATTCGTGACAGCAGATTAATTTTCACAGCCTTTTTTGATCATATTTACCAAGGGTGCCGATATTTTTGGCCATGACTGTATATATATATATATATATATATATATATATATATATATATATATATATATATATATATATATATATATATATATTGGGTATTAAAGACTTGTGCTATAATAACCCCTACAAATACAACTCATTATATACATTATAAACACTTTAAAAGAGACAGGCATGTAGATGTTTGTGAAAGATATTTTCTCTGTTTTGGAGGGATGATCATTTTTAAATCATACTCTATTTATTACATCAGAATCTGTTAATACTCTACTGATCATTTTATCAGTTGCTTATTCATGCAACAATACTTGCTGTTATAGTTTTTATTAATAATCATTGCGGTATAGATGATAACTTTGTCTAGTGCTCTTATGAATGTTTTTTAGCATGACTTTGTGAAAATTTAAATACAGTAGTGAACAGGAATGTAACGATCACTTGACTCACAATTCGTTTCGATTCACAATTTTTTTTTTTTACAAAATGAGATTTAAGACAAATTATAAATGAAATGTGTCCTTTTATTATTGCTTGGACAAAATGCTGTACATTTCTTTGCGAGATTGAAATATAACACTATAATAATATACTAATATAGCACTTGCATATTATTGCTCTTTTGTTGGTTTTGATTGCTTCTATTGTCCTCATTTGTAAGTCGCTTTGGATAAAAGTCTCTGCTAAATAACAAAATGTACATATAATGTAAATGTAAATAACAAAACTAAATTGAAATTTTAAAACAAACCCCAAATCAAATAAATAAGTAACACAAATAAAAGAAATCTCTTCATATAAACAAAAAATTCCATTTAAAATGAGAGGAAACCACTGCATTTTAATCATGATCCAAACAAAGATGCTGCATACATGCAACATGAGCGGTTTTTAATCTACATTATATTGTATAATTAAAAAATTTTGAAGCAAAACCAGAATGGTCTGACTTCAGTTTTGTTAAACTATACATAAAAAATCTGCATGAAACAGAAACAGCAGACAAGCTGAATGAGATGCAGATTCACTCTCTGCCGGCAGGTTACGCTTAAAACGTTTCCTTGGTTTCCGCTGTAAACAAAACAGCGCTGCACTTATGAACTTTAATATGCATTATACAGAGGCAAGATGAAAAGAAAAAATATAATCTAAACTTTTCTAAAGACAGTAAGTTCTCGTCAGACATACATTCATATAAACTCCTACTCCTAATTGTATCATGATTTGTTTGGCATCTCAACTGATTTGAATCGTCACATATTTGAATAGATTTTCAACCGGCTCATGGTTAATCGTTACATCCCTAATAGTGAATGACATAGCATAGACTTATTCATGGCTAGTGTTTGCATAGGCTATTTCATTTAATTCTGTAACCTACTTCTTCTACAGATGTATAGTGTTAAATGCTACTGTTTTTGACAGCGCTGATAACGTTTCTGACAGATAATATCATGATTTTTATTTTTTTTTGCCTTACCGAATGTGCTATACTGTCAGCAAAAACCTGCCCATGGGCTTTTTTGATTACTGTCAGTTTAAAGCTGCTGTCTGAATGTTTTGCCTCTTTGTCGCCATCTCTGTTTGAAAACCTGGAATTGCAGCTTTTTGCGAACTTATCTTCCTTACGTGGGGTTGTGAGTTGGCACGGCTGCAGCGCGGATGAATCTAATGGTTTGTAGGATCAGAACGAGTCAGACGAGATGAGAATGGTCAAAGAGATGGCCATCACATGTGTTCCACAAGAGAAATCACAAGCTTCTTTAGATTTACTTTTCCCCCACCCATACAAGACAAAGACTGAGACTGAAACTCTTTAGGAGACCTTTTAACCTCTCTCTGGTCTTTACTGAACATGTCCCTATGTCCTACACAGAGACTTTCTTTTTCATATGCACATGAAATCATCCTAAAATGACATTTCTAGGCATAACACTATATTATGTATGTAACCACATATTAGACTATTGTAACAACTGACTGTTATTCTATAGAACGTGGGGCTGACCGGAGCTAAGTTTAGGCTACTAACTATTACGGAGCTAATTGTTAGCGGGGTGCTAGCATCTACGCATCGCAACTCTTAACTCTCTGGGGTCGGCTGTATCGCCGGCGAGACCAACTCGTTTTTTTTAAGATCAGTGCAAAAGACACTAAAAATTCTCTGTTGATTTTGGTCACACAAATAAGTGTTATACATCAATCGAAACTGTTAAGTGTCTACTTTTTTTTGAGTACACTCACAATAACAACACAACTTTGTGCTTTTGGAGAAATAAGAAAATAAACAGGGTGTGCTCTCTGTCTTCTCCGTCTCCGCAAACTGTTTTGAGAAACGCGTCACTAAAATGAACTGTAACTCAGCGAATACTCAACACAGAGACATGGGAGTTATATCTATAGAAAGCCTGAAGTGTCTACTTCGAAATGAAGCAAGTTCTATCGAAAACAAACATTCTGTGATGAAGTAATCCGTATGAAACCAACACGATGTTCAATCTTTCCCGTCTGACTCATTATCTCTAATGAGTTCACGCCCTCGCGCTCCTCGCGCCGTTCATATGTAAATAGCCACGTGGTGCGTGAGCACGTGTAAACGCCCAAAACAAAGAGCGGAGGTCCTCATCGCGGCTACTGTTACCGTTCACGCTGAGTAAAGAAAGGATTTCCCTCGAAAGAAGAACACGATTTCATCCAGAAGAGGAGATCGATCTGATGAGTAAGTTATGTTTCTTTTTTGCATTAGTTACCGTGTTATTGTGTCATAAACTTGAACAGATTTAAACAGTTAGTTGGGTTGTTCCCAAATGACAACATGATGAATGCTACGCGTCTAAGAATGTTTAGACCATGTTTATTATTAATACTCTGTTCACAAATATATTGTAATAGCATGCTAAACAATAATAATTAGTTTCTCAGATATAAAATATCATTTTTTATAGTACAAAGTACATCCTTTTATTGTACAAAGCATGCTTGAGTCTGTGTCATGAGAGTCATGTCATAGGCTACTATAAAATCATACATACTAGACTATATGACTACAAAATCATAGTTGGGTTTTTCCCAAACTATAATTCCTGACTACAATGTTTGAAATCGTGTAAAACATTTTTAATATGAGGGGCAATTCACTGTATTTAAATTTCTTACGGCGCGATGATGTTTTCATGCTCTATATAAAACAATAGAAGTAATATGAGTGTACACTGTAACATGATGAATGCTACGAGTCTAAGTATGTTTAGTACATGTTTATTATTAATAGCCTACTCTGTTCAGAAATAGATTTTAATAACGTGCTAAACAATAATAATTAGTTTCTCAGATATAAGATTTCTTTCTCTTTTTTATGATAGTACAAAGCATGTGTGAGTCGATGGCTACGATACATATATATATATATATATATATATATATATATATATATATACACAGATGTTCCTGATATTAACATGCTCACAAATGTTTTTTTGTTTGTATTTTATTGAATCAGATACCAGCACCAGATGAATCCTGATGTCTCTTCAAACTGTTTTCCTCTGAGAGCGCTGCACCAACATCAGATGTTCAACTACACTGATATTCTATGTTAAAACAAGCTCCTTTTCTACTGATTATGTTTTTTTCTTCTTGAATCCATGGAAAGAAGTAGAAACACTTAAAATAAATATCAGGTATGATTTACTTGTTGAACAGAATCTGTTGTCAGTTCACATCTCTGTGGTTAGATCAGTGTGCACAATAATGTGTCTTTGACCTTCATTATGTATGTTTTGATTATACTGTGTTGTAAATAAAATACAAATAATTTAAAAAACCCTTTTTTTAAATGTCCTCACATTCTCTCTGACCTGCCTCACAGTCACAGTCACACTGATGGGCCATTAGGGCCCCATAGGGGAGGGCCCTTTGTCTCTCAGGTGAGACTCACTTAATATTCATGGCCATTACCACTCCCTCGCATATAGACCCTCGATCACAAAACATGTCTTGAAAATTTTAAATCAATATATTGTTTTCTGTGAATGACTAAGCAGAATGATTTTCACATAATTTTGAAGTAAATATTCTAGCCTACAAGACTGATTACTCAAAAGTCTTATTCAGGACTATTTAGTGTGGGTTTTAAGGCCTTATTTCAGCTACATTTTTTTTCCCAAAACGTACTAACCACGCATAATATTTTTTTTCTAAAAAATGCAAACATGTACATCCATCTTGGTCACACATTATTGTAGCACAGTTTGTGCTGAATACAAAAAAAATACATGTTGGTCAATAGTATGATTTAAGTAGCTGAAAAAAGCACAAATATCAGGGCATGTCAAAACATCTCAAGGGCCCCAAAATGACCTCGGACCCCAGAGGGTTAACTTGGCTAGCAGGAAATACGAGCACTCGTGTCCCATACACCGCACGACCCTGAGTGTCTCTGTGAGCCAGAGTTCTGTCAGAACAAACCACCAGGAGGCAGTAATGTCATCTTTCTCTTTTAATTCTGAACACAGAATAAGAACTTACACAGGCCAGGCCATATCCCCTACACATCTCTCTCTGTGACGGTAACAGCCACAATTTTTTACATAAGGCAGTAAATGAACCAAACCCACCCAAACTGGCTTGAACATAAACACACATAACATTGCTGATGCAAAAACCCAACCATCTTGCTTAAATACCGCATAAATCAACTCTAAACAAATACCCATAATGCACCCGGCTGCTAGCACTGACTGCCAGGTCATTACATAACCCCCCCCCAAGAGGGTTAGTGTCCCCACAACCCTAATCTTCCACAACAAAATCCAACAAATGTCCTGGCCGGCGCCAAACACACTTCGGCCTCCCTGATGTTCTACTCCCAGCACCAGGCTCAGCCCGGAGTCCGTCATTGTCAGTCTCGGCGCTGGGAGTGGATGGTGGGGAGCCGCCCTGGCTTCCACCAGTCTCTTGCTCGGGGGCCAGTGGGTGGTACGGTGCCAACCGGTCTTTATGAAGCACCACCCGTCTACCCCGTCCAGGCACTCGGACCCGGAAGACCACCTCTGAAATTTGGTCCAGAATCTCCCCAGGTCTCTGCCAATGATGAGTCAGTTTTGGTGACAACCCCCGCTTCCTTTGGGGACAGAACACCCACACTCTGTCCCCTGGCCTAAGGGTAGGCCCATGGGCATGGGTGTCGTATGCTCGCTTCTGGCGGGCTCCAGCGTCCTCTAGAGCCTCCCTGGCCAGTTGATGGACCGTGCTCAGACGCTCCTTCAATCGCCTGAAGTAGTCCAGTTCTGGCCCACCAACAATCTCTGGCTCGGGGGGGCGACCCAAACACCAAGTCCACCGGCGTGCGGAGCTCCCTCCCAAACATCAGCGTGGCTGGTGTGCACTGACTCGATTCTTGCACCGCTGTCCTATACGCCCACAGGACTAGGGGCAGATGCTGGTCCCAGTCTCTCTGATGCTGACTGGTCAAGATGGCAAGTTGGGTTGCCAGTGTGCGGTTGAACCGCTCAACCAGTCCATCGCTTTGAGGGTGGAGGGGAGTGGTTTTTGTCTTCTTCACCCCCAACCGCTGGCACACCTCACTGAACAGTCGGCTCTCAAAGTTCCGCCCCTGGTCACTATGAAGTTCCGAACCGGGCGAACATCTCATCCACTAGTCGCTGTGCCGACGTGGAAGCACTCTGATCAGGCACCGCATTTGCCTCTGGCCACTTCGTAAAGTAGTCCATAACGACCAGGACAAAGCGATTGCCGGCCTCTGTGACGGGGAACGGACCCAAGATGTCCACCCCGATCCTCTCCATGGGCGCCCCAACTAGGTATTGCTGCAACGGCGCATGAGAGCGTCGACTGGGTCTTTTCTGTGCTGTGCAGACATCGCAACAGTGAACGTGCAGCTCTGCATCCTGCCGACACCCCGGCCAGTAGAACCGCTGCCGCAGCCGCCGCACTGTCTTGGAGTTCCCGAAATGGCCAGCTCCAGCTGCCCCATGAACCCAACGGAGGACCTCCGGCCGCAGAGTGCGGGGAACCAGGAGTTGCAGACGGTCGATTCCCCTTCCAGGTGCTTGCCACCGCCTGTAGATCACGCCGTCGTAGAGCTCCAGGCTGCCCCACTGAGAATGGAGTGACTTGATCTCGGACCCCTGAGAGGACACGGCTGACCAGTCCGGACGTGTTCGGGCCTCCAGCCAGCCCCTCACCTTCAACAGCACTCGGTCATTCACCTGCTGTTGCCTCAGCTGCTCGGTGGTGAACGGTTCCCCATCTCCACCATTGTCACCCGGCCCTACTGCCGCCGATGATGGCCCCAGACCTCTTTCTTCCTGATGACTGCAATACCAACACTCATCAGCGAGGCATGGGCGTCTGGAGAGGTCGTCAGCGTTGGCATGCTGTCGCCCTGGTCGGTACTGAACCTCGAAGTCATACTCTTGGAGGATCTCCAGCCACCTTGCCACCTGACCCTCTGGCTGGCAGAAGTTCAACATCCAGGTGAGGTTAGCGTGGTTGGTCCTCAATGTAAACCTGGTGCCCAGGAGGTAGGGCCTGAAATGACGAACCGCCAGGACCACCGCTAGCAACTCCCGCCGGGTGACACAGTAATTTCTTTCTGGGCGACTGAGGCTGCAGCTATAGTAGGCCACCACTCGCTCTCCAACCTCCCCCCTCTGGCTAAGTACAGCCCCGACCCCCACATTACTGGCGTCAGTGTCCACAAGGAAAGGTTGGTTGGGATCAGGGTAGGCCAGGACAGGAGCGTCGATCAGAGCGGCTTTTAGCTGCCGGAAGGCCGCCGCACAGTCCTCAGACCACCCAAATCGCCGGCCCTTGTTTGTCAGCTGATGTAAGGGGCTGGCGATGGTTGCAAAGTCTCTGACAAACCTCCTATAATAGGAGGCCAGGCCCAGAAAGCTCCGCAGCTCAGATATGTTAGTTGGTGGGGGCCAGTCCCTCACTGCGGCCACCTTTGTTGGGTCGGTGGCCACCCCTCTCTCGCTAACGACGTGCCCCAGGAACTGCGTCTGGCGGGAAAGCAGGTTGCACTTGCCCGGTTTCAACCGCAACCCGGCACTACGGATGGCTGTCAGGACCTCCCGCAAGTTGTGGACAGCCTGGTCAAAGTCTTTGGCATGGACCAACAGATCGTCCAAGTAGACCACACAGCGAGTGCGAGGAATGTCTTTAAGGACACGCTTCATCAACCTTTCAAAGGTGGCTGGGGCATTACACAGTACAAAGGGCATCACCCTAAACTGACACAGTCCTTGCCCTATGGTAAACGCAGTTTTAGGCCGTGCCTCTGATGCCAGCTCTACTTGCCAATACCCGCTGCGCATGTCCAAAGAACTGAACCAACAGGATCCAGCTACATAATCCAATGCATCATCAATGCGCGGCAGCGGGTATGAGTCCTTGCGGGTGACTGCATTTAGTCGTCGAAAGTCCACACAGGGGCGCCATCCCCCCGTTTTCTTCCGCACCATAACCATGGGTGCGGCCCAGGGACTGTCTGAGGGCTCAATAATGCCATTAGCTGCCATGTCTCGGATCAATTCTTCAGCAGCTTGGCGCTTGGCGAGAGGCAGTCTGTGGGGGCGCAAGCAGGGCTGGACTGGGACAAAAAATCGGCCCTGGCATTTTTTGGTCCTGGTAGCCCACCACCATATATATATTTACAGTCGTGGCCAAAAGTTTTGAGAATGTCATAAATATTAATTTTCACAAAGTCTGCTGCTTCAGTGTTTTTAGATCTTTTTGTCAGATGTTACTATGGTATACTGAAGTAAAATTACAAGCATTTCATAAGTACCAATGGCTTTCATTGACAATTACATTAAGTTTAAGCAAAGACTCAATATTTGCAGTGTTGACCCTTCTTTTTCAAGACCTCTGCAATTCGTCCTGGCATGCTGTCAATCAACTACTGGGCTACATCCTGACTGATGGCAGCCCATTCTTACATAATCAATGCTGGGAGTTTGTCAGAATTTGTGGGTTTTTGTTTGTCCACCCGCCTCTTGAGGATTGAATGCAAGTTCTCAATGGGATTAAGTTCTGGGGAGTTTCCTGGCCATGGACCCAAAATTTCAATGTTTTGTTCCCCAGGCCACTTACTTATCACTTTTGCCTTATGGCAAGGTGCTCCATCATGCTGGAAAAGGCATTGTTCATCACCAAACTGTTCTTGGATGGTTGGGAGAAGTTGCTCTCGGAGGATGTTTTTGTGTCATTCTCAAAACTTTGGTCTCCTAAAGTTGATTCAGCTGTGGGATCAGGGCACCTCCAGTGCAGAGCTTCCTCAGGAATGGCAGCGGGCAGGTGTGAGTGCATCTGCACGCACAGTGAGGCCAAGACTTTTGGAGGATGGCCTGGTGTCAAGAAGGCCAGCAAAGAAGCCACTTCTCTCCAAAAAAAAACATCAGGGACAGATTGATCTTCTGCAGAAAGTATCGTGAATGGACTGCTGAGGACTGGGGCAAAGTCATATTCTCCGATGAAGCCCCTTTCCGATTGTTTGGGGCATCTGGAAAAAGGCTTGTCAGGAGAAGAAAAGGTGAGCGCTACCATCAGTCCTGTGTCATGCCAACAGTAAAGCATCCTGAGACCATTCATGTGTGGGGTTGCTTCTCATCCAAGGGAGTGGGCTCACTCACAATTCTGCCCAAAAACACAGCCATGAATAAAGAATGGTACCAAAACACCTTCCAACAGCAACTTCTTCCAACAATCCAACAACAGTTTGGTGAAGAACAATGCATTTTCCAGCACGATGGAGCACCGTGCCATAAGGCAAAAGTGATAACTAAGTGGCTCGGGGACCAGAATGTTGAAATTTTGGGTCCATGGCCTGGAAACTCCCCAGATCTTAATCCCATTGAGAACTTGTGGTCAATTCTCAAGAGGCGGGTGGACAAACAAAAACACGCTAATTCTGACAAACTCCAAGAAGTGATTATGAAAGAATGGGTTGCTATCAGTCAGGATTTGGCCCAGAAGTTGATTGAGAGCATGCCCAGTCGAATTGCAGAGGTCCTGAAAAACAACGGCCAACACTGCAAATACTGACTCATTGTATAACTGTCATGTAATTGTCGATAAAAGCCTTTGAAACGTATGAAGTGCTTGTAATTATATTTCAGTACATCACAGAAACAACTGAAACCAATATCTAAAAGCAGTTTAGCAGCAAACTTTGTGAAAACTAATATTTATGTTATTCTCAAAACTTTTGGCCACGACTGATTGATATATATATATATATATATATATATATATATATATTTATATTTATATTGTGACGGGAGGAGCTAACGACAGACACAGTGGGTGTGGCGTCAGGCCTCGGAGAGGCTTTTATTAAACAAAATAATAAAATAAAGTGTCCAGGGGGAAGAAGTGTCCATCAAAACAGGGGGGATCTGGTGTCCTCGTTGTGCTGTGGGGCTCGTGAAGGAGGGCAGTGTTCCAGAAGGGAAGGGTCCAGGCAAGGGGCGGAGTCCGGTGGCCGCACGCGCTCCCACTCTGGTCCAGCTTCTCTTGAGCGGCGGCTCTTCCTCTTCTTTCTCGGGCTTTTGGCGGGACTTGAACGGCCCGGCATCCTGGCCCGTCGGCCGTAAAACGGGTGCGGCTCTCACGCTGACTCTGGAGGTTCCGCGGCTCACATCCTCGGCAGCGCGATGTCCCTCAACGCACCCTTCCTGGACCCACGAGGACACCAGCGTGCATGCACGGGGGAAGAGACCGGTCTCCCGAGGAGAGGCGCGCTCGGCATTTAACGGCGGCGGTGATGAGGCTTCATTCAGTCCAGCTGTGCCTCATCACACGCCGCCAGCCCACGTTGATCCCACGCCCCTCCTCTCATCCACCCACTCCAGTCGGGAGCCTAGTGAAGGGCGGCGAATAAGGGACGGGGTGGTGATGATAATGAGGGGGAGGGCCATCGATCCGTCACAATATATATATATATATATATATAATATATATATACACACACACACACACACACACACACACACACACTACCATTCAAAAGTTTTTGAACAGTAAGATTTTTCTTTTTTTTTTTTTGAAAGAAGTCTCTTCTGCTAACCAAGTCTGCATTTCTTTGATCCAAAATACAGCAAAAACAGTAATATTGTGAAATATTTGTAGCATTTGGACCAATCAGACACAATTTCTCATTTGATTTAACAAATGAAACTAGTTATTAGATTAACAAATAATCACAGACCCCTCACCCAATACACATTCGTAGGTGCCCCTATGTCTGCAGACGCCGCCAGAGCACCCCCGGTGCCATGGCAACCCATCAGATAACATTAGTTTTATTGCGCAAAGGAATGCAAAATGGTCATGCAACACTCACTTCATATCCACTTTAGGAAAAGGACATTATGCCATAAAATGGACTCTTCTCTAATTAATTCATAGGAAAACCTTTCTTTGAATGAGCACACATATCATTAAGTCATTGTGTATATTATTACTGTTTTCGTGTATTTTAATACTGTTTTATGCATGCTTATAATAGATCAATAGTTAATATCACTCTGACTGTAACATGTTTGGTCTCTATCAATCCGTCTTCGGATGATCTAACTGAGAGTGAATATTACATGTCGATACCTATGCAACATATCAGTGTCCTAAGAATCTTTAATAGTTTGTATAATAACTTTCAATCCAACCCCTTTTGGAAATTACCATGCTCTCAGACAAAGGGCCATAAAACCCCCAGTATTTCCAAACTCCCGCTTGGAAATTCAGCCTTTCTCATTGGTCAAGCCCTCCTGAGAGGCGTGACTCTTCGCAGACTTTAAAGAGCCCACGCGCAGTTCCCCCTCTCTCTTCTACCAAAAGCGCGCCGGAGACACATTTATCACCTGGGAAACCTCGCGGCTCCCCTTCCGGGGAGCCCGATCTTCTGGCAATTTTAAGTTCGGTAACTTTGGGAACTCACTTCGGACTAAGGGAGGACGGAAGGACGAAGCTTTTACTCCAAAAGGAATTCCCCCCCCCCGGGAATCTACGCATTATACATGCACCAGGATACTTTACTCAGCACCCACAAAACCCATGCAAGTAACCGCTTGTTAACTATCTAGATGCGCTTCTAGGTTTTGACCCCTTTTAATTAAGGTGATGCGATTTTCTAATGGTTCATAACAGATTTTTGTTAGGTGATGTTAAAATCCTGCCACACTCTCTCTTGCGCGCGAGCGCTCTCTCTCGCTCTCTCTCTCTCGCTCTCTCTCTCTCTCTCTCTCTCTCTCTCTCTCTCTCTCTCTCGCTCTCTCTCTCTCTCCGTGCCTTCCTTGCTTGCGTTGGCATCCATGTTTAATGTGTGTATGTCTGTGTCTAGTTCTATGTTACATGTTACCCTGTAGTGTAGTTTAATAAACATCCATATGTATTCACACTTGGTTGTCTGTCTGCTGCTCTCAGAACTAAGTCACTTTAACGTCCGATCTTGCTACAATGCTCGGAGCACTGCTTCGTTAAGAAAATTATTTGTCGTGGCCAGAGGAATAATTTTCCTTAAAGTCAATAGAAGGGTCCGTACTGCGGACGAACTAATCATTCTATTGTACTATTAATACTACAGCTAATTCCTGAAGATGGATATATAATTGATAACCCGTTATGATTTATTATGTTCATCTCATAAAGCAAATATGCTACATATTTTTACTATTTAAAATAACTGTTTTCTATTTGAATATATTTTAAAATGTAATTTATTCCTGTGATCAAAGATGAATTTTCAGCATCATCAATCCAGTCACATGATCGTTCAGAAATCATTAATTTGTTGCTCAAAATATATTTATTATTATTATGTTGAAAACTGAGTATAATTTTTTTCAGGTTTCTTTGATGAATAGAAAGTTCAGATGAACAGCATTTATCTGAAATAGAAATCTTTTGTAACATTATAAATGTCTTTATCATCATATTTGATCAATTTAAAGCATCCTTGCTAAATAAAAGTATTAATTTTCATAATTTTTAATTTCCAAAACAAAAATGATACTGACTCTAAAACTTTTTTTATTTCAGATAAATGCTGATCTTTGGATCTTTCTATTCATCAAAGAAACCATTAATAATAATAAATATTTCTTGAGCAGCAAATCAGCATGCTAGAATGATTTCTGAAGGATCAAGTGACACTGAAGATTGGAGTATTGTTGCTGAAAATTCATCTTTGATCACAGGAATAAATTACATTTTAAAATATATTCAAATAGAAAGCAGTTATTTTAAATAGTAAAAATATTTCACAATATTATCACTTTTGCTGTATTTTGGATCAAATAAATGCAGGCTTGGTGAGCAGAAGAGAATTCTTTTAAAAAAAACATTCAAAATCTTATGTTCAATAACTTTTGACATGTATCATTGCATCCAGTTGTTCTGGATAGCAAAAAAACGTCAGGTCTGACAATATCATGTCTTTTCGAATTTAAATCTAGATTTATTCGCATTAGCCCATGGAAACCTCTATGAACACACTTGACATGACTTGGCCAAAAAATCGCGGTGGACGAATTTACGTTTTATTAAAAAGCGTTTATTGCAAACACTTTTTAATAAAATGTAAATTCGTCCACCGCGTTTTTTTGGCCAATGGCGCACTAATGGCGCGCGCACAGGATGCCTGACTCCGTTGCGAGTCCGAATCAAGCACTTTACCGATTCAGCTGCTCTCCTCTCCTCCTCCTCCTGGCTCTTTACGCCGCATCACTCACCGCAGAGCAAGCCTGTTCTTGATAAAACCGCTGTTAAACCTGGGGAATGCCGACGAGGAAGAAGTTGGCGTTCTTTATATAGGTGGAGCAAAATACTTCATCGCTCCGTCTATAGCGCATTGTGATTGGGTGGTTTACGCTGTCAATACAGGAGACAAACCAATGGGCCACTGGCTGCTCGGGATGGCCCTTTGGCAAAAAATAAATAAATAAATAAATAAATTCTGTCGGCCCCTTCAGTGTGTCGGCCCACCGGGAAAATGCCCGGTATGCCAGATTACCAGTCCAGCCCTGGGCGCAAGCGAATGGGGGCAGCGGGGCCAGTGTCAATGTGATGCTCCACCAGAGCTGTCCTGGTACAGTCCTCCTCTCGGGCTGCAAAAATGTCTACAAAGTCTCTCAATAGGTGTTGCAGCTGCTCCTGCTGCGGTGTACTCAGATGCTCACCACTTCGCCGCCCCAACTCCTCAACAGTCTCAGGTGATGGGGGGGCGGATGGAGTGTGTGGTGGTAACGGCTGGGATGTGCTGGTCTGAGCTTCCATACTCCCCCAGGCCTCCCCCTCTGTCTCTGCAGCTCTTGTGCGGCGGCTGGAGGCTGGAGCCGACGAGCACTGATGTCTGGGTGGTGGCTGCGGGGCAGCGGCCTCTCCACAGCGGCTCCGGCCCGACCGGAGCGGCACAGTCTCGTTAACGAGGCAGAGGGCAGCCCCTGGCACGTCGACACGTGCTCCCCAGGTGGCCAACAAGTCCAAACCAACAATGCACTCATCTCTGATGTCGGCGAGCCAGAACTCATGGCGCGTCTGGCTCGTCCCCACCACCACAGACAACAGCTTCTTCCCAGGCATTACTGTCCTTTCACCCGTGACGGTTAGCAGTTCGGTATTGGTGGGGGTCCAGTCCTCTGGAAGAGAACCGGCCGTTCCTGACAGCAGTCCTTTTCGAAACAAACAAATGGTGGACCCCGTATCCACCAGGGCGCTGCAGGGCTGCCCATCAACAACACAGTCCAGGTACAGTCCTCTGGCAAGCCTGCAGCGCCCCACAGTAGGATAGTCATTGTGGAGGGGTGCCGAAGAACGGGGTGAGGGTCCCCTCACTGCCTCACTCCAAGGTCGTTTCCCGGGGGTGACATTGCCCGGGGCTGGGGGCTCGGGGCAGGGCAGTCCCTGGCGAAGTGCCCCGGTTCTCCGCAGCGGAAGCAGCAGTCTAGTCTGGACCTCCGTCGCGGGGTCACCACTGGTTGGACCCGGCTGACCTCCTCCTCCTCAGGCTGGACCCCATCCACCTCTCGTTCAGCTGCTCTCGTCAACTGGCGTTGGAGCGGAGATCGACCTGTCACCGGCCCACCTCCTCAGCTCGCTCAGCCTCTCTCAGTGCCTCACTCAGATCTTGGGGTGATAACAAGCGGACATGCTGGCGGAGCCGTTCGGGTGTAAGGCCCCGCAGAAATGCATGGAGGCTCAGCTCTTCCCTCGCTGCAGTCGGAAAGGTAGGGTAGCCCTTCCGGGCATAGACCCGGATGTCAGCAGCGAATGCGCCCACACTCTCTCCTTCACGTCGATGTCGGTTAGTCAGCTCCTCCCTGCTCTGCTCTGCAGAGGTTCTCTGCCCGAAGCGGCGGTTGAGAGCAGCAGTGAGGGCCTGGAGATCACGCCGCTCTTCAGGAGACAGATCGATGAGGACCTGAAGCGCGGGACCCTCCAAGGCGAGGGCCAAGTGAGTCGCCGTCTCCTCACGGCTCCATCCATCGTGGAGAGCGGCCAAGTCGACCTGTGCCAGGTAGGGCTCCAGGGGCGTCAACCCACTGTATCTTGGCAGCTTGGCAGGTGATCGTGTGAGGAAGCCCGGGCGGCCATTGATTTGGAGTGTCGGTGTGACGGCCGATGGTTCATTCTGCTCGCGACCAGCAGAGCGGTACACTGTCCGGGGAACACTGGCGCCATCAGGTTGGTGTGGAGCCCTGCTCCTCCTGTTTGTCAGGCACTCTAACATGATGCTGTTCTCTCGGATGGCACGCTTTAATTCACCTATGCTTTGCTCCATAACAGCGTCTTCTTAACAGCCCAAATCCCACTTCTGACACCAATGTAACAACTGACTGTTATTCTATAGAACGTGGGGCTGACCGGAGCTAAGTTTAGTCTACTAACTATTACGGAGCTAATTGCTAGCGGGGTGCTAGCATCTATGCGTCGCAACTCTTAACTTGGCTAGCAGGAAATACGAGCACTCGTGTCCCATACAACGCACGACCCTGAGTGTCTCTGTGAGCCAGAGTTCTGTCAGAACAAACCACCAGGAGGCAGTAATGTTATCTTTCTCTTTTAATTCTGAACACAGAATAAGAACTTACACAGGCCAGGCCATATCCCCTACACATCTCTCTCTGTGACGGTAACAGCCACAATTTTTTACATAAGGCAGTAAATGAACCAAACCCACCCAAACTGGCTTGAACATAAACACACATAACATTGCTGATGCAAAAACCCAACCATCTTGCTTAAATACCGCATAAATCAACTCTAAACAAATACCCATAATGCACCCGGCTGCTAGCACTGACTGCCGGGTCATTACACTATCATGTTTTAAGCACATATTATGCATGTCTTTATAATAACTATTGAATGACTTTAAGGTTAGTCGTGTTTGGTATGTATGAGTTTGACATTTCTAGCTCGAAACGTTTCTTTCAATTAATTCTGTGTCAAATGTATCATTTTCTGGTTATAAAAATCACATCCAAAAGTATACTTCGCAAGAGTGTGTAAAATTTGGACCATGTGACTGATAACATGCTGATTTATGATGGAAGGAACAACCCTAGCTAAGATAATAGCCTATCTAATTGGTCAAGACACCAGATGCGATGTGTCCAAAAGCCGAGTTTAAAAACTCAGGACACCATCAAATCTGCCCTTTTTCCCTTCTCGTCCTTTGACGCTGTTTTAGCGCTCTTTGAACGTGCTGTGGCCTACAGGCCAGTTGCTACTTAACACCACGATGAGAAGAAAAACCACCTAGTCTCGTTACATTCTTTCTTTCTTTTATTTTAGTTTATTTTCCTTTGCGAGTTTCGTGTTCTCAGTTTAAGTTTTGCCGCCACGCCTTGTCTCCGAGTTCAACTCGAGCCTGTGACCGCCTCAAAACTTCAACCAGACCAACTCCGCATCCTCAGCCAACGCCCAAGACATTCCTTCAACGACTACTGAACTTCCAGCCAATCACTAACTCGGAAAACCCCTTTTTCCTGCAACGACGACGACAGAAGGGAATCCCTGTAACACAAAGGCAACGCAAGCAAGTACCTCCAGGTCTAACTGAACTGGCACATTTAATATAAATTTTAGCCTCATTGAGAAACTCAACGCAAGGATTAATTAAGTAATTGATGGTTGTTCAGGTCTATGTGATAGCACATATTGCTATAAACTTCTCATTCTCTAAATTCCTCCTTTCTCTCTTTCTGCAACATATGAATGTGTGACTGCTTGTGTTCATGTGTTAGATTAGTTTATGTCTTAGGTTTATATAAATAAAGTCGTATTTATATTTAAAAGAGAAGTAGCTTGTGTTTTGTGCTTACAAGTTAATGTCTTAATTTGCCGATCTTGTTACTGTGCTTATTAAGTGTTTTCACTATATTTTGGATTTGAATATCCAGTGCAGAAGTAATTTTATACGACTTGTTCAGTGAATCGCTGCCGACTCAGTGATCAGCCGCAAAACAGTGATTCTGTTCAAATTCCCTATAAAATCATAAATGATTCCCTTTCAGCTAAATTAAATTATATTTATGTATCAAACCCTACAAGTTTGAGGTGAATGTGTAGCTGTTAGCATTTAGAAATTCTCTTAACCCAAAAAGCAAACTATGCTCCCTTCAAACTGTTTTTTTTTTTAAATACAAATCTTGTGTAATCACAGGCTATCTGTAATCAGAAGCATATTTAAAACTGTAATGTAATTTAATTTCATTCACATGTGTTTCATAAACACAATATTTCTGGATCACAATCCACCATCAAAATGACACATTTAATTATTCCAGCTGCTGTGAGAAAAGGCTATAAACGATGCGCCACCTGCAGGATCCTCACATGCGATAGCCTAGTAGCCGGGACAACTTTATGTTTACAGACGTGATGTTATGACGCAGTGCCGTGCTTGAATTTCCTGCGAAAACCTACCCGTACCACTCAAATTAGAAAACATTATTATAAGCTAACCGTTGTGAACCAGGCTAAAGTAAGGCGATAGTTTTGAACACTGTCTGGTTATGTACTTGCTCAAATATTGATTTCAGATCATTTTTAACCAAAAAAAGTTACGGACTGCAGCTTTAAGTGCCGACAGTGCAGTGTTGCCAGATATTGCTATAAAAACAAATAAAAACAAATAAAAACTGAAATATAAATAAAAAATAAACCAGAATTATTTCAAATCTTTTGCAAATAAGATAAGATAAAGATATTGCTATCCCAAAACTGCAGCTTCCCACTTTATAAACTTTCTGAAGTGTCAAATTAAGTGGAAAATACAAGTCCAAAAACGTTTAAAATAGGGCTGCACCCGCACTCTCACTTACATCTCTCTCAAGCCTTGTTAATTTCGGCAGCGTCTTGCGGCGATTATTTTCATACTATGGACAAAGCTATGAGAATGCTTTTTGTATGCAAAGAAAACAAAAATAACAATTTGATTCAACAATTCGTCTCCTCCGCGTCACCATAGTGCCATTTTGGAGAGTATCCACTGAACGCAATTCAAATGCTGTTCTGTATCAGCCGCACCACATGGATACGTTGTTTTCATTAAAATAAATGCGTAAATAAACGTAGAAAATGCATACGCTGTTTGCATTCAGTGGATACTCTCCAAAATGGCGCTACGGTGACAAGGAAGAGACAAATTGTTGAATAAAGTTGTTATTTTTGTTTTCTTTGCATACAAAAATATTCTCGAAGCTTTGTAAAATTGCGGTTGAACCCCTGATGTCACATGGATTATTTTACCGATCTCCTTGCTACGTTTCTGGACGTTGATCGTGTTAATTACATTGTTGTCTATGGGAGGGTCAGAGAGCTCTCAGAATGCATTAACAATATCCTAATTTGTGTTCCGAAGATGAACAAAGGTATTACAGGTTTGGAACGATATGAGAGTGAGTAATTAATGACAGAATTATCATTTCGGGGTGGAGTAACCCTTTAAGGAAATATGATGCATTATCTGTGACTAGTGCCCACACATCACTGAGGTCTAGATTGTTTCTGTGGAGGGTCCCCAGTTTTGCCTGGGAAAATGTTGTGTAGTTGCAGATCTCCATAAAAATGAGATGTGTGAGAAAGAAGTGGCCTTCAACACTTTTGAATTTGAATTATACAATTAGGTTTGCCAATTATAACCAAACATAAAATATTACTTAGTAATTATGTATTTAATTATGTTTGAAACACTAGTCAGTCTCTCTTTGATCCATCGTCACTGAAACACCATCTCTCGCTAAAACATCTAGAACCGTCATGACGTTCTAATGTTTGCTTTTCATGCACATTCTTACACCGTGTTTACTCCATACGCGACAGTTGTCGTGTCATACTGCAACAGCTAAAGTCTGTCTACACTGGATGTGCCAAAGTGACCGTTAAAAATCATTTTAACTTTGTGTCAGTACGTCATAAACAGAACGAGGCATCAGTTTACTGTCGGGGATTTGTCGTGTCGCACAGCGCTGCATCCAGTGTAGACAGCATCACTGATTATAATGGGTTCTATAGTATTTTGTCGCGACGCGCCACTCGGCACCAGTGTAGACACGATGTCAGTTTATGAAGAATAAAGAAGGGAAAAGTTAATCTTCTGAAATAAAGCAGCAATATCCTCTCAGGTAAAAGTTATTAGAACCGTGTCTAGGTACAAGCTAGCCATCACACTGCTCTGACCTTATCAGCCCATTTTTATCTTATTATTTGATTCGCTTGTCGCTTATTAATTTTAGCCCCTTCTGAAAAAAGAGCAATCTTGATAACACCATGTTGAGCAACTATAGATCAATATCAAATCTTCCTTTCATAGGTAAGATTATTGAAAAGGTAGTTTTTAATCAGCTGAACAACTACTTAAACTCAAACGGATACCTGGACAATTTTCAATCTGGTTTCCGAGCACATCACAGCACAGAGACAGCACCCATTATGATAATAAATGATATTTGCTTTAATTCTGATCCTGGCAAAATATCAAGATAAACTAGATCTTAGTGCTGCGTTTGACACTGTCGATCATAACATACTTCTAGAGAGACTGGTAAACTGGGTCTGGCTTTCTGGGGTGGTACTCAAATGGTTCAGGTCATTATGTGAGTATAGGAAAGCATAAGTCTAAGTGGACGTCCATGACATGCGGAGTCCCACAAGGCTCAATTCTTGCACCGCTCTTGTTTAGCCTGTATATGCTCCCACTAAGTCAAATAATGAGAAAGAACCAAATTGCCTATCACTATATCACCAAATGACTATAGCCCCATTGACTCCCTCTGCCAATGCATTGATGAAATTAACAGTTGGATGTGCCAGAACTTTCTTCAGTTAAACTGAAGTCATTGCATTTGGAAACAAAGATGAAGTTCTCAAGGTGAATGCATACCTTGACTCTAGGGGTCAATCAAGTCAAAAATCTTGGGGTGATTCTGGAGACAGACCTTAGTTTTAGTAGTCATGTCAAAGCAGTAACTAAATCAGCATACTATCATCTCAAAAACATTGCAAGAATTAGATGTTTTGTTTCCAGTCAAGACTTGGAGAAACTGGCTCATGCCTTTATCACCAGCAGGGTGGATTATTGCAATGGTCTCCTCACCGGCCTTCCAAAGAAGACCATTAGACAGCTGCAGCTCATCCAGAACGCATGAGCAGATTCTGACTGGATTCTGACTGGAACCAGAATATTTGAGCATATCACACCAGTCCTCAGGTCCTTACACTGGCTTCCAGTTACATTTAGGATTGATTTTAAAGTACTTTTACTCATTTATAAATCACTCAGTGGCCTAGGACCTAAATACATTGGAGATATGCTCACTGAATATAAACCTAACAGACCACTCAGATCATTAGGATCGAGTCATTAGGAAATACCAAGGGTTCACACAAAACAAGGGGAGTCCGCTTTTAGCTATTATGCCGCCCGCAGTTGGAACCAGCTTCCAGAAGAGATCACATGTGCCAAAACATTAGCCACATTTAAATCCAGACTCAAAACTCATTCGTTTAGCTGTGCATTTGTTGAATGAGCACTGTGCTACATCTGAACTATCTGCACTGTATTTAATGTATAATCATTTTCTATTCTTAACTGTCTTTAAATCAATTTTTATATAATTTCCTTGTTTTTATTGTTGTGCTTATTATTATTTTTAATTCCTAGTTTTTATTGTTGTGATTTATTATTTTTTAAAAACAACTATTTCACTTCCTTTTATTCAATTCAATTCAATTCAAGTTTATTTGTATAGCGCTTTTTACAATACATATCGTAAATATTTGTATATTGTAGAAACTTAATATATTTATCTTATGACAAAATTTGGTAATTCTGTATATTGTCTGAGGGTTGGCATCCTCTGAGGACCTCTGAAGGGTTGGCATCATCTCTTCTCAGGTGTTTGGTCATCTCAGATCATTTAAGGGTTGGATCCAGACTGAAGCTTCTGTAAATTTATGTAAAGCACATTGAATTACCACTGTGTATGAAATGTGCTATATAAATAAACTTGCCTTGCCTTATGACAAAAACAGCTAACCACTCACAATGAGCATCAGATACAGCAAATCTCTTTAAAAACTGGCTGTTGTTCTCAATACATTGCATTGTTAAAATACGGAAACGTTTTACCCGCCAACAGAAACTGTTACATATACTCACCAACGGAGATTTTTACTCACATCTGGCACTTAACGAGTGTTAATTTTAGGCCCTGGTTAGTTTGCTGCGAGTAAGAGATGAGGAGGAGTGCAAAAATAAAACCCCAATTCAAATTCAATATTCCGTTTCAGTTGGAAATACGTAACCATATTGAAATAAAGTCAGCAGCAACTTCCGGTTCATGCGGACTTTAAGCAACTAGAGAGTATACAGTTTCAATTTTTTGATTCATTTCAGTCTTTTTGAATGGAAGTTCCCCAAACCGGAAGTGCCACCCATAATGTAAAACGTGTAACACTTTAGAATACTGTTTCTTACTTACTACTGCATAACTAATAAGTAATTAACTTAACTCACTACTGTTAACTACTAAGGAAGATGTATTAACTAGTCAGTATGTAATACAATTTTATGATTGTTTTAAGTAACAGTTAGATAATCAATAACTAATGTATTCTGTCATACCTCCTGAAGAACTACTATTAATTACTAGTTAAATCTACTACTTAAGGTTCAAGAAAAATAACAGAATGAACAGTCATACACACATTGAGTTGTGACTCTTTCATATAAATGTTATTAGCAGTAGTAGTAGTATGAAAATGCAATATTAATAAATGCAATCAATTTTATAGAGGTTTTGCCTGTGTAGTGAATTGTTTTGTGAGTGTTTTATAAGAAATCAGCTTCCGATAGGAACCTCACCACCACTCCACTGCCATGCGATAACTTACCTTAGTTTTTATATTTTATATACAGTACTGTATGTGTACTGTATGCCTCCTCAGCATATACCACATTACCATTCATTCAATTCCTGTATGTAAGGCAAGGACTGAGGGAAAGTGAAAATACAGGTAACCGATTAGTAATTAATAAAGAATTATCAAATAATTCTGCAGGACTTATTTCGAACTTGAAACAGTAGGCCTATTCTAAAGTGAAAATATTGGGAACCCATTAGTAATTAATCCATAATTATCAAATAGTTAAGACAAGACAGTGGAGTTGGGGTTCCTTTCCGAAGCAGATTTCCTACAGAACATGCGCACAAAGCAATTATTTACCATACAGGTAAAAACGTACGTATAATTATAGTAATGAGTCCTTTTGGGTGTGCAGCAAACAAAATGCATATTTCATTTCCATTATAGGCTAATAATAGAAGTAGTGGACCGTAACAGAGTTGCTACTGTTGTAGTACTTTGTACTTGTCCTTTTACTCAACATAGTTCACCTTGGTTTTGCACCACTGTCCCTTGTGAAGGGCAATCTTAGCTCCTGCTGTTGTCAGCTGGTTTAGAACATGATCGATTTCTTTGAGGTGGTCTTCAACGCTTAAACTTTTCATCAAAACATCATCCACATAAACGAGGTTGCCTCTGGCTCTGGTGTCAGGGCATGCCTTGTTCAGGAAGATGTTGAATTCTGCTGGTATGTGAAGGTGTACTGTCAATTGCCAAAGGTGAACGCCAGCTTATGTTGGTCTTCGGGGTGGACAGGGATCGTCCAGAACCCGGAGGCGACGTCCAGTGTGGAAAGGATCGTTGAGCCTTTGATTTTTGGGATTTCTTGGTCCAATTGGGTCATAGGCCATTGTGACAAGGGTACTTGTTGGTTCAACTTGCAATAGTCGATGGTGGGCCGCCATTTTCAGTTGGGCTTTAGGACTGGCCATATCGGGGCAGAGTATGTGCTGTTACAGGGCCGAATGACCCCCTTTTCCAGCATGGAGTCAATAATTTCTTGCACTGGCTCATATGACACTATTGAGATTTTATACTGCCGCACAAATGTGGGTGGCGCATTTGGGTTTGTCGGGATGCGCACAGGGTGTGGATGTTGGTTAATCCACAGTCCAGTGAATCCTTTGCGAAGGAGTCTTTGTACTTGTGCAGAACCTCTTTGAGTCCTTGGCGATCCACTTCATTTTGGAGGGCATCCGCCTCACTCAGGATCTGCTGAATTTGTGCGTTGAACCCGGCGTAGGGTTCTTCTGCAGCTGAGTCAATTGAGGGGCTTTGGGCCCCGATGGTCACCTGTATAGGCGATTCTGTCGCAGGCTGAGTTGAGACAGCGTAGACAGCGAGGTGAGTATCATCTGTTAGTTCTGAACGGCATACGCTTTCTTTGGACACCGGCAGAATGGAAGTGATGGCAATGACTTCATGAGGTTTTGTTAATGTTATGGTGTCATTGTATTCGTCTGACATCAGCTGGGCTGGTATGGGGCCTATGACAGGTACCGTCAGTTCAAAGTCGTGGAACGCCTGGTTGATGAGCCATCCCAGGTGACTGGCTTTGGGAACGTGAATGTCTTGGGCCGTACAGTTGTTGAACAACACATACACAGCATGGGATGACACTTCAATGAGAGGTGTGGCTTCCAGGGTCAGTCCGAGTTTTAGGCAGGTCCTGGAAGGTTGGAAGAAGCCTAGCTTACTGTTGAGAGCCTGGCCAGGTCGCATGTTGAGGCGGACACTGACACTCTTGCTGTAGGCAGGTATTGTGGCTTCTTGCTCAGTGATCATAGCGCATGCGTCTGGCATGGTTTGACCAGACCGGAGGTTCTTGAGGTTGACTGACGTTGTCAGTTGACCTGACGGGGGAGCCCATATGATGTCGTTCACGGTATCAATGTAAGCATTGAGCCGGACGACGATATCCGCTCCAATGTAGATGTCATGAGGTAGGTCAGGGACTACGAGGAAGTAGTGACTCAGATGTCTGTTGTTCCATCGTATGTCTACAGCGCAGATGATCTTGGAGGTGGCCATGGTTGTTGACCAGGGACTGAGAGGGAAGCGGCTGTGTTTAGCAACGTGTGGTAGACTTTGGTGTCTTTGCTTCAATATTTTAAATAGCTTCAGGCTAATGGCTGAGTTTTCTGCCCACAGGGCTAGTGTCGCATCTGACACTGACGTGCCTTGGACATCTATTGCCATCTTGATTCGAAGGGGGCCTGGCGTTTGATTCAGGCTCTTGGTTCAGGCCTTGGTTCCGATACTGCATCATCATTCTGTGAATTGGGGGCGGTGTCTGTGATTTGGCACTGCGACTCGTTGGAGTCAAATGACTGGCAAAGCAGAGGTTCGCGGACTTGTGTCCACATCTTTAGATGCTTGAAGTCTATTAGAGGCTCGAAACGATTAAGCAGATCTTTCCCAATGAGGAGTGGGTATGTTTTGAGTGGGGAGACATATATTGGATGAATGAGATCCATGGATCCCACTGTCAGGTGGATTGGAGCCACGTGTTTCAGTCGTAGGCCCGTGTGGGAATACGCTTGGAGGTTCAGTTCACACCTTTGGAGTTTGAGGGTTCTGTTAGTCCTCTTTGCTCCTTCTTGGACTTCCTCGAGGAGTTTGGCAGACATTAGAGTAATGTTGGCCCCCGTGTCCAGAAGGGCTTCGACTCTGATGTGTCGTTCGATGATGATGGAGAGGTAAAACTTTCTTGCTATACCTTTCTCAATGAGATCGCCTAGGAGTTGATGGACTGGAGTTTGGGAGGAAATTGTTAGGATGTCAGGACTGATGTGGTGTTCGTCGGAGGAGTGGCAGATGATCAAGACAGCACTTTCAGGAACTTGATGGGATTCGTCAGCAGGTGTTTGTTGGACGCTGCTGTGATTTAGAGCATTGGGTGTTGAGTTAGTGTCTAACTCAGCTAGGCTTTCACGTGGGATTTCGTGTCCACCTGAAGTTAGGGTAGTTACGGTTCTCTGAGAGTGAGGTGAGGGAGTGCTGTTTCCTGTGCCTGGTTGGGTCAACTGGTCGCTGCCTTCTCTTCCGGCCGCTAGTCAGGCTGATTCTGGTTTCTCCTTCTTTTCCCACTTCCGATCCTCCTCCTTTTGTTGGAAGAACTCTTTCATCATCATTTTCATCAGTTCTTGTGAGTTGAAACACGGTGGTGTCTTTTGTTCTTCTGTGGATTCAGTTTGAGCTCGGTCAGCTTGGAACCTTTGTGAATTCTTTCGGCGATTCCTTGGGCTGGTTGCTCCAGGGTGAGTTTGTCGTTTTCCCTTGGAGTTTCTGTTGGGTTCCCAGGAACTTTTCCCTCCTGAGTTTCAAAATGAGCTTGGCTGGTTCCACGATCTCTCCCATTGATTCTCCTGAGGCCTTGATTGGTCCCATGACTTTTCCCAGTGCCGTCCAGGTGAGCGTTGACGTCCACGTGGTCCATCCCAGCGTTCGTACCTCTGTTTAGATCGGGTACTAGCATGGGAGTCTCATTCTTTGTTGGACGAGGGTGCATTCCACTCTCTGGGTGGCGGCTTGACAGTGTCTTGGCGTTGGGTGCCCTCTAGAGCCAGCCCTTGACTTTGAGTGTTGAAGTCAAGAACTGCTGGGGTTTTGGAGCCCTTTTCCGAGGTCATCTTTTGTTTGCCGTAGGCCTTCTGTGCCAAGTCTCGCAACTGCTGAGCATTCATTGTTCATGGACATGCGAGAACACCAAGATGGTGACTTACTCCGGGATGGAGGTTTCTCAGGAAGAGAGTTTTGAAGTTCAAATCATCTTCCATGTCGGGTTCATTGCGAGTTCCGAAGTAGGCTCGTCTGAGTCGGCTGTAGTAGGCTTGAGGAGGTTCGTGACGTCCTTGTCTTGTCTCCAGGGCAGCCACTAAGCCTTGTTCGGAGTCGGGGTCAGAAAACTCTTTAATGAGGGCTTCTTTGAGCAGTTGGTAATCAGTCTTTGTGTGAGCAGGCTGCCTGTCCAGGAAGCAGTGAACTTCAGGACTGGATGTCGTTCGGAGTAAATAGAGTCTATCTTTATCCGTAACGTTAGGTCGCATTTCCAGATGGAAATCGATATCTTGGCGGTAAGCTTGGACATTTTGGCTAATTGGAACGCTGGGGGTGAACTTGCCAATGTTCCTGGCGAGCTTGTCGAGGTCTTTCAGGTCCAAGCCATGCGACGATCTGCGGCTGGTTGCGGCAGGTTCTTTTGGCTTTGCCGTGACGTGAAGTTCTTCAGAGGGAGCTGGTGAATGTTTCAACACCACCCCCTCCACCTTTTGCTCATGCGTCAGTCCAGGAACAGGTGACCCGGTCCTGCTCGGCAGGGGTGAGGTCGGTGCGCGTCGTGTCCTCGACGGCTCACGGCGCAGTTCGTAAGCGTGCTTGAGTTCCTCTTGGAAACTATCGGATTCCTCTTTGAGGTAGTCGAGCTGTCGCGTTAGGCGGCTGATCTCGTTTCTTGACTCATCCAGGTGAGTTTCAAGGGCTTTGATTCTGCTGTTTTTATCCCTGAAGTCAGCCCTTGCCTTTTCCAGTAGCTGTTCTGCATACTGTAGCTTGTTACAACGATCAGCGTAGTCTGCCTTGACCTGTTCCATTTCTTTGGTGTTAGCTGCTAGAGTTTTTTTTAGCTTATTGATCTCCTCCTCAGCGCCTTGTGTTCCACCTCATCAGGCCTTTCCCGTTGTTCCTGAGCTTCCAGTTCCAGCTGCTCAATGCGTCGCTGTGCACGTGTCAACTCCTGCTGGAGCTGTGCAGCATGCTTGTCGCTCAATTTGAGGGTGGCGATGAGTGTGTGACTTAAGGAGCCGGTGATCTTGGCTAATTCTTTGTGAGTGTAGCTTTGACTTGGGTCTTGTGCCATGAGGATTGTTATGTTGTCGTCCAGCTGGTCTTGTGTCTGGGTTTTGAGTGTTTCAGCAGCCTTCGAGAGGAGACTGTCTGTCGCCACACTGAGCCATGTTTCTAGGTCTTCCCAGTGGCCAACATGTTCTGTTGTATGAGACATGTTTTGGCGGAATGAGGGGGATCTCGAACCACGACTGACACAGACCTTGAAGAGAAAAACAAAACAAAACAAAACAAACAAAGCAAACAGGGGTGTAAGAGTGCAATGTAAAGTGTGTACTAATGTTGAGTGTGGTTCTCTGTGGCTGTGTTCCTCTGGGGTGTGCTTCTAATTTGTAGCCTCTGTGGGGGAAAATTGAACACACACACACACAGATCACACAGCTGGAGAACAGAGAAAGGAAAGAAGAACACCAGCAGAGCGAGGGGCAGGGTAATACTTGGATGTTTCCCTTTTTCCTGTAAGGGAAAGTCCAAAACAAAATAAACAAAACAAAATACTACTTTCTGGTGTCAGATTTTTCTCGTCCTTTTATTTATTTTTTTATTAAGTCTGATTTAAAAGGGTGCTTCTAGTCAGAGGATTGTAAATGGGAAATCTTTTTTTTTTTTGTAAGTCTGTGATTGCTATTAATTTTCTCCGGGGTAAAGGACAACAATAGCAATGACAGTACTAGTCCCTTAAGGGCAAACTGACACCACAACGCTAGTTAGAGTGTCCTTCGTGCGAGCTTAAAGTTTTCCGATGTCTACCTTCTCGGTGACCTGTTTTAACTTGGCAGGGTAGGATTTCACAGAGGGGACAGTAAATGGAAACAGTTTTGACATGTCTTCTCAAGTTCAACAAATACCTGTTCAAGCGTTAAAGTCCTCTGCTTGTGACAGTCCCACAGGCACAATCTCGGCAAACAGTAGCAACAATCAAATTAGAAGATAGCAGCAAGGAGACCAGAGAAGAGGAAGAAAAGTGAGGAGTTGCTCCCAATTTCAGGATTAGTAACAAGGGTGTCAGCGTGGTGGCGCTGTTGAATTGATACCCTCAGGGGGTTGGTTTTGCTGTTTTAATAGGCTAAAACCAACTGTCCTATGTTTTGAGGGAACTAATTTCCTTTTGGGGTTTTGCTTAATTGGGAGGTTAAGGCTCTTGTGCCCTAGGTTTGCTGAGAAGTTAAATTGTCCAGCTGAATCCCGCGGCCGGGCCTACCGTGGAGGCAATGTCACTTCACCAGTCAAGCACTAGGGGGAGCGCTATTTACAATCAGGCTTAAGCCAAGCATAAACCCATGAAGTTTTAGCTGAGTTAATTAACTAACTGAAGGAGAGAAAATGAGGCCTAACCAGTAGGACCAGAACTTGATTGCGAATTCATTTAGAGTTTCAAATTAGAAATTGTGGTTTCTAATTACACTTTAACCCTCTGGGGTCGACAAACGCATATATGCGGTTTGAGGCAGATTTTCCTGATAAGGCCGAAATGAGCTTAAATTACTCTCCCATTTTTTGATCGTACAGATAAGAGCAATACACCATTCGAATCTGTAAGGGGTCTACTTTTATTTGTATGCACTCATAATAACAACTCAACTTTGTGCTTTTGAAGAATAAAGAAAACAAACAGGGAGCACTCTCCGTCTCCGCGAACTGTTTTTAGAAACATGTCACTAAAATGAACTGTAACTCAGCAAATACTTCACACAGAGACATGAGAAATATATCTATAGAAAGCTTGAAGTGTCTACTTTGAAATGAAGCAATTCTTATCGAAAACAAACATTCTGTGATGTAGTAATCCGTGTGAAACCAACACGATGTTCAATCTTTCCCGTCTGACTCATTATCTCTAATGTGTTCCCGCCCACGCTCGGCTCGCGCAGTTCATATGTAAATAGCCACGTGGGGCGTGCGCACGTGCAAACGCCCAAAACAAACAAAGAGCGGAGATCCTCATCGCGCTACTGTTCGTTTCTGGAAGACGCGCCGAGTGAAAGCAGGATTTCCCTCGAAAGAAGAACACGATTTCATCCAGCAGAGGACATGAGTAAGTAATGTTTCTTTTTTGCGTTAGTTAACGTTTTATTGTGACATAAACTTGAACAGATTTACTAACAGTTAGTTGCGTTTTTCCCAAACGACAACATGAATGCTACGTGTCTAAGAATGTTTAGACCATGTTTATTATTAATACTCTGTTCACAAATAGATTTTAATAGCGTGCTAAACAATAATAATTAGTTTCTCAGATATAAAATATCATTTTTTATAGTACAATGTACATCATTTTATTGTACAAAGCATGCTTGAGTCTGTGGCTACAGAATCATGTCATAGGCTACTATAAAGTCATACATACTAGACTGTATGACTACAAAATCATAGTTGGGTTTTTCCCAAACTATAATTCCTGACTACAGTGTTTGAAATCGTGTAAAACATTTTTAATATGAGGGGCAATTCACTGCATTTAAATTTCTTACGGCGCGATGATGTTTTCATGCTCTATATAAAACAATAGAAGTAATATGAGTGTACACTGTAACATGATAAATGCTACGAGTCTAAGTATGTTTAGTACATGTTTATTATTAATAGCCTACTCTGTTCAGAAATAGATTTTAATAACGTGCTAAACAATAATAATTAGTTTCTCAGATATAAGATTTCTTTCTCTTTTTTATGATAGTACAAAGCATGTGTGAGTCTATGGCTACAAAACACACACACACACACATATATATATATATATATATATATATATACATATATATATATATATATATATACAGATATTCCTGATATTAACATGCTCACAAATGTTTTTTTGTTTGTATTTTATTGAATCAGATACCAGCACCAGATGTATCCTGATGTCTCTTCAAACTGTTTTCCTCTGAGAGCGCTGTACCAACATCAGATGTTCAACTACACTGATAGTCTATGTTAAAACGAGCTCCATTTCTACTGATTATGTTTTTTTCTTCTTGAATCCATGGAAAGAAGTAGAAACACTTAAATAACAAATGTAAATATCAGTTATGATTTAATGTTTCACTTGTTGAAGAGAATCTGTTGCAGGAATGACTCAAAGTCTGTTCACATCTCTGTGGTTAGATCAGTGTGCACAATAATGTGTCTTTGACCTTCATTATTTATGTTTTGATTATACTGTGTTGTAAATAAAATACAAATAATTTTAAAAACCCTTTTTTTTCAATCTCCTCACGTTCTCTCTTACCTGCCTCACAGTCACAGTCACACTGATGGGCCATTAGGGGCCCATAGGGGAGGGCCCTTTGTCTCTCAGGTGAGACTCACTTAATATTCATGGCCGTTGCCACTCCCTCACATATAGACCCTCGATCACAAAACATGTCTTGAAAATTTTAAATCAATATTTTTTTTTCTGTGAATGAGTAAGCAGAATGATTTTCACATAATTTTGAAGTAAATATTCTAGCCTACAAGACTGATTACTCAAAAGTCTTATTCAGGACTATTTAGTGTGGGTTTTAAGGCCTTATTTCAGCTACATTTTTTTTCCCAAAACTTACTAACCACGCATAATATTTTTTTTTCTAAAAAATGCAAACATGTACATCCATCTTGGTCACATATTATTGTAGCACAGTTTGTGCTGAATACAAGAAAACTACATGTTGGTCAATAGTATGTTTTAAGTAGCTGAAATAAGCATAAATATCAGGGCATGTCAAAACATCTCAAGGTGCCCCAAAATGACCTCAGACCCCAGAGGGTTAATGATGTTATCATTAAACTGGTAGGATGATTAGGATTAAAATTGTTCCATAATGTATCATTGAAATAGGGAAGCCAAACCCAAAATTTGATGAAATTAAAAATTTCAGAGCAATAATGATAATCAATTATCACAATCCACAGATGGTTATCATTCAAATTATCAGAGCAATTAACATTTCATTAATCAGCAATTATTGTTGCAATCTGGAAACAGGAACTGTAATTAATTATTGAATTGAATTAGAGTTTTCGAAACCCATAATTAATTCTGAAATTAAATTACAAATTTTGGTTTCCCAAGTAGATTCAGAGCATTCACTGATGTCATTTAAAAATTCATAAGAGCAATATATAATTCATTAAATTATAAAAGCGCTTATACTTATGTTAATCAGTCTATGTGGAAGCAGGAACTGAAATTATTTAATGAAATGAAATTAAACTTTCAAATTTGGGATTAATTATGAAATTAAATTATCAATCTTGAATTGAATTTGGGTCCCTATAACAAATTATTAATTCCTCCTTGTGTCATGAAGGTCACAAGAACAAATTAATCTGTACCATCCTAATTACTTCTAAAGAAAATTAAAAATTTTCAGGCCAGAAAATTAAACACTTTGATAGTCAATGATTAAGATCTTAATGTTATTGTCAAATTATCAAAGCCCCCCCAATTAACTTAATCCATGACTATGTTGCTAGGTGGGAGCAGGAGCTGAAATTACTTAATGAAATGAAATTAATTTCAAATTTGTAATTAATTCTGACATTCGATTAACAATTTCAAATGCTTGACAATAGCAACGCATCAACTGATGTCGTTAAAATCATAGGGACAGTTCATAATTAATTTAATCACTGTATTATCAAAGTAATGAGGCCAAAACCCAGAATTAATTCCTAATAAAACCAGTTATCAAACTGATACCTGTTAAAAACCTTTACACAAATGCCTATTAAACCCTAGGTGAGATCGCTAACTAATTTCCTATGATAATTAGCCGCAGTGCACCGTAATGGTTTATTTAAGTTTGTATTTGTAAAAGTTATTTTTAAATGGGAGGTGAGCGATAACAGATAGGAAGAGTAGAGATAGAAATGATATGTAAATCTTAGTGCGAGTTAGTTCAGGATGGGTAATCGCATCAATACTTCAAAACACACTGCAAAACACACTGCATTGACATCCACGAGCCATGCTACATGCTGATAGCTAGCCCTCAATGCTACTTGTTTGGCCTATGTTTCAATGCAAACTCATTAGCTAGCTTTTTTGCTATGCTATTGTTTACCAAAACTCAAAAATGGTGCTGGGGCGGAGCCCACGCACTGAAAGTTTTCCGGAAAAGAGCCTTGGAGGACTTCCGGCTAAGGCTGTCAGTAACACGCCCACTCTGGCCAGTGAGTTTCAAGCTAGGCTTGTCTACTCACATGAGCTAGCTCTGTTCTGAACAACCAAAAGCACTATGAGTTTCTTGTCTCTGTATAGCGCTGAAATAATCTCAGCTCATTTAGAGCGAGATAAATTAATCCATAGATTAATTATTATGACACTTCTCGGCCAAAACTGTCACTATGGTGACGCACACACGGCTGTGAGTCATACACAGTTTCCTTACACACGGCGGTGTAAGTGTGTCTAACTCCTGAAAAACCACAAGCACTATTTTATTTAGATTTCTCTATCTTTATAGCGCTGACTAATCTCACTCCTTCGAATGAGGTAAATTAATATACAAATTTACTACAATTAATACACTAATGCTATCGAGGCCACGGCGGACCTTGTAACATTACTTCTGATCTGTTTTCACAGACAGAGCACAGTGGATTTTTTTTTAATCACACAATTTTCATTTCTTGATCAAGATAAATAATTCTCCCACAGAACGCGTTTGGCCACTCCTTCTGAGTGTCGCGTTGTGTTCACTGTTTTAGTGAATCAAAGTGGCAGAGACCATTAATTAGCTAAATTAATTGTCATCAAAACCAGGGAGACACATAGTTCACTCAAAAGTGGGACTTTCAGATTGAGACTATGGAAGGCCTTAACAGGAATAAAATAAGGAACACGCTTATTTTTCCTATCTGTGCGCTACTTATTTTTGTCTCAGCAGACAAATTAATTACTGCAGTTAATTTCCTTTTAAACAACTAAAGTTGCTATTTCATTCAAAACGCCTCGTGTGCCACAAAGCATACAGTACCACAAACAAGCAAACAAACAAACTCTGTCTCTCTGTATCTACACTATTTCTTCCGGTTAAAAATAGGCATGATACACAAATTGGCTGTTATGCATGTGTTATGAATTTTCAAATCAAACTAATGCCAGCTTTATTTTCTCCACCATTAAATGTAAGGGTTTTAGCACTTGATTGAAGCTTTTAATTTGAATTTTTAGCTTTAGGGAATCGAATCACAGAGATTCGCTGGATCTGATTAATTGGTATTAATCAAAACGTATAATTTATACTTTCTTAACGACTCGAGCCAGCGAGCATTAAACCAGTATATTTTAGCAATTCTGTTTCTTTCGTGGCCCCGATAATAATACAGAATTCATTGGGTAATTTTGAGCAACAGGTAACAAGATCTTTGGCAAATAGTTTCAAACTTGAAAAACACAGCACCAAACCATTCATCATAAATGAAACGAGAGTTTATTTACTATTCTATGATACAATACTAACACAAAACATACACACACACTCACACACACACACACACACACGTTCGGGCAAGAGGGTTGCGATTTGAAGAAAGTTTAAGGTTCTCAGACCTGATGGAGTCACAAACAGAGGCTCTAATCTTAAAGATTAATTCACATCAGCCCAGCAAATAGGGGGGAAGTCGTGGCCTAGTGGTTAGAGAGTCGGACTTGTAATCCAAAGGTTGCGAGTTTGAGTCTCGGGCCAGCAGGGATTGTAGGTGGGGGGAATGACTGTCCAGCGCTCTCTCTCCACCTCAATATCACGACTGAGGTGCCCTTGAGCGAGGCACCGAACCCCCAAATGCTCCCCGGGCGCCACACTGCTCCGGGTGTGTGTTCACAGTGTGTGTGTGTTCACTACTGTGTGTGTGCACGTTGGATGGGTTAAATGCAGAGCACAAATTCCGAGTATGGATCACCATACTTGGCCGTATGTCACTTCACTTTCACTTTCAAATTGTTACTTGCGTTAAGTTGACTTGAAGGCTGAGCTTGCTCTCTGTATGGTTGCTTGAGGGAATCCCGGAGCTGATTTTTGCGGCTGCGGTGTCGTTGTTGCGTGACGTCACTCGGGGAATCCTTTTGGATTGGTGGCTTCTTGGCCATGCACAACTGGCAAGGCTTTGAAGTCCTTATGCTGCAGGCTTTGTAAGTTCCTTTGTCAGAAGTTGATAGTGCTGAAGTCTTGGATGGTCAACCTGATGTTAAGGCTGTAGGATTTCCAGCAGCAAAGTTTTCCAGCGGCAAAGATCTTCCAGCGGCCCAGTTGTCAGCAGCAGCAGCAGCCCAGTTCCTTTTTTAGCAGCTCAGTTCATTTTTTAGAAGCTCCCTTGAGCTTTGTGTCACAGAGTTTTAACGGGCTGGATTCTGTCCACCCACTAAAGGCATTTGACCCACTAAAGGCACCCACTAAAATGCAATTGTACTAAGTCGTGCAGTGTAAAAACAACGGTAATCCGACGACTTTGAAAATTGTGCAGTGTGAACTCTGCATTAAATAATGTAGACGACAGAGTCTGCGTGGCAGTATAAACAGCAGCACTTTAGCAGCGCGAAGACAACAGCAAACAATCACGGCACAGAACAAGAGGGAGAATCCTTCAGTGAATACAAAAAGAGACATTATTAATCATCATGTTGTCCCCCGCTCCCAATTATAATTGTGTTTAAAACACTTACCGTTAGGATATCACATAGCTAGAACAAGTTTAAATCACAGTCATGTCCACTGATAGCACAATGGGATACAGGAAATCATGCCTATTTAGCATGCGACAAAATGTTAACCCCACATAAACAAACATACTAGCCCAATACAAAGAGCTCTTAAATACACATACCTGAAAGGCGAACAGTAATCAAATCCACTAAAGCTGCACTGAAAGGGCACCAGAGCAAAAAGACGAGCTATAATTCACAAAAATTCACTTTAAAGTTATGCACACCCAACCAATTTTAAAATAACCGCCTGTTAAAGCACAGTGTGCTTACCTGCAACCACTTTCAACACAGACAAAAATAGGCAACAGCCAATCAGCCTTTAAATTGAAGATACTACTCGCTGATCAATCACCTCGTCCCGTTACATCCAGAAAGTCTGGTCCTGATTCACAGGAACGCATCCTCATCCCACTTTAGATTTCAGTCTTCTGCTTGATGACCATGTTGGATGAAACCACATGAGTAATTATCTGTATTATTAATGTGTCAATGTTTTCATCCAACATGGTCATTATGTAGAACAATATTTTATGTTTCCATTATAATTTAGACTATTCTTTTAATTATTAGCAGCAATATCAAGGTGAATTAAATTGAAAATGCAAATTTGAATGTGATTCAACAAAACCTGGTTGTTTGACTTGTTTCCACAGGGTTTTTATTGATTGAGGAAATGGCACATGGACAAGAAGGTAAGAATCCTTCAGTGTCTAAACACTTTTGTTCTGTTTTGTCTGTTAAATGGGCAGATATAAAAGTACTTAGAAATTTAGCCCTGTAATAAAGATCTGATGCAGTTTGATGCCCAGTTTATAGTTCCTGATACCAGATAGACCAAAGTAAAATAAACTTATTTAACTTATTAATTTTTAATGTTAGATTATACTGCTCTTTGTTTAATATAACATACCAAGCCCATCATGATATATAGGCCAAGATTAGAAATATACTGAATAACAAATGTTGGATATTTAAAATAAAATTTAAAAAAAATGCTCACTATCATTCTTTTACCCTTGTGTTTTAAATATCTGTCACTGTTTTGCACCCTTAACCCTTAATTTCTGACCCTGTGGTGGACGTGTAGCTGATGATGAGCAAGAAAGATTAGTTTGGTAAAGGTCTTCTGCAGTGGTAGATGATTTCTTATTGGCCTTTATTGATGATTTTTTTTTCCAGAGAATATAGCACTATGGGGCAAAACTACTCAGTCATCAACTTACGCAGGAGCTTATTCTGAAATGGCTCTTGATGGATTGTTGCACACCTGGACCCACACTAACTCTGAAACCAACCCATGGTAGAGAGTGGATCTACTGAAGGTATACAGAGTGAACAGAGTGACCATCATTAATAGACCGAACCTTGGTTACAGGATTAACGGAGCGGTGATTCGTATCGGGAACTTTCTTGACATTTACAGCAACACCATGTGAGGATTTCTTTCTTTTGATTTGATTTCTGTGGCTGAAGTGAAGAATGAATAGAAACAGATAACAGATGATCTTTCTGTCTGTAGATGTGGTGTGATTTCTACTCTTGCATCCGGTGCCACGGCCACTTTCTCATGCGGTGGGATGGTGGGTCGTTATATGGTTGTTCATATTCCTGGAAACCAGAAGATGCTTAGTATTGTTGAAGCTGGAGTCTACGGGTATTTGGCAGGTAATTCGTTTTTGTAGAGCACTTTATTGAATGTAATAAATACTTTTTTACTAACTTACTTTAAACTCATTCACCAGAAATCACGCTCATGTCTTTCCAAATCAGTATGACAGTATTCATGCTTTACTGGCGTCTTATGTACAGATGATTCTGATAAACGTGGGGCTTGAGCATATAAACAGGGATGCAAACTCATCATGGGTGAAAAAAGTGACAAAGACGTGCCACCAACAGCCTAGAAGGGTTAATTATTTAAGTACTTAACTACAAATTAAGTTACTTTTTAATGGTATACACATTAATGCATTATTATTTAAATATTTAGACACTTTTTAGATTTAATGTAAAAACTAAAGCTTTCAAACATTCCCCTTAAAGGGACTCATCTTTAAGTTGCTTTAAGCTTTATCTTTAACTTCCCTGCTGAAAAAAACAATAGAACCCTGCCCAAAACACAATAGAAAATGTAATGGATTTAATGGTTATAATGGGAATTGTATTGGTTTTAATGGAAACTATAATGGTGTCTACTGGTATGTGATGGATTCTATTGGTGGGATGTTAAATCCTATGGACAAATGCCCAAAACACACTACAAAAAGGAATTTTGTAATGGTTTTACTGGAAAAAGCTAATGGTTTATAATAGTATTTTAATGGAAACCATTGGATGGGTTCTATTGGGCTTCTATTGTTTTTTTAGCAGGGTGTAGAAGCTGATATTCAGCCAACACAGACTTGTTGCTGCTGTAGTTACTCTGAATTTACTTAGTATCACTTAATTCACAGCTCTATTTTGACATCGGCTTGTCAGATAGTTCATTCCCAGCTAACATAAGATCAGCGGTTCACTGGCGTTTTGTTCATCATTATTCCAGCAGACCACCAGTGGCTGCTGGCAAGCCGCTGGTTTATAATTACTGTTTGCTGGCGGTCCATGGTCGGTCCGTGGTTCATAATCAGTTCGATTACGCTAACAAGAATGTCCTTGGACACAATAATGGATCAAAAACAATGTACAATCACAACTGCAAATTTATTTTCAGTGAACAGATTAAACATACAAATGCATTTAAAATATATTTATCAGATGGTTTTATCCAATGTGACTTTCAGATAGAAGCATTCAGTTCACATTTATCCATACAAAAGTCAACCACAAAATTAACCATGGTTTAACTATGATTTTTGTAGTAAATTCACAGTAACTACCATAACCATGGTCTTACTACAGCATAGTAGTTAACCTAGTAACTACAAACTTTACCATGGTTTAATAAAAAATAAAAAAACAGATGTGCTGAATAACATTTGTCACAACACTCTCTGGAGCCAGGGAAACGAGGAGATCAGGAATTCTTGAAACACAGTATTTAATGATCAACACACGGGGTTACAGGAGCACACAAAATGCCGTTTATGACAATGACAGACAACTACAGACATAACAAGACCAGACACTAAGGCAGGGAAACACGGGGCTTATGAAGGCTGGAGAAAACTAGATAATTAACAACACAGGACTGGGGACTAATTAACTAATGATCACAACAAACAAGGACAGGAACAGGTACTCCCAATAAAGGCACGAGAGGATGGGGAAACAAGACACTGAGACAAAGTCTGACACTACTCCCCCGGAAGGTGCGTCCCGCGCTGTACAGCATCCAACAGGGAGGGGGGGTGGGCGCTCTGGAGGCCTCAGGGGGCAGAGTACGGGGACGGGAGGCCCCCAGGGCGGATCCGGGAACTCTGGAGGCCATGGCGGATCCAGGGACGCAGGAGGCCATGGCGGGTCTGCCTCCGAGACCTCGGCCTTTATGGCAGGAGCCCTACTAACCCCCCCACACAATTTTCTTGGGGAAATTTGAGGTAGTTTTTGGCTGGGGTTCAGGGGGAGTGGGCTCTTAGGGGGGGCTCTGGCAGCATGGACTCTTGGCTGGATAGGACCAGCGGAAATGTAGGAGGGCTGGACGGGACCAGCGGAGACGTAGGAGGACTCTTGCGAGGAGCAGGCACTGGAGGGCACTTGCGAGGGGCAGGCACTGGCGGGCACTTGTGAGGAGCAGGCTCTGGCGGGCACTTAGGATTCTCTGGCGGGCTCGCCATATCCTCTGGCGGCGGGCTTGCCATACTTTCTGGCGGCGGTGGGTGACTAGGGCTGAGAACGAGGGAGGCAGTATGGAGGACATGGGGGTATTTGGGGTCGGGCCGGTGATCCGAACCGTTGGTGCGGTATGTGGGGGTTCTGGTGAGCTGGCGCGACGCGGCGTGCTTCCGAGTGGGCTGGACGACGAGACTTGGGAAGTCCCTTAACTTCATAGACTTCAAAGTCAGAACTATTTAAAAAGAGCACAAGATTAATCAGTTTGATCAGGGGAAACTCCGAGGCATTTCTGATCATTTTGTCTTCCAGCCCCAGCAGAAAGCACACACCAAGAGCGGCCTCATGCCAGCTCAGCTGGTGAGCTAGCTCACAGAAATCCTGCACATACCGCTCCAACCTCCAACCGGCCTGCCGCAAACCCCACAGCCTATCCTCCGCCGTCACCGGTCTTCTGTCACAGCACTCTCTGAAGCCAGGGAAACGAGGAGACGAGGAATTCTTGAAACACAGTATTTAATGATCAACACACGGGGTTACAGGAGCACACGAAATGACGTTTATGACAATGACAGACAACTACAGACATAACAAGACCAGACACTAAGGCAGGGAAACACGGGGCTTATGAAGGCTGGGGAAAACTAGATAATTAACAACACAGGACTGGGGACTAATTAACTAATGATCACAACAAGCAAGGACAGGAACAGGAACTCCAAATAAGGGCACGAGAGGAGGGGGAAACAAGACACTGAGACAAAGTCTGACAATTTTAGTGTAAACTGATTTTTTTTTTTCCCAGTATTAATTGTTAAATAGACTCCAGACCTTTAAATGGCAGTGCACAATACTGTTCAAAAGTTTGCAGTCAGTGAGGTTTTTTTTTTAAGAAATTCATATTTTTATTCAGCAAGGATGCATTAAATTGATGAGAAGTGAGAGTAAATATTTTTGTTTCAAATAAACACTGTTCTTTTTAAACTTTGTTCATCAAAGAATCCTGATTTTAAAAAAAACACACAAAACAAAATATGAATCAGGAATATTTCCTGAATAGCAAATCAGAATATTAGAATGATTTCTGAATAATCATGTAAATCTGAAGAGTAATGATGCTGAAAATTCAGCTTTGATCACAGCAATAAATTACATTTTAACATCATTCACTCTTTGTGTTTGGATGTCAAAACCTTCTTAAAATAACTTTTTTAAAAAGGTGTAACAGATGAATGGTGATATGCATTTTTTCATTACATATTTGCATATGATTTAATGCGCTTTCTCATGCAGCTTACCTATGTCAAAACTTTGCTCAATATACAGAGTTAGCATACCTCCTCTGAAAACAGTTGAGATGCTAATGGACATTTTCGAAGACACTAAACCATTTTTATGAAGTAAATATTCAACAGAAGTGTGTCAATTACAAGTAAGAAAAGTGTCAGGAACAGTTGTCTGTAGTATTTGTGTGATTTTAGGGACTAAACACCTGAAAACGGTGAAAACAGCAGCGAGAAATGCAGTGTTGCCATTGTCAGTTGGAGTGTTGTGCCCAGTTTCCATGGTAACTCCCTCACTGCAGCATTTGAATGAGACGTCCATCAAAACATGTCACAGTCACACAGCATTTAAAGGGGTGGTTTGCCTTTTTTTTCTTGGCTTGATTGTGTTTATGGGGTGCAGTCTAACATGTGTTAATGCTTCGTTTGTTAAAAAAACGCATTATTTTTCACAAAGTTTACCTTTATTCCACACCATTCTGTCACTTCTCCCCTAAACTGATCTAAAGCTGATTGTTTCCTGCTTTTATGAAGCCTTTCCCTGAGAAATACATGATGGGCTCTGATTGGTTAGCTGGCCCAGTGTGTTGTGATTGGCTAAACCATTTCGAGAGCATATTTTTTGTTTGTTGTCGTCTCATACTTTTAGATACGCTGTTATTTGTAAATGCTACTGCTTCTGTTAGCTTTTAATACACGGTTTTATTCTGATTAAAGCTTTAATACAGAACGGCATGTGCGTCCATGTATAACGCTTCTCATAGCTACAGTATGTGAAAATAAGTGTATTCACTGAGCTGATGAGCTGAATGAGAGCGAGAGAGAGAGAGAGAGAAAGAAAGAAAGAAAGAGATAGAGATGCGGAGCAGGGCTACGCGAGCAACAATATTAAGAACCGATGCTAGAACATTGGTTTTGAAACTTGTGAATTAGAATCATTAGAAGACAGAATCGCGATTTATATATTAATAGATTTTTATGTGCACCCGTAGTTTTCTCTTCCTCTTCTCTAAAGCAGTGCAGCATGGCCTCGCTGCCTTTGCTAGCTGCTTGTTCCTGGGGGCGGGGTTTATGTAAAATTCTGGGTTCTTGACGTAACGGATCCTGGAAGTAGCTCGTTGTAGTCCCTTACCAGTTGTTTTTGTAGGCATTAAACTACCAGAATTTTAAAAGACGATATCTCCATTTGCATTGAACTTTCAGCTTCGTAACTTTGCAGATATTGTTTATCCTCAAACAGCAAAATTACACACTATCTAATGTTAAAAAAAGTGAAATCGCAGTCAACCACCCCTTTAAATAAACCTATATAGAACGTACACAACTACAAAAATAAATAGATAAATTTAGAATTTTAATCATATTGTAGCTCTTTGACCCATTCATACATAGGTGTAAACTGCAACCCGCACGTGATAGTGGGACAAAGTAGCACTTTTATTTTATTTTTATAGATTTTCATTTTATTGTTAAGATTTTGTATTGTTGTTTTTACGATCATTCAAATTATTTATTTCATTTAAAAACATGCTTGCAGTATTTTTATACTAAACTTCTGTTAATAATTATAACTCTCACTATTTTTATTCAGTGCTTCAGATTCATTTTAACTGTAAAACTGTAATGTAAAACATAAATGTAAAATATATATACAGGTGCATCTCAATAAATCATAATGTTGTGGAAAAGTTAATTTATTTCAGTAATTCAACTCAAATTGTGAAACTTGTGTATTAAATAAATTCAATACACACAAACTGAAGTAGTTTAAGTCTTTGGTTCTTTTAATTGTGATGATTTTGGCTCACATTTAACAAAAACCCACCAATTCACTATCTCAACAAATTAGAATATGGTGACATGCCAATCAACTAATCGACTCAAAACACCTGCAAAGGTTTCCTGAGCCTTCAAAATGGTCTCTCAGTTTGGTTCACTAGGCTACACAATCATGGGGAAGACTGCTGATCTGACAGTTGTCCAGAAGACAATCATTGACACCCTTCACAAGGAGGGTAAGCCACAAACATTCATTGCCAAAGAAGCTGGCTGTTCACAGAGTGCTGTATCCAAGCATGTTAACAGAAAGTTGAGTGGAAGGAAAAAATGTGGAAATCAATTCAAGAATTTGGGTGAACATCACAAGGAATGGACTCAAGAGCCACTACACACAGTCGTGTCAAGGAATTTGGCTACAGTTGTCGTATTCCTCTTGTTAAGCCACTCCTGAACCACAGACAACGTCAGAGGCGTCTTACCTGTGCTAAGAAGAAGAACTGGACTGTCCACTGTGTTTTTTTAAGTCACTGCACCCGTTTACCAAGAAATTGTGGAGCACTTCATGCTTCCTTCTGCTGTCCAGCTTTTTGAAGATGCTGATTTCATTTTCCAGCAAGATTTGGCACCTGCCCACACTGCCAAAATCACCAAAACTTGGTTAAATGACCATGGTATTGGTGTGCTTGACTGGCCAGCAAACTCACCAGACCTGAACCCCATAGAGAATCTATGGGGTATTGTCAAGAGGAAAATGAGAAACAAGAGACCAAAAAAGGCAGATGAGCTGAAGGCCACTGTCAAAGAAACCTGGGCTTCCAGACCACCTCAGCAGTGCCACAAACTGATCACCTCCATGCCACGCCGAATTGAGGCAGTAATTAAAGCAAAAGGAGCCCCTACCAAGTATTGAGTACATATACAGTAAAAGAACATACTTTCCAGAAGGCCAACAATTCACTAAAAATGTTTTTTTATTGGTCTTATGAAATACTCTAATTTGTTGAGATTGGTGGGTTTTTGTTAAATGTGAGCCAAAATCATAACAATTAAAAGAACCAAGACTTAAACTACTTCAGTCTGTGTGCACTGAATTTATTTAATACACGAGTTTCACAATTTGAGTTGAATTACTGAAATAAATTAACTTTTCCACAACATTCTAATTTATTGAGATGCACCTGTATATTTATAAAACATAGGGTGTCATGTAAGAGCTCAGTAGAAACACAGGACAGACCCTCGGCTTGCCACTGGTGTACCGACGGAGGCCCAACCACGGCAAATCGCTGGTGGCGTGCCACCCAAAAAATGCCGGCTGACAGACAGCATTTTTAGATTGGATGGCTCGCCGATGGTGGTCTAACTGTATTAAGCCGCTGAATTTATGCCACCCAAAAACCGCTGGTGGACCGCCAGGTCATTGTTTGCTGGGTTCCGTCCATTGCTACAGTTATCACCATTACAGTTATGACAAGTTTGCATCCCTGACATAATGCTACAAAATGGGGAAAATATTAATGTGGGAATTTAAAAAATGTTGTTAATTAATCATGTTAAACAGTTCACGTTTGTCAGACAAATCAACAGACAGCTTTATTTGTATTCCAAATAGGTGTCATTGAAGATACTGTTTGTATTTACTCCAGGTTGTTGGTACTAATGATGTAATGAATTACTAGGGGCGTCTAATAATTTTGTATATAGTTGTGAAGGATGCTGTTAGACAAAATCAGTCATTCTGATTGTAATTCCATTTGGTGACTGAAGGCTAGTTGGTGCAGAAATGACATGCTTCACCATCATCTCCTCCACTGTTGTTCTCAAATTTTATTCGAATTGTGCATAAACATGGGTCACGACAGGTTTTTATTCATTTTCCAGGTAATCGGGCAATAGGAGGAGCCACTATACAGTCATCAACATCCGGAGACTGGGTTGCTGAAAGGGCCGTTGATGGTAATCGAGGTCTCCAGCAGTTGTATACGGGATGCTCCTCAACCCTTAATGAGGCAGACCCGTGGTGGAGGCTGGATCTGCATGATGTCTACAGAGTTAGTAAAGTGGTCGTCACTAATAGAAAAGACTGCTGTGCAGAACAAATAAACGGAGCAGAGATTCACATCGGAAACTCTTTGGAGAACAACGGCATCAACAATCCCATGTGAGAAACTTGAGGTTGAAAGAGCGTGAGACGTCAAGCACAAATGTGAAGGATTGATGCAGATATGACAGTATTTTTTATATCCTTCATGTGTTTCTCTGTCTGTAGATGTGCTGTTATTCCTGCTATTCCAGCAGGTGAGTCCTACAGCTACTCATGTGATGGACTGGATGGACGTTACGTGATTATTCATGTTCCTGGAGACTGGAAGATTCTTGCTCTTTGTGAGGTTGAAGTCTACGGGTATTTGGCAGGTAATTCATTGTTGTAGAGCATTATATTCAATGTTATACATTAATATATAATTCATGTAATATCATGCCATACTTGTAACGTACTATAAAGGAACACAAAATCATAATTTTCACAATTCAGTTTGGTGAGAGTAGTTGATGCAGTAATAATTCACTTCACCTTCAGTCGTTGTTCCTCAGTAATCTTCTCCTCTGCTGCAAACTTTGTGCATCAAGACGAGTCGTGACATTTTTTTCATACATTTTTTTTTTTAGAAAATCTGGCAGTAGCTGGAGCTGCTATACAGTCGTCAACATCTGCGGACTGGTTTGCTGAAAAGGCCATTGATCGAGGTCTCCAGCAGTTGTATACGGGATGCTCCTCAACCCTTACTGAGACAGACCCGTGGTGGAGGCTGGATCTGCATGACGTCTACCGAGTTAATAAAGTGGTCATCACTAATAGAAAAGACTGCTGTGCAGAACAAATAAACGGAGCGGAGATTCGCATCGGAAACTCTTTGGAGAAAAACGGCATCAACAATCCCATGTGAGAAACTTGAGGTTGAAAGAGTGTGAGACGTCAAGCACTAATGTGAAGGATTACACTTAAATTTACATTTAGTCATTTTGCAGATGCTTTTATCCAAAGCGACTTACAATTGGGGAATACATAAAAGTGATTAATCTTAAAGAGGCAAACAGACAGAGGAAGTGCTCGCAATACCAAGTCTCAGGCATTGTTCAAATAAGTACAAGCTAGAAAAGGAAGAAATAAATAAAGAGAAAGACAAAGGTTTTTTTTTTCTTTAGGATGAAGTCAGGTAGTGTTGAAAGAAATGAGTTTTCAGATGTTGCTTGAAGATTGACAGGGATCCAGCACTCCGGAGAGGGGTGGGAAGATCACTCCACCAGCCAGGAACGGTGAACGAGAATGTTCTGGAGGGTGATTTTGAGCCTCTCTGTGATGGTACCACGAGGTGTCGCTCGCTAGAGGATCTCAGACTTCTGGAGGGGATGTAGATTCGTAATAGTGAGTGCAAGTAGGTGGGTGCTGAGCCTGTGGCTGTTCTATATACATTGTGACGCGTGTCCCGAGGCCTCATCAGCGTCGCCCTGGATACAGAGGAGAATCACCTGCACGCCATTAGCGCGGGCTGGCCGGCCACACCTGAGGATCATCAAGAGGCGACATATAAGCCAGCAGAGAGAGACAGTTGTGAGACACATGCCTCCAGTAGCTGAATCGCTAATTCTTATCTCCTTCTTGCAACAGAGAGCAGCGGTCTGACCGGCCAGCCCCGAGGCAACCCCACTGCTGGACACCAGACCCTCACCAGCACGAAGCACGGAGAAACAGGCGATCCTGGAGCACAGCGATCTCACTTCAGAGCACTACGGCACGCAATCACACTCAATAAACGCACCCTTCGGGGCTTTCACTGTATTCCCTTGTCGTGTGATTTCTCCGCCCGTTACACTGGTGGAGAATGCGGCGCATAACGCCGGAGGGAATCGCCGACAAGCACGTTTTTTCCCCACTCATCGTTCTCTGTTCTGTTTTTCCCGCAGGCGGGTCTCTCCCCAGCCATGGAGGAATTACTCAAACATCTGACTGAAGTAAGCATTCGCCAACAGCAATTGTGAGCACATGGCTGCCGCCAGGGAGAGGTAGAGCGAGAAATCGCCGCCCTCCGGACCGCCTCCGCCCAGCGGGTTCCGCTGCCCGACCCCGTGTTAGAGCACCAACTCTGCTGCCCAAGATGACGGCCCACGATGACGTGGAGAGCTTCTTGCTAATGTTTGAGACAACGGCTGCTCAAGAAGACTGGCCCCGGGACGAGTGGGCGCGCGCGCTGGCACCGCTGCTGACGGGCGAACCTCAGCGTGCCTATTTTTCGATGCCACCGGAGCTGAGAGCTCCTATGAAGAACTAAAAAAGGAAATCTTATCCCGGGTGGGTCTCTCCCCATCGCGGCCGCCCATTAGTACACGACTGGGAGTATTCCAGCCGGTTGCCAGCCCGCGCCCAAGCAGCCGAACTATCCCGCCTCACTCGCCATTGGTTGCTAGCCGGGGACCCCAGCGCCGCCCAAGTGGCCGAGCGCGTGACCGTGGACCGTCTTCTTCGGGCCCTCCCGCGTCCCATCCGCCAGGCCGCCGGTATGCGGAACCCGCTCAACGTGGGAGAACTAGTGATGCCATCGAGTTGGCGGAGGCGGCCAACGCCGCGAGGCTGGGGAGCGAGCGCCACCGATCCCCGAAGGGTGCACCAGGAGCGACGCTCGCCGGAGGGTACCTTTCGGACAGTGAGCAGGCCGGCGGCTCCCGAACCCCAGGATGAACCGATGCCCACGGAGCGCCCACCGCACCACGTCGGGCATGGCTGGCAGGTTGTATTGTCCACCACGAACCCCCCCGGACCGCGCCGAAGGTTCAAGTAGAGATCAACGGACGGCCCTACCGGGCTCTTCTGGACTCGGGCAGTGCGGTCAGCCTGGTCCAGTCGGCAGTGGTGTCCCACGACCCGGATCCAGGGCCGTGCTACCCATCACTTGTGTGCATGGCGACACCCGCCAGGTACCTGCCCGACGAATTACCATCGCCTCCGCTGCCGGCTCCTGGCCCGTCGAGGTGGGCCTGATGAAGGACCTCCCTGTTCCGGTCCTCCTGGGAAGAGACTGGCCCGGCTTTGACCGCCTGCTCGCCAACGCCACCCAACCTGCCAGCCCGGTCGGGAGCCGCCGTACCCGAGACACAGCCGTCGTCCCCGTCGACGCCCCGCCCTGCTGGCGTCGGACAGCCCAGAGACGGTGAGTCCCCCTCCCAATCCACTAACCTTTTCTATGATGTGTTTCAGCAGGTTAAGGGAGGCGGGGCTTTCGCCAAAGAACAACTCGAGGACGAACGGCTGAAACACTGCTGGACTCAAGTGAGGGTGACCGAGGGAAAGGAACTCCTACCACCACCCACACCCGGTCCCCCACTTCATCGTCCAAAATGGCTGCTCTACTGTGTCGCGCCGCGAAGGGGGGAGGAAAAAACAGTTGCTGGTGGTGCCCCGGACCAAGACGGACACCATCATAGAGCTTGCTCACTCCCATCCGATGGCGGTCATCTAGGAGCCCAGAACACCATCCAGAGAATCCGGGATCGCTTCCACTGGGCCGGCTTGGATGCGGACGTGAAGCGCTTCTGCCGTGCTTGCCCCACTTGCCAGCGGACCTCACCCAGCACCCCTCCCCCTAGCCCGCTGATTCCCTTACCGATCATTGAGGTACCCTTCGAGCGGATAGGTATGGACCTGGTCGGGCCGTTGCCGAAGTCCGCCCGGGGTCATGAACATGTGCTAGTCATCGTGGATTACGCCACTCGCTACCCTGAAGCCATCCCCCTGCGGAAAGCCACCTCCAAGGCCATAGCCCAGGAGCTCTTTCTACTGTGTAGCCGAGTCGGCATCCCAGCGGAGATATTGACCGACCAAGGTACTCCGTTCATGTCCCGGACCATGGCGGACCTCTGTCGCCTCCTGCGAGTCAAACAGCTTCGCACCTCCATATATCACCCGCAGACCGATGGGCTGGTCGAGAGATTCAATCAGACCTTGAAGCGGATGCTCCGTCGGGTGGCGCGGAAGACAAGCGCGACTGGGACCGGATGCTCCCCTATGTCCTGTTTGGGATTCGTGAAGTGCCGCAAGCATCCACCGGCTTCACTCCCTTCGAGCTCCTGTTCGGACGCCAACCCCGCGGACTACTCGACGTCGCCAAGGAAGCCTGGGAGCAACAGCCGGCCGCCCATCGGTCCACCATTGAACATATCCGGGACATGAGGAACGGATCGACAGAGTCATGCCCCTGGTTCGGGAACATCTCACGAAGGCGCAACAGGCACAACAACGCCACTATGACCGGGCCGCCCAACCACGGGAGTTCCAGCCTGGAGACCTTGTCCTGGTCCTGGTCCCGACCGCAGCATGTAAGTTCCTGGCGAAGTGGCAGGGGCCTTATACCGTGACGGAGAAAGTGGGGCCCGTCACCTACCGGGTGCGCCAACCCGGAAAACGAAAGGAAGAACAACTGTACCACGTGAACCTCTTAAAACGGTGGGTCGGGACTGGGACCCAGTTAGCTGCCCTAGCCACCTCCAGTCCCGTGGTTGTAGACGTCAACCCCACCTCTCGGCGGCCCAGAAGAACGAGTTGCAACACCTGGTCGGTCAATTCTCCGACGTGTTCTCCCCACTCCCCGGGCGGACCCATGTCCTTCAACATGACGTCCGTACGCCACCGGAACCATCGTTCGGCAGCGGCCCTACCGAGTGCCAGAGGCTCGGCGACACGCCATCGAAGAGGAGGTCCAGGAGATGCTGAAGTTAGGGGTAATAGAGCCCTCGCGCAGCCCATGGTCCAGCCCATCGTCATGGTTCCAAAACCGGATGGCACCCTCCGCTTTTGCAATGACTTCCGCCGCCTGAATGAGGTCTCCGAATTTGATGGATACCCCATGCCGCGGGTCGATGAGCTGCTGGACCGGCTGGGGAGAGCCCGGTACATTTCTACCTTGGACCTCACGAAGGGCTATTGGCAAGTGCCCTATCAGATGAAGCCAAGCCAAAAACCGCCTTCTCCACCCCTAGTGGGCACTGGCAATACCGGGTCTCTCCCTTCGGCTTACATGGGGCTCCCGCCACCTTCCAGCGGCTAATGGATATACTGCTGAGGCCCATCAGCCCTACGCCGCGGCCTACCTAGACGACGTCGTCATTCATTCGGAGACCTGGGAGGACCACCTGGAGCGGCTGCGGAGGGTGCTCGTGGAGCTGCGCAGGGCCGGATGACCGCCAATCCCGGAAATGTCATCTGGCCCTCGACGAAGAGCGGTACCTGGGTTTCCGGGTGGGCCGAGGTCTCATAAAACCGCAGGAGAATAAGGTGGCAGCTATCCTCTCGGCCCCACGGCCGACCTCAAAAACCCAGGTACGTGCCTTCTTGGGATTGGCGGGATACTATCGCTGTTTATCCCTAACTTCTCCTCCCTAGCCGCTCCCCTGACAGACCTGACCAGGAAGGGGCAGCCGGAGAAGATCGCCTGGGGACCCGCCGAAGCCGAGGCGTTCAACAGGGTGAAGGGGGCCCTCACCGCGGAACCGGTACTACGAGCCCCAGACTTCAACTGCCCCTTCCTGCTCCAAACAGACGCCTCCGACACCGGGTTGGGAGCCGTCCTCTCCCAGGTGCAGGACGGTGAGGAACACCCGGTCGTTACATCAGTCGAAAGCTGACCCCTACGGAACAACGCTATGCCGCCGTGGAGAAGGAAGCGTTGGCCGTCAAGTGGGCAGTCCTGGAGCTCCGATACTACCTCCTCGGCAGAAAATTCACTCTGTTCACGGATCATGCCCCTCTGCAGTGGATGGCACGGGCCAAAGACACTAACGCAAGAGTCACCCGCTGGTTCCTGGCGCTCCAGGACTTCCACTCATCGTGAAACATCGGGCGGGGACGGCCAACGCTAACGCTGATGGACTCTCCGGATCTGGTCAGCTTTCGCAGGTCTGTCAGGTTTCTCTACCCTCCCACCCCCAGTTTCCCCTTTCGCCGCAGGAACAGGACGACGCTTAGGGGGGGGAGTGTGACGCGTGTCCCGAGGCCTCATCAGCGTCGCCCTGGATACAGAGGAGAATCACCTGCACGCCATTAGCGCGGGCTGGCCGGCCACACCTGAGGATCATCAAGAGGCGCACATATAAGCCAGCAGAAGAGAGACATGGGTGAGACACATGACTCCAGTAGCTGAATCGCTAATTCTTATCTCCTTCTTGCAACAGAGAGCAGCGTCTGACCGGCCAGCCCCGAGGCAACCCCACTGCCTGGACACCAGACCCTCACCAGCACGAAGCACGGAGAACAGGCGATCCTGGAGCACAGCGATCTCACTTCAGAGCACTACGGCACGCAATCACACTCAATAAACGCACCCTTCGGGGCTTTCACTGTATTCCCTTGTCGTGTGATTTCTCCGCCCGTTACAACATGCATCAATGTCTTGAACTTGATGCGAGCTGCAACCGGTAGCCAGTGCAAGGAGATAAAGAGAGGTGTAACATGGGCTCTTTTGGGTTTGTTAAAGACCAGTCGTGCCACCGCATTCTGAATCATTTGTAGAGGTTTGATTGTGCTTAATGGAAGTCCAGTCAGAAGAGCATTGCAGTAGTCCAGCCTAAAAATGACAAGGGCCTGGACAAGAAGTTGTGCAGCATTCTCTGTTAAAAAAGGCCTGATATTTCTGATGTTGTGTAATGCAAACTTGCAAGATCGAGCAGTCTTTGCAATGTGGTCTTTGAAGGTCAACTGGTCACCAAAGATTACACCAGGATTTCTGAGATCCTGAAGGTTCTGAGATCACCAAGATTCTGAGCCTGAGATCCGTGCAGCTACCGTTGGATCATCTAGTTGAATAGAGAGATAGAGCTGTGTGTCATCAGCGTAGCAATGGTAGGACAAGCCATGTGCCTGTGTGATGGGTCCCAGTGATGTAGCGTATGTGGAGAAAATGTCCAAGAACTGATCCCTGAGGAACCCCAGTGACCAGCTGATGTGCTGTGGATACCTCCCCTCCCCAGGCCACCCTGAATGACCTACCAGTGAGATAGGATTCAAACCAGTGAAGTGGAATCCCAGTGATGTCCAGTGATGAGAGGGTAGACAGCAGGATCTGGTGATTGACAGTGTTAAAAGCAGCAGATAGATCTAGCAGAATGAGAACTGATGATTTGGAATCAGCTTTTGCAATCCGCAAGGCTTCAGTGACTGAGAGTAGCGCAGTCTCAGTTGAATGGCCACTTCTGAAACCTGACTGGTTAGCATCCAGTTTGTTGTTCTGTGAAAGAAACAATGATACCTGTTTGAAAACAACTTGTTTGAGTGTTTTCGCTATGAATGGAAGAAGAGAGACAGGTCTGTGGTTTTCTATAAGAGAAGAGTTTGATGTAGGTTTTTTGAGCAGTGGGTTTACCCGAGTCTGATTGAATGCAATGGGGAAGATGCCTGTGAGGAGGGATGTGTTGAGGATGTATGTGAGTGCTGGTAAGAGTGTAGGAGAGATTGCTTGGAGAAGGTCTGAGGGGACTGGGTCTAGAGAGGACATGTTGTAGGATGGCTGGAGAGGAGAAGTTTGGATACCTCTTTTGGATTAATGCAGATATGACAGTATTTTTATATCCCTCATCTGTTTCTCTGTCTGTAGATGTGCTGTTATTCCTGCTATTCCAGCAGGTGAGTCCTACAGCTACTCATGTGATGGGATGGAGGGACGTTACGTGATTATTCATATCCCTGGAGACATGAAGATACTCACTCTGTGTGAGGTGAAGGTCTATGGAGAAGGTATACATCAGTAATATTGGTTTATAATATATCAGATAATAATGTCTTCACATCATCAGCTTTTGTCAATATGACGCAGTGAGGAGTGTGGATAAGTTTTAATAAATGCAAGCTCATTTGTAGGGTGCAAACCATATTTCTTAGGATTTTTTATGAATTTACATATATATGAATATATTTTTCTAGGTCCCTGTTTAAAAAGATCATTTGTAAAACTGCTGTTTCACTCCAGCAAAGATTTGACCGACTCTACAATGAGAGAAAACGTTCTGAAACAGGTGAGAAAAAAAGTAACAAGTGATTGTTAAATATTATGACCTGAATTTGTTAAAAACAGTGCAGTGCAGTTGCATTTGCTAAGAGAGAACTGGTTTATATTATGATACAAAGGTTCACCGACTGGAGTGCCGATCACCTATTGATTATTCAGTCAAACTATTTACAGCATGAACAAATTTACAATATTCTCACATTTTAAAGAGACTGTTTACAAAAGTACTGTTTGGGACATGACACGAGAAAAGAGGAGAGGAAGATTTGAATATCTTGTCATATTCTGATCTAATCAGTTAGTATGAATGTTATTTTCAGTTGGGATCTGCTCTGGCTGATAGAGGAATCACAGACGTGAAACTGAGGTGGTCTCAAACCCCTAAACAGGAAGTGATGCGGAACACTGACAAAAGTGAGTGTGTTCTCACAACTGAACAATAACTTATGACATATGCTGCACAAATAGGAATAATTATAAAATTATGATATGTAATAGCAAAAATGTTTAATTTACAGGTCGCTGTGATACAAGACGATAATTCCCTGGAAATCAACAGTGTCTCTGACTCACTAAATTCACATTCATTCAATTTCATCATAATTTATGAAAGCCCGTTTCCACCACTGAATAGAAAATAAAACAAGGTAATTGTGACTTTATCTCACAATTCTGACATAAAGTCCATTCTGAGGGGCAAAAAAGAGAGACTATTTTCTTACAATTGCAAGTTTATATTTCACACTTTATTACTCAGAATTACGACTTTATTTCTCAGAACGGTGAGAGACGTAACTATGCTGGACAGCCGGACAACTTTTTTTGCGATTGGTGCAAGAGGGTTTTGGCTTGCAGCACTTCGCACACTGGCACACTAGATGAGAAACGGCATTATAATGCATTTTAATTGTATCAAATCCTTGTTAATGTACTACAGTCTAGTGTAGTCCTAGTCTTTACATTTTAATATTAGAAACAGTACTAATAGCATTAGTTAGATACCAGATATATTGTGTATTTTTTAAGCTATGACTTTGGATAATTGATTTTTAGAATAGAGATCACTATTCTCCCACGATTCTGAAAACAAAACATTAGACAACATATTATTTAGTTTGGTTGTCTAATTTCCTTTCAGGTTCTGACAAAATGTTTTATTTAATGTTATAAATGAGTCTATTTAAAAATAGAATATGTATAACTTCCTATTCCATACGAATATTTTAAAGAGGATTAATTCTAAAATTTCAAGGTATATCTGAAACCACAAGAAACCCAGACTTAAACTTGCCCTGCAGAGTTTAGATGCAACCCTAATTAAACACACCTGAGCTAGCTAATCAAGTCCTTCAGGCTTATTTGAAAACTACATGGTTTGAGTGTTGGAGCAGGGTTGGAACTAAACTATGCAGGGCTGCGGCTCTCCAGGATCTGAGTTTGACACCCCTGCACTAGATGTTTTCCTAGACTGTTATGCTTCTTAACCGTTTATTCATAAAAAAAAAATAATTCAAAATAATTGAAAAATAATTCAACATCTGACTAATATTTTCACTGTAACAAATACTCTTTTGGTGCGGAAGGATGTTAAGAAATATTTATCCATTTCAAATAAGTTGTCTCTGAAGTACTGGGTTCTCATTTATAAACGCTGCGTATGCACAAAACGGGCATTTTCCATGCACATATCCGGATTTATATATAAACTTGGCGTAAATATGTACGCACAGTACAGACATTCTAGACCATGCGTATGAACTCTTTTGGAGTGAGAAGTAATGAAGTAAACGCAGAAGTTAAACAAAATTAAATTTAGACATAGTGGATGCATTTAATCATTTTTCATGTGGCATCCTATGTTTTAATGACAGCAAGGAGTGTTATAGGTGCACAATAATCAGTGGCAGCTGCTGGTCTTTCAAAGAGGGGAAGCTCATTTTCGGCCTACATCATAAAAATTGTCCATTTATTTATACATAAATTCTGCCCTAAGTTCCTTTTCAAGAAAATGCTCTGTGACCCTGTCATACTAGCTAGGCGTCTTTTCCAGTGACACTAGCCTAGCCTACTGTATGAATGAATGAATGAACAAACAATCTAAAAAAAAGATATTAAACTGGATGGAGGAAATGTGGGAATTAGGTTAAACTGAAACAAGAAATGTGGTGTATAATAGGGTTGTCACGATACCATAAAAATGTCTTACGATACTATACCAGCTTAACTTATAATTCAATTCTACAAAGTGAATCAAAATTTAATAAATAAATAGATGTAAGTGAAAACAGACAATATTATTCTCTGAATACTTAATTAATGTGAATGAATGACTGGCTATTGTTATCCATGAAATGATCTAAACAAAACTCATCTCAGCACTGCACAGAAGCTGCATGAAGTGACATTTAGATGTGGCATTTATTCATTTAGACTGCATTTATAATTTCATAAATAATGTTATGAGATTAATGTTTTAAATACTAAATTCTGAATATAGAAATATGTTGGAAAATAATGTAATAGGCCTACTTTTAGACGTGAAACTTAAAAATGGCCAGCAGCTGGCAGAAGTTCCTGATTGAATCACTGAGTCATTCTAATGATTCTTTCAAAACGGCTGAATCCTTCAGGAGCGAATCAAATGACTGTTTTTATGAATGGCAGTGAATCAGTGATTCGCCCAAATCAACGCGGATTTGGATCAAACACAGAAACGAAACAAAAACAGCACGCTTGCTCGTGTCGTATTGTCAGGGGCATTTTTTGCTCGCATATCTTGAAATTTCCGAGTTAACAGCATGTTTATTAAAACATAACATTATAAACGAATAAAAAAAAATATATAATGATTGATAAGAACCAAGTGCAAAGCCATGATGAGACTGAGCTCAAATAGCTTCAGCGCCAGCAACTTTTTATAGGACAAAATCGCTGTCAATCAAAAGGAGATGCAGACCGTCCAATCATCACGCAGAAGCCCTGAGTCCAGGCCCATAATCGCAGCATTTATCCAATGACCGTCTAGTTTCGAAGCACTGAAAAAAACTGTTCAAAGCAGCCCCATTGAAGTCAATGGATGCTCGGCTTCAACAGAGAAATACACTGACGCTACGGGAATGTATGAGAAGGAAATCGAGTCAGCCGATCTGCTATATGTAGTTGATTCTGAACGAACTCGTCTTCGAGATGAAAAAATTTTTAGTCAATCAAATTTTTTTTTGTCAATAAAATGTTAACACAATATTACATATTTGACCATTAATTTTCTGACATTATAGGGGAAGCCGAGCTTCCCTTGCAGTCTTAAAGAAATCCCCACTGACAATAATTTATTTTTAAACTAAACTGCAGATCTCATGTTACGAGGAATTTTTTTTTTTGCGAGAACAATGATCATGATGTGCTCTTGCTTCGATATTATGGTGGTGTAGAACCTGGTCGGAAAAGAACGCACACACATGTTTAACTTAAGAAACTAACCTAACTTCATCCGCTCGTAAAATGAGCAAATGACCAACTAGCGTCCGGCCATACTCCCTTTACCACCCGAGAGACTCGTAAAACATGATAAGGTGAGGATGAACGGCCCGCGCTACATCTGTTCAGAATTTAACAACGGATAATTACTCCTTTGGAGACGCTCCAGAACCAGAGCGTTCGCGATACTGCGAGACCACTTGCCATAAAGTACCTTCCGATAAACAAAATTTGACTGACTTACAACGTCGTCTGAGCAAAGACGATCACCAGAGACACACAACGTGATACTCCTCATGACCTCACAACCTCAGCTCTGGTCTCCTGCATTCCAGGAGAAAGCCGCCTCTTACAACAAAAGGAATTCTAGTTATACAAAGTTTCTTCCAAACTTTTATGGACTTTGCTAGAAAGGACAATCAAGAAAAATATATATGAATGTGGTATTCTATGTTTCATTTAATCTTACTGTAGTTATCAGAACCAAGGATATTTTAATCTATGATTTAACTCATTAGTAGGTAAAATTACAAGTAGTCGAGATGACAAATACCTCATGTTGATGTCTTATATACATGTATATCGATATATAGACATATGCTTGGTGTTTTATGCTATGCATGGTGTGTTTTAGTTTGATCTTTTCTTTATAACGGTCTTTTTGAATAATATATAGCCTTGTCTAGTATTGGGTCAAAGCTTGTCTTAAATGCCAGAAGTTGAACAGAACTATATGTCGATTTTCAGTCTCGTATGAATGAGGAATACTTTTATAAGAAGTTATTAAGAAATGGTCCCTCATGTGACATATTTACGACCAGATAATGTATGCACGAAAAGAAGTCGTGTTGGGCGGGGCTCCGCCCTACAGAGACAATGTGATTGGGTCAGACAGTGAAAAGGATGGACTTAATTCTGTCCGATAAAAACAGATACCCCAACTTTGAATTAGTTGAGAGCTCAGAAAAGAAAACCGGGGTGAACAACCGGTTGAAACCTGCAAGGAAACTTGGCTGAAAGTCTGGGCGTTGCCCTCCTGATCCTGCTGCGAAACATCTGGCTGATCATCTCAAAGACTTCAACACTGTCAACTTCAGACCAAAACTTGCAAAGAACTTTAAAGCCTTGCCATTCGCGCGCTGCCAAGAAGCCACGAATCGTAGAGAGGATTCCCGAGTGACGTCACGCAACAACGACACGGGGATTCCCTCAAGAATTAGGAGCCTTCAACTCAACTTCAACTCACAGCAAGTAAAACAAACAGTCTCTTATTCGCTGAAGCTGAATTGAATTGAATGAATCGTTAAAAGGATAACAATAACTGAGTCTTCTGTTTGTGACGGCCTAAGGTCGTTTTATTCTCGGGAAAAGAGAATAGCTTAACTCTTCAAACTGCTTTGATCTTGCCATAGTGTGTGTATATGTGTGTGTATGTGTTTTGTTTGTATTGTATCCTAGAATAGTAAATAAACTCTCGATTCATTTTTAATGAATAAGTCTGGTGCCGTGATTTTCAAATCTTAAATTATTTGCCATAGATCGTGTTACCTGTGCTCAGAGATTTCCCAATCAAATCTGTATTATCAACAATATGAAGAATTGCTAATTTATACTGTATTAATACTTGCTGGTCGAGCAGTTAATAAGGCATAAATTGTACCTTCTGATTAATATCAATTAATCTATACATTGGTGATTAATATTAATTAATCTGATCAAAGTCGGATTTCTACGATTTGATTCCCTAAAGCTAAAATTTATAAATAAAAGGATAAAACCCTTGCTAAATCCTTTACAGTGGACAATATCTTGCTGTACAACCACAGCTGCACAGACGTGTTGATGTCGTGTAAAGGCATCTCCAAAACATTATAAAAAATACCACTGTATTTGAAAGATACCATTAAAGGAAAACAGTAAGATTTGCACATTTCCTTTTTAAAATACTTTCAGTAATTCGTTGAGTCAGACAATTGTATTTACACTGCAAAAAAGTATATATCAGCTGTTTCCACTGAAAATAGATGTTCAGCTTATGGTCACCTTATCAGCAAAACTGCCTTAATTTGATTTGAATTTGAACAACTGAAATACAATATGACCGTTTTTATGACTATTTTAAACCGTTTTGTTTTTATAGACATTTTCATATATTTATTATAAAATGTAACAAGGATACTGGATAATTTTTAGCAATAAAAATTAATATGTTGGCTATGGCCCAAATGGAATTACAGTCAGGATCTCATATTTCCTTAATGTCTTGTACCTTTGACGGTGTTAAACACAGTGTCACGTGAATGGGAATATGCATGGAAATGATATGCAGATGAGGTTATGCATAGTAAAACTAGGCGTTGTAAGCTCCATATATGGTTATTTCGGGGAGGAGACGAGGTGGAGATGCACGTACATACAATTTTCCCCTGACTGGGATTTATAAAGGGATTTTTGCGCAGGTTCTGGCATACGCATGGTTTTATAAATCTGAAAAAACAGTTAAAAGAAGGTAATATACAACTTGATCTTACTGAAATAGAAAAACAGCTATTTTCTTCATTTACTCTTAAAAAGAAGATCTCTGAATTATATACAATGCTGTTTAATGTTGGTCCTTCACCCTTTGACTCTTTAAGGGTGATATGGGAAAAGGACATAGGGTCTAGTTTTAGAAATGAGGAGTGGCTATCTGTCTTTTCAGATATCTTCCCCAAAAGTGCTTCAATTTCAGTTCACAAACAAAATTATATTTTTTTTCACAGGACTTATCTAACCCCAGTTTGCCTACATAAAATATTTCCTAATTGTTCTCACTTAAGCTTTAAATGTAAGATAGACTTTGGCACAGTGATGCATGTATTTTGGGATTGTGACAAAATCAAAATGTACTGGAAAGAGATTCACAAAATTATTCATAAGATTACTGGAAGGATTTTTGTATTGTCCCCAAAGGTATACCTTCTGAATTGTACAGCGGATCTGTGTCTGGACTGTGACAAAGAATATGTACTGAATTTTTCTATATATCTGGCCAAAAAATGTATACTATTATTATGGTCAACTGCTCAGATACCTTCAATCAATATGTGGATGAGTCAGGCGACCACTCTTTTACCATTGGAAAAATTAACTTATGATTTACATCAAAGATCTGAGGTGTTTTGGCGCATTTGGTCCTCTTTCGGGAACTTTCTTGAGGATTATGACTACGTCTTTCTAATTTTAGTTTATCATTTTCTTTTATTTCTGTCTGTGCTCTAATATGTCTAATATGCACTAGCTGTACCACTGTTGTTTTATTGGAAAATGTAATTAAAATTAAAAACATGTATTCATTTAAATGAATTCATTATGTAAAAAAGAATTTAAAATAAATGAATGAAAACTTCCTCCAGAGTTTTTGAACGAATCTCTTGAATGAATAATTCAGAAATCAAATACATTTGAACAATCACTGGTCACCATCTACTATCATAATGTAACATATACAGTCTTTATTTGAAGTGAAACATTAGTTCCAAAGGTCAGTTCCTAATTTTATTTGCAACTATATCTGGACTATAAACTTTTATCCTAATACTTTCATTATTATTTAATGTTTGCAACACAGAAATGTAGCCTACTATGTAGACTGTTTGCGAAGTGACATAAAGCTTAGATGATGAGTGCTGCTCTCTCTGGATCAGTGGCTGCGCGAAAGCAGGTGTAAATACTCCAATCTGATATGATTTCAAGGTTCAGTAGACATAGTGGAATCATCCTCATTAAGAAATAAGATTGCGTGTGTTTTGTAGCAAATCAGCTCAAAAGGGAAATGTATATAAATAATTACAATTAATTATGATTAATTACAATTATTTATATCGGCTGACAGTAATAACTGTAGCAGAATTAAATTGCCATCAACTTATCTGTTCGTCCAGCGACCATTCAGTGTAAGTTCATATCAACTCTAAGAAAGGATATTTCCGTGGCCACAGAAAACACTTTCTTAAGTATTAATGCATTAGAGCATGTAGTAAGGGTCAAAATCGTAAAGAGACATTAATTTGCAAGGCAGAACCAGAAACTCATGTAATCTGTGCACACAACTTTTATTAACTAAACGCTAACACGCATAACTAATCTAAACAAACAAACATTCACGCGTACATGCAAAGGGGAGCTAAAGTGGATGAATGAAACCATTAGAGAATCAGAGAATGCAGTTATGGAAAGAGTCAGTTAACCACCTGAGTAAAACCATCAGCGCCGTTTATAACGAGGTCTATAACTTATACTAAACCTCTGTTTCATTTAGTTAGATGTACTAAATGAAACGATACTTGAACTGCCTTGGTCGGAATGCAGTCTCGGATGAGTCTTGATGGTTTCAAGGTTTTGCACTTGAGATCGCGTTCTTCTGGGTTGAAGAGTGATGAATTCCAACAGATGTTATTCTGGATCTATAGTTATTGGGAGTTCCTTCCCAGGTATAAAATGAAAAAGAGCTAAGAAAGAGATCTGTTGAGGTCCGAGGACCTTTGGTTGAATGCAAAGGCAAGGCTGCAAGGCCTGGCATAAAAACTTAAGGATCCAGAAGAGCTCTAGCTCACATCCTCATCTTCTCAGTATCTGATAGAACCGCAGACTGCCTGGCGTTACTGATGTGAGAGCTTTATCTGCTATAGAGGTCACACCTCTGGGGTGTCAAAGAGTCAATTGTGTCTTGAACTTTTGGAAGGAAAGTTTTACGACTCTTTGTCTCTGAACATGGTAATTTGCATAGGTAATTCACCTGGGTTAATGCACAAACTACTAAAGATTGTTAGGACACTAATATGTTCAAGGAAGTTTGCTGAAAGTAGTCCCCAGCTATATTATAACTAGGTACCTAGCTGGGGACTACTTTCAGGTGCTGCGTAATATCACTGCGCCTGCTGCGGCCATGTTACGGCAGCAAAGTTCCTTGATTATTACGCCGGAATGAGAGTATAGTTACTAATCATATCGGCCTAGAAAATCGCAACTTTTCATTTTCTTCCGGTCTTAGTACACGATATAACTACAGAAGAGTCAAGTTTTAAATAGGAAAACTATCGAAACTCTTTGATCGTTTTTGAACGCGATGCTACTGGTCTAATAGGATTCAATGATCTATGCTAAGCTATGCTAAAAGTGCTATCGCCAGATCCGGAGATCGGCTGAATGGATTCAAAAATGGTAAAACTCAACTTATTAACTCTGTGGGAGTTGGAGAATGAGCCTATTTCCAAAAAAAGTGGAGTGTTCCTTTAACATACTTGTTTATCTGAAAAACAATGCTATAGTCAGTTATTCTCCTTTGAAAATGTGCATTCCGGCCCGGAATGTCTGTGTTTGTTATGGTTTGTGAAACCTGCCCACTGCCAGTTTACCCAATTGTATTTCGGCACCCGAGTTGCCAGTTGGTGGAAAACACAGCATATTTAATTGTATTCATCGTCATGTGCGCTCGTTTCTGTTGATGTCGTTAATCTGGCAACCTGCGTGTGTGTCAAGTCTGAGGAGGAGGGGCCGGGTGAAAAATATTTTGAATTTGGACTGCAATACCTAGTTCAACCACTCTGTGTTAATCCTACATACAGCACCTTTAAGTAGTAGGGCTGCTTACATCTCATTTGTTCAATCACATCAAACCCAGGCCAAAAGCAGATTAAACAATTACCCTGCTACATTTTGATTTTTTGCCCCCACTAGCTGACGTCGTTGCATAACTTTTTCATTGTTTTTGTACAGTTCTTAGATGAAGACTACTCTCAGAGTTTGGTCAAACATGCAGTATGTCCACAGGAAAACAAGAACAAATACAGTATAAGAGAATTAGATGATAGTCCTTCTACATGAGTGTTTAAATTAAAACTGTGATGTACGTTTAGGACATATTTTGCTGTTTTTCTGTTACATGTACATCTATTACTTCTAAAACACTTAAAGTTACACATTACAATTTGAAGATGTCATGGAAATACTATTTTTTTTGTATGCATCTCTAAACATGACTTCAATAGATAAATTTTAAGCGAAAGGCTGGATGATTTAGACAGTTTTATTCAGTTGTTGTGTTTTAGGCGTCCACCTTTTAGATTTGATCCATGAAACAGGTACAACTGCAACTGCGCGTTGTCATGTTTGACTTAATCTGTTCTTCTTTAAGAAAACAAGCGGTAAACAAGTTTTTTGTCCCACATCTGCAGGATACCAAAATAGTTTAACATCTCTTTTTTCATATTTTTCACAATTTTAAATGTTTGTTTAGCTTAAATATTAGTTTTTAGTCAGTTACAAAGGCGTCAGGCGTAAGGCTTATATGTATTTTTAAATAATTATGATAGAGTTACAGGTAGTTGGGTGCCTGTAAGAAGTGAAAACTCGACAGTAAATGTGACAGAGATGAGAGTGGTTTGTTACTCAAACAGTCCTCTGTGTTATCCTTTAATAAAATACTGCATTGAATGTCAAGACAAATTCATAAATATGCTTAAATGAATATACACATACAAATCTTTATAGTGACAATAAGTAAATAAAATATAGCCTAAAAACACACACAGTGAACTCCTTCATACACCAGACTAATTTAACTAATAACAAACACACAACAGTTTAGATAAAGTAAAACAATGAGCAGCAAAAAAAGACTGAAACACAGGGGTATAAATACACAGAGCAACTAGACTAACAAGGGGGTGGAGCACAGAGAGTTTCTAAACGGCCTCCTTGGCTGTGATAAGACAGGCAGGAAGTTCAGGAATGGCCTCTTTGGCCGTAACAGAACAGGCAGGGAGTTTACAGTCTGGCACCAACACAGGACTGACCTCCAAGGGTTGAGTGAGCTCTGGAGAGGATTCATAGACTGGAATGGGCACTGGAGCGGGCTCATGAGTTGGAGCGGACTCATTGGTTGGAGCCGACTCATGGGCTGGAGCGGACACAAGGACTGGAGTGGGCTCTGGAGTAGAGTCAGTGACAGGAGCAGGCTCTGGAGGAGTAGAAGAGCAGTGTGTAGCCCAAACACACAAAATGGTGACCACCATTACTTGAAGTACTGAGGATAGGGGAACAGCCACTGTGACAGCCAGTGCTGAGGCCCTTGGGATGCCAGCTGCTCTGGCCGAAACCAGCGGTAGGTCTGCCAAACTGAAGATCAGCCCCAAATGCCCTTGGAATGCCTGTGTGTCTTTAATTGCAATGTTCACAATGACCGGGAACACAGGAGTGGCATCCGTGACGGCCGAGGACTGTTGTGTGACATCCATGATAGCTGGAGACACTGGTGTAGCATCCGTGACGACTAGAGGTTCTGGTGTGGTGGCCATGATGGGACAAGGCTCTGGAGCAGCAGTCTTGACCTGTTCTTCCTCCAACTCTCCCACTGTGAAGGAGGATCCACAAAACTGAAGAACAAGGTCTATGTACTCTTCTAGGGTCCAGCTTGGGTTTCCCCCCGGCAACCTTTGGCTAAGGCCTTCCTCCAGACCGCTCCAGAAATAGTCCATTAGCATAACCTCATCTCCAGACACAAGGTGGCAAACTGCAAGGAACTCCTTTACATAATCCTCTATGCTGTGGCCATCCTGAAAATTGGAGCACAGAGCACATACAGGGTCCCATACTGCTGCTAGATCCGTTTGTTTGACCAGTCGTTCTGTAACGCTTAAGGCAAGGAAGAGATGAGGATCTAAATGCAGCACAGTTTATTAACAAAAATAAATAAAAGAACCCAACCAGGGCAAAAACAAGGCAGAGCCCATACGGAAATGTAATATATGACATATATGTCCCTATGTCAGTTATCATCAGATATATCCATCTTCTGGATATATGTAGATATATGTTTATAACATATTTGAAATTCATATAGTAAAATTTGTATATAATCATATTTTTAAAGTATGTATATGATTCATTTTTACATGGTATTGCATGTTATGACCATATATGTTAACAATATATATATATATTAAAAATCAAACACAGTGCAAAAAATTACAAATAAATAAATAACAACTCAAAAGGAAAAGAAAAAAACATTCATTAGTAAATGTAAGGATTTTATTAGCTCTTATTTCAGCTTTTAGGAAATCAAGTCTTAAAGACTCGGGTTGATTTGATTGAATTGATATTAATTCAAAACTTATAATTTGTACACTATTAATGATTCGTCCAGCGAACGTTAAAATCAGTATATCTTAACAATTTTGTTTATCTTACTTCGTGGCCAATGATAAAAACAAACAATATAGTAATTTTATCAATTTTGAGCAAGGTAGCAAAGGGTCGACAGCTCAAGGCAGTAACTGATCAAATACAAAACACAAACACTGCTCTGTAAAATGAAACAAGTTTATTTGCTATTCTACTACAGTAAACTAAACAAAAACCCACACACATACACACCTTCAGGAAATGAGTTATTCGGTCTGAAGAAAGTTTTAAGTATAGCACTCTTTGCAAGTTCGTAAATTCACTTGAGGAAGATCACAACAGAGATTTTGGCTATATACCTCGTACAGATCAATTCACCAGTTTTCCAGCAAAGAGATATGTTTACTTGCATTCAAGTTGAGTTAGCAGCTGGCTCGTTCCCTGGATGGCTGCTTGAGGGAACCCCGACTGCTGATTGGCTGCTGATTGGCTGCTGATGTGGTCCTTGCGAGACGCGTTCTGGGGGTATGGAAGCAGAATAATGACAATAGTTTTTGAAACATAAAGCATGCTGAATTCCACAAATCGAAAAAAAGATGCATTGCAATTAACAGTGCTTGCATTTTAATGCCTTGTATTTCCAGGGCTTGCATTTTTAGGTCCTGAAATTTAACATAGTTGTTTATTTAAGCTGCGAATATTTCAATTCAAAATATTTCACACACATTTTCATAATTAAAAAAACAATAATTCATATTCACCTTCCAGAATTCACTTCCAAAATATTCAATCTGTTTAAAAATACGATGTATAATATTCGACAGCCAAATTTCAGTAATTTTATTTCACTTTCCAAATTCGCTGCCACAAATGTAGTGGTTAAAATTCGGCAGGAAATTCAGCGTTGCACATCCGGGAACTGCAGGAATAGCAGTAGAGCACTGATGCATGATCTCCAGCTGATGTCAGTCGCTCACCAGCAGGTGGCGCAAGTGGCTGTTGATGAAGGCCATATGTGGATCAAGTCACTCATTTACAAAAACTGATTTGCAGAAAGTGAGCTAGCGCTAGAAGTCTTGATTATCGGGGCCAGTATAAATGTGGAAACGCTGATTGTGTGTATGTTTAATTCAACATTTTCGCTGTTTCCCGTAGCATACATATAAGCAGCTTTCTCTACCACAAAGGAGATTATAATGCTCTTTTACCCAACGCTGTAGTACAGAACTAACATTACATCTGAGGAAGACATATTGCTTTCGGTTGCTTATTTCTGTAACTCTGTATCATGGCTTGTGTGACTCTGTGCTGTAATACTGGGGGACCTAAAAATGCAAGCCCTGGAAATACAAGGCATTAAAATGCAAGCACTGTTAATTGCAATGCATCTTTTTTTCGATTTGTGGAATTCAGCATGCTTTATGTTTCAAAAACTATTGTCATTATTCTGCTTCCATATGGGGGAATCCCTCCGGTGGTTGGCTGTTTCTTTGTGACGTTGAAAGTGATGCATTCACTAGAAGTTCTTCTCGGAGTTTCTTCGAGTTTCAGGTTTCTGTTTCTTCAGTCAGAAGTTTGACAGAGTATTTGTAGTTCTGGAGAGAGCAAGCAGCGAGCACAGAGCAAAGCCCTGTGTCCAGTTTTTAAGCGGGCTGATTTTTGTCCGTCCCACGGTGAGTGATCCAATCAAATTGTCCCTTTTCCGTGCACACATTAACATACTACTCAATTTATCACATGGAGAACATTTCTGGGGGTTCTGTTAAAACTTCTATAAAGTGTTATCATCATGTTTTCTGTCTCTGATATCGTCATTTAATCCACACCAAAAAAAAAAACAAGCTTTCATACGATACTAAACAACATATTTCAAACACGTTATTACACTGAACAAAATTATAAATGTAACACTTTTGTTTTTGCCCCCATTTTTCATGAGCTGAACTCCAAGATCTAAAGATGTACACAAAAGGCCTATTTCTCTCAAATATTGTTCACAAATCTGTGTTAGTGAGCACTTCTCCTTTGCCGAGATACTCCATCCACCTCACAGGTGTGGCATATCAAGATGCTGATTAGACGGCATGATTATTGCACAGGTGTGTCTTAGGCTGGCCACAATAAAAGACCACTCTAAAATGTGCAGTTTTATTGTATTGGGGGGGTTCGAAAACCAGTCAGTATCTGGTGTGACCACCATTTGCCTCACGCAGTGCAGATTTAGACAGATTTGTGAACAATATTTGAGAGAAATAGGCTTTTTGTGTACATAGAAAAAAAATCTTCGATCTTTGAGTTCAGCTCATGAAAAATGGGGGCAAAAACAATAGTGTTGCGTTTATAATTTTGTTCAGTGTAGCGTTTCCTGCTAAAAGAAAAGGGTTAGAAGTGAAAGATTAAAATAACGCATAAAAGGACACAATTATTAGTAAGCATATTGCTTCAATGATATAAATGATTTTAAATGATTGTCCTTTTGAGAAATCTTCATGCAACTTTGAGTTTCTTTGTTGAAAAGAAAAGTTGAAGACCTGAACTGAACACGCAGGAATCATAAGACATCATGTGTGAGTCATGGGACGCGTTGTATAGATCCTGAAGTCCTGAGGGCGTCAGTTAATTTAATCATCATTTTCCTGTTGGACAGATTATAGATTCCATACATTGGAATCACGAGGTTCCTCTGGATTGCAAATAGGACCCTTTCAGTTCTGATACAAAAGATCTCTGTTTCCTGATTGAGTTAATTATTACCTCTCTTCTGAGCGGATAAGAAAAACGCTGACAGGAAACCACTATAGAATATTGACGTCAGTGGTCATGATGATTAACTTGGACCTCGTGATGAGTTGATTCGATGGGTATCTGTGTCCGGTTTGACACAGGAATCTTACAGTAATGTCATTTCCTCCTAAATTTATTTCTATTACATTTTTCCTTCGTGTATTCCTTTCAGTATTTATGTTTACATTATTTTTTATTCTTTTTAACTTCAATGTATGCATCTAATTTATTTTCTATTTTATTTTATTTTATATTATATAATTATATATTATTTTATTTTATGTTATTTTATATACAATAATATATAATTCATTCATTCATTAGATTTTTTTAGCCAGAGTCAACCGACTCAAGGAAGTAGTTGAGGAAGTAGTCGAGGAAGCAGTCACATTGTTTTCAGGCGAATGAGGCTTCAGGCGTCATAGATCATGTGCGTTTGGCAAAACGAATCAAGCTACAATAGCACTTCAACATGAAATGTGTTGTTTTTTAATACAAGCTTCGGAGCTTACGTGTCGAACGTAACATCACTACTTTTTCAGTTCTTTGTCAGTTGTTGATTTAGCCTGTTGCTGAATAGTCTCTTGGTGTCCAGTGTTCCCAGTCCTTTTTTTGTTCATTAAATAGATTTGCATTTGGATCCTTGCCTCTCCTGTCATCTTTATCTACCGTACCTAACAATGGTTTTGTTTGTCACTTAATCTCTAGGATTGTTTTTCTGTTTATTTTCTTAAAGTTCTACTTTACCAAACAAATCTTATGTTAAATATTTGCTTGCTGGTGTATGTAAATGGCTTGATGGTCTTGATGACTGTGTTTGTCCAGAAAGTCTGGTAGTGATTCACAGGAACGTGTCCTTGTGCCACTTTAGATTTCAGTCTTCTGCTTGAATCTTTATTATTAATGTGCCTCTGGTTTCATCCAACATGGTCATTACACAGATCCATGTTTAATGTTTCCGAGCTTATACAGGTGACCGAGCTTTTTCAGCAGTGGCTCCTAATTTGTGGAATAGTTTACCTGTACACATAAGAACTGCTCAGACTGTTGGACCTTTTAAGTCATTACTTAAGACACACCTGTATTCCTTTTATTTCGAGCTGAGCTGAGAAATTGTGACATTTTTACTGTATTTTTCTTGTGTTTTTCCGGACATTGTTAAGCACTTTGGTCAACCATGGTTGTTTTTAAATGTGCTATATAAATAAAATTGAACTGAATTGAACTGAACTATCATTCAGATGATGATCTGTTAGTGACAAAATCAAAGTAAATTAAATCAAAAATACAAATCTGAATGCAATTCAACAAAACCTGGTTCTTATACTTAAAGGAACACTCCACTTTTTTTGGAAATAGGCTCATTCTCCAACTCCCCCAGAGTTAATAAGTTGAGTTTTACCGTTTTGGAATCCATTCAGCCGATCTCTGGATCTGGCGATAGCACTTTTAGCATAGCTTAGCATAGATCATTGAATCCGATTAGACCAGTAGCAATCGCATTCAAAAATGACCAAAGAGTTTCGATCGTTTTCCTATTTAAAACTTGACTCTTCTGTAGTTATATCGTGTACTAAGACCGGCGGAAAATGAAAAGTTGTGATTTTCTAGGCTGATATGATTAAGAACTATACTCTCATTCCGGTGTAATAATCAAGGAACTTTGCTGCCGTAACATGGCCGCAGCAGGCACAGTGATATTACGCACCACCTGAAAGTAGTCCCCAGCTAGGTAACTAGTTATAATATAGCTGGGGACTACTTTCAGGCGCAGCGTAATATCACTGCGCCTGCCGCGGCCATGTTACGGCAGCAAAGTTCCTTGATTATTACACCGGAATGAGAGTATAGTTCCTAGCCAAATCGGACTAGAAAATCGCAACTATTCGTACTCTTTCCACCTCTGCCTAGATGCCTCATAGTCAACTGTTTCTATGGGCCGCGATACGTAAGCCATCCGCATTTTTTGTAACGGTCTGCGAATCTTTGAGCGCATTGACTGTGTGCATCTACAACAGCAAGTTATACGCTTGTATATCTTTGAATATTCATTGATTATTATGGTGAATGCGAGATGGCTGACGTGTCAACGTTTCTGGAGCGGTCGAATAGGGAATCTACACATCAAGTCAAGTCAAGTCAAGTGGAACGAAATGTCGTCCCTCACAGGACCACGGTGCTACATAAATACAGGAATACAGCAATGAAGTAAAACAATATAAATCTATACACAACTATCCTACTGATAGATTTGACTATAAATATGCTATATATCAAATAATTTTTTACCTATACATAAACTAAAAAATACAAACTATACGAGTGCTTCAGATAAATACTGTACGTGTGCGAAGAGAAACATTGTGAGTCAGCAGCTGGCTGGGGAACAGTGCAGGATGATTTGTAGTGCATGAGCATGTAAACATACATATATTACTGAGTCTTTTTGTGGGATTTGTATACACACAGCAGTGTGTGTGATAAGTGACTAGTGCACATAGAGGAGGAGAGTGTGCTACTACAGGTGGTTTGTACAGGCCCACTCACCTGTGTGTAGCACACTTCGATTGAACAAAAAAAGTTCCATAAGTTTCAGATGGTCCATGTTTCAGGAGATAGGGGGTTTGTATGGGGGTTCAGAGAGGGGTGGGGTGATTTGAGTTCAGGGCTCTCACAGCCTGGGGGAAAAAGCTGTTGAGCAGTCTGGCAGAGCGGGCTCTGATGCTCCGGTACCGTCTTCCTGATGGTAGGAGCTGGAAGAGACTGTGGGAGGGGTGTGTGGAGTCCTTCACAATACTATTGGCTTTGCTGGAGCATCGTGTAAGGAAAATGTCCAGGATGGAGGGGAGAGGGGCACCGATGATCCTTGCAGCTGTGTTCACTGTCTGCTGGAGGGTCTTGCGGTCTGCTGCGGTACAGTTCCCGGACCAGACAGTGATGCAGCTAGTCAGCACACTCTCAATGGTGCCCCTGTAGAAAGTGGTGAGGATGGGTGGAGGGAGACTTGCTCTTTTCAGCCGGCGGAAGAAGTGTCACTCTTCTTGGAGAGTGACATGGTGTTGGTGGTCCAGGTGAGATCCTCTGTGATGTGCACACCCAGGAATTTAGTGCTGCTGACTCTCTCCACAGGCGAGCTGTCGACGGTCAGTGGGGGGTGATCACCGGAGTTCCTTCTGAAGTCCATCACAACCTCCTTTGTCTTACTCACATTGAGGGACAGGTTGTTAGTGCCACACCATTCAGCCAGCTGTGCCACTTCCTCTCTGTAGTGCGTTTCATTGTTGTTGCTGATGAGACCTACCACTGTTGTGTCGTCAGCAAACTTGATGATGTGGTTGGAGCTGGACTTTGCAGTGCAGTCGTGGGTCTGCAGTGGGCTGAGCACACAGCCTTGTGGGGCACCTGTGCTCAGTGTGGTAGTGCTCGAGGTGTTGTGGCCGACACGGACTGACTGAGGTCTTCCGGTTAGGAAGTCCAGAATCCAATTACAGAGGGAATTGTTAAGGCCCAGCAGGTTTAGTTTGTTGATGAGCTGTTGTGGGATTATTGTGTTGAATGCTGAGCTGAAGTCAATGAACAGCATTCTAACATAAGAGTCTTTGTTTTCTAGGTGGGTAAGAGCCAGGTGGAGGGTGGAGGAGATTGCATCGTCTGTAGAGCGGTTTGGACTGTATGCAAACTGGAGCGGGTCGAGTGTGTTGGGGAGGCTGGTTTTGATGTTGTGCATGACTAACCTCTCAAAGCACTTCAGTATGATTGGAGTCAGTGCTATGGGACGGTAGTCATTTAGACAGGACACAGGTGATTTCTTTGGTACCGGTATGATTGTTGTGGATTTGAGACATGTAGGGACGACTGCCTGGCTCAGCGAGATGTTGAAGATATCTGTTAGGACATCTGTCAGCTGTTCAGCACAGTCTTTCAGTACACGGCCAGGTGTGTTGTCGGGACCCGCAGCCTTGCGTGGGTTGATCCTAGATAGGGTCTTTCTTACGTCGGCTGGAGACGGACAGAGCGCCTGGTCGTTGGGAGGTGTGGGCAGTTTTTGTGCAGGTGTGTCATTCTGCATTTCAAACCGTGAATAAAAGTGGTTGAGTGTATCTGGGAGGGATGTGTCATCATCACAGGCCTGTGGCGGGGGCTTGTAGTCTGCAATGGTCTGAATGGCTTGCCACAGACTCCGTGTGTCTCTGCTGTCTGTGAAGTGATTATTGATTTTTTGAGCATATGACCGTTTTCCATTTTTGATGCTGCGGGACAGATTGGCTCTTGCTGTTTTGAGGGCTGCTTTATCTCCTGATCTGAAAGCTTCATCTCTGGTCTTTAGCAGCCCGCAAACCTCTGCTGTCATCCATGGCTTCTGGTTGGCGTGTGTGGTGATGGTCTTTGTGACTGTCACATCATCAGTGCACTTTTTGATGTAAGCGGTCACAGTTTCAGTGTACTCCTGCAGGTCTGTGTGGTTGTTGTAGGTGGCCGCCTCTTTAAACATGTTCCAGTCTGTGTCCTGGAAGCAGTCCTGCAGTGCTGAGGTAGCATTTTCTGGCCATACCGTGATCTGTTTTAGAACCGGTTTGAGAAGTGGTCTGTATGCTGGGATTAGCATAACAGAGATGTGGTCTGAGTACCCGAGGTGGGGGCAGGGTTTGGCTTTGTAAGCGTTCTTTTCTGTTGTGTAAACAAAGTCCAGTGTGTTATTTCCCCTTGTTGCAAAGTTCACATGTTGGTAGAACTTTGGCAAAACTGTCTTTAAGTTTGCGTGTCACCGGCTATGATGAAAAAGCCGTTGGGGTTATTTGTTTGTTGTTCGCTGATGGCGCTGTACAGTTCGCGAAGCGCGTCCTTAGCGTTTGCTCACAGGGGAATGTAAACCGCGACAATAACAGTGGCCGTGAACTCCCGCGGCAGGTAGAACGGTCGACACTTCACAAACATAAACTCCACCAGCGACGAACAGTGTTTTGATACTAACGCAGCATTGTTACACCATTCTTTGTTGATATACACACACAAGCCACCGCCGCGAGTCTTACCAGACAGTGATGAATCTCTGTCCACGCGGTAGCAGTTTAGCCCGTGCAGCAGAATGGCGGAGTCCGGGATGTTGTCGTTTAGCCATGTTTCAGTGAAAACAGACACACAACAATCCTTTGCCTCATGCTGTGTAGACCGACTGAGTTGAATTAAGTCCAGTTTGTTTTCCAGAGAGCGAACGTTTGAGAGCATGAGTGTTGGAAGAGCTGGTCTTGTGGGGGTAGCCCTTAGCCTGGCTCGTATACCTCCGTGCTTACCGCGCTTCCGTCCTCTCTCACACCGCTTGCGACGCCACCTTGTGCGGGTAGCGTCAGTAGGCGAGGCCGCGGTCTCGAGGTCCGGCTCCAGCAGTAAACAAAGGCCTCGTAGCTTCTCAGTAGCCGCCGGCAAGAGTTTGTGTTTGTGTGTGTTGTTGATATCCAAAAGGCTTTGGCAATCATAGATGTATCCCGGAGTGATCTCCAGATGAATTAGTGGTAAATTGACATTGTTTGGAGACGAACAGACGACATTAAAATACATAAAAGCACCGTCTTTGGGACCCGGAGAAGCCGCTGCGACTGAGCGCGCCGCCATCTTGGATACAAATTTATATCTATGGTCTGCTCGTCACACAAGAGAGGGGCGGAGTCAGCAGAGCTCACTAGGATTTAAAGAAACATGGACTAGAACAGCGTGCTGAAGACAGAGATAGAAGTCCCTCAGTTGTACTCGGTGTGAAAAGATGGATCTCAAATTCACACAGTCACTGCTGGAAAGGGTTCAAATATTCTAGGCTTTGCAACATCCAGCTTTACGATAAATATTTACACCTGTTGCACCAACTAAAATCAGGCGCAATTATGCCTTGCGTAGACAATGCACGTCCACGCTGACACATTCTCCCGCAGTTATAGATATAGCTGAGACGACGTTCACGCTGCAGTGGCTGCAACTACTAATGTAGAACTGAATTGCTCAAGACTTCATAACATGTGAAGCCACCGCGCCATGATTTCATTGAGTAAACATTTTTTAACAAGTCTGAAGTCTCCCTGCACGTTCCCATGACAGATTTCTTCAAACAAACATAAAAAAGACGGCAGGTAAAGTAAAATATAATGAATGCAATACAATGCTTCTCTTTAGTTATTTTTTTCTAGTTCACTATCGAGTTTATGTACAATGAATGTCTTTCCTGAGGTAAATGTGACCTTACGTGACATGGTTTTACTGACGTCTTTCTGTGGCTGAAAAATCACATTTATAGTTTGTATTTTATGATAAAACTGACAGTATTTGAAAGCTGATGTCATGAAACCGGTTCATGGTCTTCTGTCCAACTCACCATCAGAGCTCACTCTTCCTTCATATTGACTCTCGCACTACACAGTCTGTTGCCCATTACACTGGCTGAATCCAAAACCGCCTACTCAATGAGTAGGTACTTAATTTCAAGAAGTACTTACTTAACGAGCGTTACAAGAGTACGTACTCTACAGCCAAATCTCGTTGAGTATAAATGCGGTCCGCCATGTTTATGTTATCATGTGATTTATGACGTTATAACAAACGCAAACACAAACTTAAAAAATATGAGCGACAGGTTTAATTCAATCTATCTGTAAATTTTGATGTTGATGAAATTTTCTCATTTTTGGTCTTGTTGAAGAAACAGCTGCCCTTATGATTGTAGTATAACCAATAAATTTGGGGTTGATTTAAGTTTTTGTATTTTTAACTCTACTAATATAGCCTAACCCACAGTTTAATCCTTAAAGATATTATTTTTTATTGCAAAAAACTAAAATCGTTATCTCTTGAATGCTACTAATTTCTTAATTCCATGTGCAAAATTGTTAACCCACACGTAAAACTGGCTTAAATCTCCTTGTTGTCCTCTTTTTCTGGTTGAATATCTCTCGATTCATTCCTGAGACTTATAAATAACAAAAACAAATGCAATTTTAATGCATTATGATTATATGAATCTTTTTTTCCCTATGTATAATATCATACTATGATGTACGCAAACCCATTATAGTTATGTTCTCTTTTTTTTTTTTTTGGTCATTATGATTGTTCATTGTTAAAGATACTACCATATTTCCCTGAGCTTGTATGTTCTTTAGTAATAATAATAAAAGGAAAATAAGAGTGACAGGCGCACAAACACTTCATAGCATCTATAAATCCACAACCCTACACAGTATGTTTTTCTCCATGTTTGCAATGTTTGTAATATCTGCACAAAGGACACATCAGCTGCTGGAAGATCTCATCTCTGGAGAAGACTTTGGTCTGAAGGTTGATTTTACAATCGAAAAATGTGAGTATTACTACTTAGAAATTAAGATTACCTCAGAAAGCAGTGGTAGTCCAACACTTATGAACAATAATAATGATAAATGCTGACCAATAATTATATTTTTTAGTAAAACAAGCAAAATATAATTTGCTTTTTCATACGCCATAGTTATGCATGACTACACACACTAGACAAATGCAGCCAAAGTGAATACATCTCAATTTTCAGACAAGTAATGAATTAATGCATGTGTTAATGAAACAATTATATTTTATTTACTGACAACAACAGGAAACATGAATAAATGAGTAAAATGTAAATAAAAGTAACCGTGACAATAAATAAACAAGTCAACAACACATGAAACAAAGCTTTATTCAAACATATTGTTCTAACAATCATAAAAATAAACTTTATTTGTCCCCGAAAGGAAATTTGTCTCGGGCAGATTGTATTTAAAGACAGTGAACCCACACCTACAGCATCTCAACACAGCTGAGCCAGTTCTGCAGCTTTATTCTGATGAAGCAGCTGACCACCGCGTCCACCTTCACCTGTCTCTGCCGTCCATCACGTCCCTCACTGCTGCAGTCACACTGAATCTGATCATGGATGAGAAAGGGACATCGAGGCTATCATTGTCTGAGAGCACAGAGAGGATGAGGCTCCTCGTACCACACAATCTTGAACAAGAGCAGGAGAACGCGTGCAGGACAATCTGCTGCTGCTGTGTCTGCTCCAAACATCTGTGTGCTGCTCTCCATGAGAACAATTACCTGTAACACATTTACACAGAGTTAAACACTTCACATCTCATGTTGTCAGCATTCCATTTCTTGACAAATTTCATATGTTTACATTTACATGCTAATTTTTTATATAGCTTCATTACTTTTGTGGTGTAATGAACTGGTCAGCAGAAGGTTGCTGGTTTGATCTCCGCAGTCGTCACCACCGGTGTCTTTACTCCGAGCTGCTGCGGGGGGATCGGGGTCCCTGTAATAAGAGCACTGTAAGTCACTTCGGATAAGTGTATTAAAACATTAATAAATTAAAATGTAAATGCTTTTTTGTGCCTTGGCACAAACGCTCAATAAAGCTGTTTATTTCTTAGTTTATTTCTTCAAGGTACTACTATAATATAAATGTTTACATATATTTTATACAATTTCTATTTGGGGCTTTAAAGGGTTATTTCACTCAAACATATAAATTCAGTCATTATTTACTCACCTCAACACTGTTCAATCCTTGTGTGTGTGTGTGTGTGTGTGTGTGTGTGTGTGTGTGTGTGTGTGTGTGTGTGTGTGTGTGTGTGTGTGTGTTTTGTTTTCCCCAAACACAAAAGGTGATTTTGGTCAAGTTTGTTCTGCTGGTTTCTGTTGGAGCCTGACTTTCAGATTCTTCATGACATTATTTGATGATGCTTTTGAAGCTTCTGAAACTCATTGACTGATGTTGTATGAACAGAAACCAGCAGAACAAACTTGAACAAAATCACATCCTCCATTTCTTTTGGTCATTCTCTAGATGTTCTCGCTGGCTCTGGGGTCAGTGACGATGAAGAGACCACAGCAACATCCGGCTCAGATGAGGCAGTAAGGTCAGGTGGAGTGACGGAGCGACTCATTCATGGCACTGGATCATTTCCAGGATGCTGCTGTGGACTTCTCCATCCTCACTGCTCACACCAGTCCGTAGACATTTCAGATCCTGCAAAGATGCACAAATATAATACACAAGCAGTCATTTTAACAGCACAATATCATTTGATTTTTGTATTAGAAGTAACAAAATTATTTCTTACTTTATATTTTTGTTTCAGGTTTTCCTTTTTTCCCCACAAATGCCGCCGTCACCTGCTCCACCACAAAAGCTCTGCATCAAATCTACAGCAATCAAGAATCAGAAAAGCGCTGTAATAGCTGTTTAAAATGACAATAATTAAAATAAACTACACCTTAAGATTTAAAAGATGTTTTATTAACTTCTATAGTGTACTCACTCAAAGCTTTTGATGGCAAGCATTCCTCCATCAGTCACTCTTCACCGGATAAACACTCGTGTGTCTCATCTGTTCCTCTAAAACTTACTGTGATTATTGGATGGCAGGCACGCTACAAATGAATGTAATTAAAGACATGATATATTTCCAAGCATAGGCCTACTGTCCTTCCAAGCAAGATGTCGAATGGTACATTTCTTTTAATATTTCCAGATCATATGTAACATTTTACTGCATAATTACTGTACATATTTTTTTATTAGTTCCATACTGAGTGTTGTAGTCAACACCAAGCTCCGCGATTGAAATCGCTTATCCTGCAGGAAAATATCATAAACATTACAGTTCACATCTGCAGTAATAATTAACTAACTGGCATGAATCCTAACTAATAATGTCCGAGCAAATCATGAGTTTTCACTTTACACCTACCTCTGACTAGGCGTAAGATTTTGTGTCAGACGTGGCACTACGCCCAGATGGTGCAACGGGTATAAATTCTACGCACGACTTAAAGTGCATTTTACGTCCAGGCTAGCCTTGCGACCAGGTGTACGTCTAGCACCAGCCCCTGGTGTATAAATGGACTAATTAGGATGTTTTCTTTCACTAATGTGTTTCATACAGCGGGCAAAATAAGTATTGAATATGTCACCATTTTTCTCAGTAAATATATTTCTAAAGATGCTGTTGACATGAAATTTTTACCAGATGTAGGTAACAAGTAATCCAAGTCCAAGTCAAATCCAAGTAATCCATACATACAAAGAAAGCAAAATAAATAAAGTTCAGAAATTAAGTTCTGTGTAATAAAGAGGAATGACACAGGGAAAAAGTATTGAACCCATGAAGAAAGGCAGGTGCAAAAAGACATTAAAAGCCAAGACACCAGCTGAATTCTATCAGTAATTAGAAAGCAATCCTGCCCCTTGTCAGTGAAAATTAATATTATCTGGTTCAGTCCCAACTGATGGCCTATAAAAAGGTGTCTCATAAGAAACATTTCATGATGGGTAAAAGCAATGAGCTTTCTCAAGATCTTATTGTTGCAAAACATAGTGATGGCATTGGTTACAGAAGGATTTCTATACTTCTGAATGTTCCAGTGAGCACTGTTGGGGAACTGGAAAGAACATCATTTCACTATAAACCGGCCACGACCAGGTGCTCCTCGCAAGATTTTTTTTTTACAGAGGAGTGAAAAAAGTTATCAGAAGAGTTGTCCAAGAGCCAAGGATCACTTGTGGAGAGCTTCAGAAAGACCTGGAATTAATTAGCATGTAGAATTGTTTCAAAGAAAACGATAAGTAATGCACTCAACCGCCGTGGCCTGTATGCACGCTCACCACGCAAGGCTCTTTTGATAAAGAAAAAGCATGTTGAAGCTCGTTTAAAGTTTGCTGCACAACATTTAGACAAGCCTGTGAAATACAGGGAAAATATAGTCTGGTCAGATGAGACAAAAACTGTAGGCTTTGGATGCCATAATACACACCATGTTTGGAGGTCAAATAGCACTGCACATCACCCCAAAACATCATGCACTGGCAAAATTCATATAGTTGAAGGAAGGATGAATGGAAAAATGTACCGAGACATTCTTGATAAAAATCTTCCTGTGGAACGTGTGCAGTGATGCGCAGATCAGCTCTAACGTCACTGAATCTGCTGTATCCATTCAATCATCATGCAAAATATACACGACAAATAACACATTTTTCAGTGTTTCTCAAAACATTTTCACTCTGGCAATGACATGACTGCGGTGCCAAATCATTTATGACCCCACGCATCATGTACGTCCTCACGCATTGATGTCATCAAATTGCGATCGGTACGTGAGATCGGCCAAATGTACGAGTACCGGTCGAGTCATAAAATTTGATTATCGGCCGATACCGATCTCCGGCCGATCGATCGGAGCATCCCTAATTACTTGGGTTGTTACCGACATCTGGTGAAAATTTCATGTCAACAGCACGTTTAGAAAAATGATGATGTGTTCAATACTTATTTTACTCGCTGTAGCATTCATTTATTCATTCATTCATGCCTGCTAAGACTTTTAAACTACACTAAGGTTAGAGAACACAAATAAAACTTTACGAAGCCTTTAAAAACCATAAGAGATAGAGAAGCTCTGATGTCCAAAGGTAAGTTGTTCAGCGACGGAAAAAACATGATCACCTTAAAGAGTCAAACATGTCAATGGTATAGTTTACAGCTGCTTATTTGACGCTTATTTGTTTATGTCTGTTTTTGTTTGTCTAAACGTTTGCACCTGATTTGGCAGGCCTGTGTAAACTGACGGGAGTTTCAGCACAAACTCCCTGAAAATCTGTGCTGAACATAATATCCCTGCTAAAAAAAACAATAGAGACCATCACAGAAATTCCAATGGTTTCCATTAAAATACCATTATAAACCATTAGCTTTTTCCAGTAAAACCATTACAAAAGTCCTTTTTATAGTGTGTTTTGGGCATTTTTCCAACAGGATTTAACATCCCACCAATAGAATCCATCACATACCAGTAGACACCATTATAGTTTCCATTTAAAACCAATACAATTCCCATTAAAACCATTACATTTTCTATTGTGTTTTGGGCAGAGTTCTATTGTTTTTTTCAACAGGGATGTTTTGTGCAGTTCTGCAATTCTTACAGGTTCTTGCACAGTGTACATGACAATAAAGATGTACACAATAACAACTGTGCACAAAATTCACATTGAACCAATAGACATTAGGACAAGGTAAACAAATACAGCGTGTTTGTTTGAAACCTGAGAGACGGGCGAGTGTGACTGAAGGGAGGAGAGACCAGGTTGGTCATGTAATGCTCATATAAACAGATCATCCTCCATAAAACGTACATCACTCACACTCTTCATCCTAAAGAAAGACTTCATCCTATAATCAGCCATGAAGAAGCTCTACAAGTGCCTGTGGATCTTACTGGGTAACGTACAACATTCATGTATCTGCTTTTTTACACTGATATTAACGCTGAGTTTTCTGTAATGTTTTTCTTTGTTCTCGTCCTCTAATGTGGATTTACAGCATATTATAAAGTGTTAAATATTCTGTAGAGATGTTCCGATACCCTTTTTGCATTCCCGATACCGATTCCGATACCTAGGCTCAGGGTATCGGCTGATACCGAGTACTGATCCGATACCTGGGTGTGTATCTGGCTATACAGCTGTATGTACTACTAGACCTGTATGAATTGATACAATTATTTTATGGTGTGCTTCACCATAGATAGATAGGTAGATAGATAGATAGTCTGGTGAGTAAACAAAAAAAATATAATATATAATGTTTGGAAAATAGCACATCTATTTAATTATCTAAAAGTACACACTTAACATCAGTCAGTCAAGCATTATAAATATATTATGATAATCAAGTATTATTTAATGATAGAACTTTAGCAATTAGAATTAAAACTTGGTAACCATGTATGAATGCATATTAGTCATTTTAACTGAACTTAGGACTGGTGGTGGTGCTTTTTTGGTCATTCAGTGTTTCTGTAAAAAATGGGGAAAAAAACGATCAGTAATACTGATAAGATAAAAATCATACTATGAATTCTACTAAGAACAATATAAACGCACTAAGGATTAACGAGCTGCTGGATTCATGAATATTAATCACGTTGTCTGCATTGGCTCGAACTGATTTGCTGAAATCAAAACAGGGACGATAATAGGTGAGCGCCAGCCAATGAGATTGTCGTTTGCGCATTAGCCCCGCCTACTACCAGAGAACCCGGCAGTTAAGCTGAAGAATTCCAAAGGAACTCCGTTATTTTGACAGGAAAGGACAACAAAGAATATCGTTTACATACCATTCGGAATTGACGCACATGTAAAAGACTCTCTCTCTCTCTCTCTCTCTCTCTGCGTGTGAGAAAAAAGCAAAGCGACGGCGAGCCGTGCGCTTCACACTAGAGCTTACGGTGCGTCAAATACAGGTGCGCTGCGCATTCATTCAGATGATCTGAAAATAGATCGCTTGACGGAGAGAGAAACTCTGAAGCGTTCAGTCAGAGTGTCCCGCGAGTGACAATATATCTGTGCTAAACTTATACATAGCCTCCAACTCACACACTGGCGAGTAAAATCTGATTATTTATTAGTCAGTGGCTAATATTAGACATCATTTAGTCGTCCAGGGTGAAGATTTAGTCGCATATGCGAGTGATTCACTGGCAATGTGCCAGCACGTTTGTACTTCTTCGCTGCTCTAAATAGTGGTTGCTTGTGGCAACACAGCACAACTTCCTGTGTTTGAATTCTGAGCAGCAAAGAAGAATTGATTTCCGTTTTGCAGCGTTAAGCAAGCGCGCATAACTATAGGTCTTGTTTAAGAAAATGGTATCGGATCGGTACATGGGTTCAAGTACTCGCCGATACCGATGCCAGAATTTTTTGTGGTATCGGTGGAATTTCCGATACTAGTATCGGAATCGGAACAACCCTAATATTCTGGCCAAACAAACCTAAATAATCTAAATCAGATGGTGTTTCATACATTAATTAGGGCTCTATGAAATCCATTTTTCATTTTTCTGAATTCCATTTTTTCCATTTGAATTTTTCCGGATTCCTTTTTTTCCCCCTGTTTTAAAATAAAATTTTAGTATTCAAAAAGCATGCCTAATCAATTGAAATCATAAAGCTTATACAATTAAACGGCAATTTACTAAAAGTGTACATTGAAAAATACATTTTGGTATTGTTTTAAACTGCTTCAAACCAGAATTCCAGCAAAAACAAAACACTGAATTTTAATATATACATGCTGTATAAAATGTGTAAAAACTTGTGTAAATCCCTTTTAGACTTGCACTTTATTAATTTACTGCTTGTTTTCTTAAAATAAATGAATAAATAACACTAGCTTTTCTAATCTTTTTGTATTCTGTTTGTTTTCTTTTTATTTATTATACAATTAACAAAAGCAAAAAAGGCCTCAAACACTAGCTTGCTCTTTTCTTTTTCAATTCTATCTGTTTTCTTTTTATTTATTATATAATTTTAAAAAAAACTTGCTATGTGTACTGCGTTAAGCTAACTGAGACTTTTGTTGATGTTGATTGTCACTTTGGATAAAAGAGTCTGCTAAATGACTAAATGTAAATGTGTATACACACACACACACACACACACACACACACACACACACACACACACACACACACACACACACACACACGTTTGTATTTCTATACTTGTGAGGACTTTCATAGGCATAATGGATTTTATACAGTACAAACTGTATGTGCTATTGCCCTACACCAACCCTACACCTAAACCTACCCCTTACAGAAACCTTTTTGCATTTTTACATTTTGAGATAAACTTCATTCAGTATTTTTAATAATTTATTTGCCTTGTGAGGACATGCCAAATGTTTTACTATCCTTGTGAGGACATCTGGTCCTCACTCTGTAGGTCTTACAAGAACATATACATACACACACACACACACACACACACACACACACACACACATATATATATGACCCTGGACCACAAAACCAGTCTTAAGTGTCAATTTTTCTAAATTGAGATTTATACATCATCTGAAAGCTTTCCGTTGATGTATGGTTTGTTAGGATCGGACAATATTTGGCTGAGATACAACTATTTGAAAATCTGGAATCTGAGGGTGCAAAAAAACCTAAATATTGAGGAAATCACCTTTAAAGTTGTCCAAATGAAGTTCTTAGCAATGCCTATTACTAATCAAAAATTAAGTTTTGATATATTTACAGTAGGAAATTTACAAAATATCTTCATGGAACATGATCTTTATTTAATATCCTAATGATTTTTGGCATTAAAAAAATCTATAATTTTGACCTATACAATGTATTTTTGGCTATTGCTACAAATATACCTGTGCTACTTATGACTGCTTTTGTGGTCCAGGGTGGGTCGGTCGGTCATACATACATACGGGCTGGTATGTGATTTAAAATGTTTAATCTAATTAATTACATGATGTGGTGATTAATTAATCTAATTCAGGGATGGGCATTTTTTCTCCTTTATACCAAGGGGCCAGGTTACTAATCCACATCCATACACCTTTTACACCGTCTTACTCAATTTCCTTTTTATTGAATGAAATTAAAGTATAATTAATGTAATTTGTTTTTAAAGATTTTAACCATAAAACTTGTGCAGTTCTGCTAATTCAGAAGGGAAACTGTGATGTCAGTTGACAGCAATATTACCTCAACAACATCTCATTTGCATTGTCTGTAAATTTGCAACAAACAAATGTACAGAGGTTCTATTTTTTATTTTTTATTAATGGCCTACAGATCATTCTCAAAACAACCTAAGAGGACGGTTAAAAAGGCTTATTAAAAATAGTTATTCAAAATGGTACCATAAAATAACTGGGTATCTGCAGGATTTTTAAAATCAAATTTAAGATCTTTAAATACCTATTCAAGTCCTGCACTTCACATTTCAGCCTTTAAACATGAATCAAAAGTATCAATTATTATAATAATTTAAGCAATTATTTTCAATCAGTTATTATACTAAATAACATATACATATATCTTTGTGTCTTAATTGTTTAGGTTTTTATAATGCATCAGCTTTTTGTCGATCCACGGGTTCACATTTAAAAATATGTATTGAAAATGGAAAATTGTTCTTTGCAAATTCGTTCAAAAGGTTTCACTTTCAGAACGGAAGAAATATAGTGTTTCCCCCGGTAACGACAGCAGCACAGCGCCTGACTTTGAAACATGCAGAACTCAAGTTTATTCAGCGAAATTGTAGCTTTTTGAGTTTAATCGTCATATTAATCTATATTGCAATTCTTGTCTTTCCGCCCCCAAATTTAAGACCTCTTATAATTAAGACGTTTTGTACCATTTAAAGGTCCCATGAAATCAAAATTTAAGTTTTTTTGGGTGTTAGTATCAATATTGTAGCATTTGGACCAATCAGACACAATTTCTCATTTGATTTAACAAATGAAGCTAGTTATTAGATTAACAAATAATCACAGACCCCTCACCCAATACGCATTCTTGGGTGCCCCTATGTCTGCAGACGCCTCCAGACCCCCCCGGTCCCATGGCAACCCATCAGATAACATTAGTTTTATTGCTCAAAGGAATGCAAATGGTCGAGCAACACTCACTTCATATCCACTTAATGACACATATCATTAAGTCATTGTGTATATTATTACTGTTTTTGTGTATTTTATACTGTTTTATTCATGCTTATAATAGATCAATAGTTAATATCACTCTGACTGTAACATGTTTGGTCTCTATCAATCCGTCTTCGGATGATCTAACTGAGAGTGAATATTACATGTTGATACCTATGCAACATATCAGTGTCCTAAGAATCTTTAATAGTTTGTATAATAACTTTCAATCCAACCCCTTTTGCAAATTACCATGCTCTCAGACAAAGGGCCATAAACCCCCCAGTATTTCCAAACTCCCGCTTGGAAATTCAGCCTTTCTCATTGGTCAAGCCCATACCGAGAGGCGGGACTCTTCGCAGACTTTAAAGAGCCCACGCACAGTTCCCTCACTCTCTCTCTTTTACCAAAAGCGCCCTGGAGACAAACTTATCACCTGGGAAACCTCGCGGCTCCCCTTCCGGGGGGAGTCCGATCTTCTGGCAATTTTAAGTTCGGTAACTTTGGCAACTCACTTCGGACAAATCAACCCATGGCTGGAATGACGAAGCTTTCACTCCTAAAGGAATCTACCAGGAATCTACGCATTATACATGCACCAGGATACTTTACTCAGCACCCACAAAACCCAAGCAAGTAACCGCTTGTTAACTATCTAGATGCGCTTCTAGGCTTCGACCCCTTTTAATTAAGGTGATGTGATTATCTAATGGTTCATAACAGGTTGTAGTTAGCTGATGTTAAAATCCTGCAATACTCTCTATTGCGCGCGAGCACTCTCTCTCTCTCTCTCTCTCTCTCTCTCTCCGTGCCTTCCTTGCGTTGGCATCCATGTTTAATGTGTGTATGTCTGTGTCTAGTTCTATGTTACATGTTCCCCTGTAGTGTAGTTTAATAAACACCCATATGTATTCACACTTGGTTGTCTGTCTGCTGCTCTCAGAACGAAGTCACTTTAACGTCCGGTCTTGCAACAATGCTCGGAGCAATGCTTCAGTAAGGAAATTATTTGTCGTGGCCAGAGGAATAATTTTCCTTAGAGTCAATAGAAGGGTCCGTACTGCGGACGAACTAATCATTCTATTGTACTATTAATACTACAGCTAATTCCTGAAGATGGATATATAATTGATAACCCGTTATGATTAATTATGTTCATCTCATAAAGCAAATATGCTACAACATGTTAGTCTTAAGGTTATCTATATGTCATATGCTCCAAAACAGTGACAAAATTTGCATTTAGAAGATACAAGCATTCGAAGCTTGCCGTTCTTCACTTCTGCCAAAACAGCTCAACGATTTTTTTGACCCCCTACACTATAAATAGATGCTCAAGCCGCGGCTGAAATAGGTCACTTGTTCACAGAATTAGTATTTTCTGTACAGTAAATGATAAAACTATATAGAGGACAGGGAATTGGAGACAGTATTAACATCACAAACTCAAAGCAATCTTTACGGGACTTACTTTTCAATTGTTTTAAAATTGCTCATCCGAGTCTAATATGATGCAGCGGGCCGTACTAGAAGACGTTGCCACCAGTTGCCCATCCCTGATCTAATAATTAATAATCATTTTTATTAGAATTATTACCATGGAAATATGAAATTATTTCTTTAATCAAATGATACTCTAAATAAGAAACTAAAACTGCCAGTAGATGAGGCTCAAACAACCACATCATTGGTTCAAACAACAGTGATGCTGCATTTTCTTCTAAAATGTTTTTTTTTTTTTATCTGATTTCATGCAATTATGTATTAAAATTATGCTTGAATTATATTCCCAAACACTCTGTGTGAGATATGTGATTGCTGTCATATTTCTATAAAAATCTAAAATACATGTTTGCATTAAAGTAGAAATGGATGATAAATACACCTTTCGTATGGGATTAAATAGCAAGCACTTTGAGTGTCTTGTTCATCATAATTATATTCATATAAAAGCAACAGATCTGAAATCATATCATGTTTATAAGCAGCACAGCATGTGAGTGAGAATAACGCGATATCTGCCTTTGATCTCGTAGGTATCTGTTCTACTTCGAGAGCTCAGAACTGTCCGTCTTGACTGCGTAATTTCACTCCTCCCCTCACTGCAGCCGCCTGCTCTCATCTACATTTCAGGCGAGGCGTATCTCAAACAAGCCTAATGTCTTAATGATTATGTCATCGAGTCATTCATTTGATTTGTTCAAATGGCTGATTCATTCATCCTCGTCACCGTAGCACCATCAAAGCGTAAATAAACGTAGAAAACGCATATGGTGTTTGCGTTCAGTGGTTACTCTCCAAAATGGCGCTACAGTGATGAGGAGGAGACGAATTGTTGAATAAAGTCGTCAGCGCCGCATCCGGTGTAGACAGCATCACTGATTATAATGGGTTCTATAGTATTTTGTCACGCCGCTCGCCTCCGGTGTAGACACGATGTCAGTTTATGAAGAATAAAGAAGGAAAAAGTTAATCTTCTGAAATAAAGAAGCAATATCTTCTCAGGTAAAAGTTATTAGAACCGTGTCTTAGGTACAAGCTAGCCATCACACTGCTCTGACCTTATCAGACGTTTTTTTATCCTATTATTTGATTCGCTCGTCGTTTATGACAAAAAAAAAGCTAACCACTCACGATGAGCTAGTCTACAGAATCAGCGAATCTCTTTAAAAACTGGCTGTTGTTCTCAATACATTGCATTGTTAATTCGGAAAAGTTTTACCCGCCAACTGACACTGTTACATATACTCACCAACGCAGATTTTTACTCACATCTGGCGCTTGGTGAGTGTTAATTTTAGGCCCTGGTTAGTTCGCTGCGAGTGAGAGATGAGGAGGAGTGCAAAATAAAACCCCACCCTGTAATTAATATTCTGTTTCAGTTGTAAATACATAACCATACTGAAATAAAGTCGGCAGCAACTTCCGGTTCATGCGGACTTTAAGCAACTAGAGAGTATACAGTTTCAGTTTTTTGATTAGTTTCAGTGTTTTTGAATGGAAGTTCCCCAAACCAGAAGTGCCACCCATAATGTAAAACGCAGTAGGCGCGTCAGGAATAAGGTGGATAATGAGCCCTATTTTTTTTTAAACCACAATTTTGAGACCCAAGCCCAAACTTTTACTAGTAAGAAAGTCTGGAAACCCCACTTCAAAAAAAGAAAGCAAATTACAACAGAAAAAATATTAATACAAACCAACTTTGTATAACTGTAACAAATATATGTATAAATCAAAAAACAATACCAGCAGGGCTGAGGCTCCCAACAGCAGGAAACAAAATAGAGTTTGGTTTTAAAAGGGCACACTTCCACACATTACACCACTGTACACTCCGATCACACTACCATACACTCCATGTTACACAGCACACAATAAACAAGAACCACCACCACAAGGAGGAAGATCCATTCACCTGTGAATAAAACTATACTTTAGCAGCGCGAAGACAACAGCAAACAATCACAGCACAGAACGAGAGGAAGAATCCTACAGCGAATACAAAAGGAGACATTATTAATCATCATGTTGTCCCCCACTCCCAATTATAATTGTGTTTAAAACACTTACCGTTAGGATATCACGTAGCTAGAACAAATTTAAATCACAGTCATGTCCACCGATAGCACAATGGGATACAGGAAATCATGCATAGTGCGCTTACCTGCAACCACCGTCAACACAGACAAACAGGGGCAACAGCCAATCAGCCTTTAAATCGAAGATACTCGCTGACAGGCAAACACTGCTGTCAGTCACCTCCCGTTACATCCAGAAAGTCTGGTCCTGATTCACAGGAACGTGTCCTCATCCCACATAAGATTTCAGTCTTCTGCTTGATGATGTTGGATGAAATTAATAATTATCTGTATTATTAATATGTCAATGTTTTCATCCAACATGGTCATTATGTAGAACAATGTTTTATGTTTCCATTATAATTCAGACTATGATTTTAATTATTAGCGGCAATATCAAGGTGAATTAAATTGAAAATGCTAATTGAATGTGATTCAACAAAACACGGTTGTTTGACTTGTTTCCACAGGGTTTTTATTGATTGAGGAAATGGCACATGGACAAGAAGGTAAGAATCCTTCAGTGTCTAAACACTTTTGTTCGGTTTTATCTGTTAAATGGGCAGATATAAAAGTACTTAGAAATTTAGCCCTGTAATGAAGATCTGAAGCAGTTCGATGCTCAGTTTATAGTTCCTGATACCAGATAGACCAAAGTCAGAAAATTAACTTATTAACAGGCAATATTTCCTTCCAAAATTGATCTTTCAGGAACAGCCTTTACAAATGTTTAATGTTAGATTATACTGCTCTTTGTTTAATATAACATACCAAGCCCATCATGATACATAGGCCAAAATTAGAATTATACTAAGTAACAAATGTTTGATATCCAAAATAAAAATAAAAATATGCTCACTATCATTCTTTTACCCTTGTGTTTTAAATATCTGTCGCTGTATTGCGCCCTTAACCCATAATTTCTGACCCTGTGGTGGACGTGTAGCTGATGATGAGTAAGAAAGATTAGTTTGGTAAAGGTCTTCTGCAGTAGTAGATGATTTCTTATTGGCCTTTGTTGATGTTTTTTCCAGAGAATGCAGCACTATGGGGCAAAACTAGTCAGTCATCAACTTACAAAACATCTGATCCTGATTGGGCTCTTGATGGATTGTTGCACACCTGGTCCCACACTAACTCTGAAACCAACCCATGGTGGAGAGTGGATCTACTGAAGGTATACAGAGTGAACAGAGTGACCATCACTAATAGACCGACCCTTGGTTATAGGATTAATGGAGCGGTGATTCGTATCGGGAACTATCTTGACATTTACAGCAACACCATGTGAGGATTTCTTTCTTTTGATTTGATTTCTGTGGCTGAAGTGAAGAATGAACAGAAACAGATAACAGATTATCTTTCTGTCTGTAGATGTGGTGTAATTTCTACTCTTGGAGACGGTGCCACGGCCACTTTCTCATGCGGTGGGATGGTGGGTCGTTATATGGTTGTTCATATTCCTGGAGATCAGAAGATTCTTAGTATTGCTGAAGCTGGAGTCTACGGGTATTTGGCAGGTAATTCGTTTTTGTAGAGCACTTTATTGAATGTAATAAATACTTTTTTAGAAACATACTTTAAACTCATAGTTCACCAGAAATCACGCTCATGTCTTTCCAAACCAGTATGACAGTATTCATGCTTTACTGGTGTCTTATGTACAGATGATTCTGATAAACGTGGGGCTTGAGCATATAACAGGGATGTAAACTCATCATGGGTGAAAAAGGTGACAAAGACACCTTAAAATGAACTCATTTGCCCTGAAGCTGCTATTCAGCCAACACAGACTTACTTACTCTGAATTTATTCAGCATCACTTAATGCACAGCTCTATTTTGACATTGGCTTGTCAGATAGTTCATTCCCTCCATTGCTACAGTTATCACTGTTAAAGGGGTCATATAATGGTACATGCACTTTTACAAGTTGATTGTACTGAAATGTGTGTTAGCAGTGCCTGTACACAACCATCATAAAATGATAAAAATCCATCCAGTGTTTTTTTTTTAATCTCCTTATTTGTTTTACCCTGTCTCAAATCAAGCCGTTCGACCGTGTGACGCCACACGGTCGGACGCCCCTCCCACGATGGTTGATTGACAGCAGTGTTTCAACACAGACCCGCCCTTGCTCGTGAGCGAGCTGTCAATCATAGTCCGCGCGTCATTGTTGATATACGCTGGAGCTGTCTATGAACAGAATGGCGTCTAAGCGATTGTGGTGTTCTGTTCTCGGGTGCAATAATGAACACAGCAGTCATTTTGATGTTCCTAAGTCCGAACCGCTGAAGACACAGTGGCCGAGTTTTGCTTTTGAAGGGAATATTCCCCACGAGCAACGTCAAAGTTTTCATGTTTGCGCGAATCATTTTTCACCAGACTGCTTTATAAATGAAGGTCAGTATAAAGCTGGTTTTGCTAAGAAGCTGCTCCTGTAAAAAGAATCGGTACCAACTATTCGTGTTCCTGCTGAACCTCCAGAAGAAGTGAGTGTAATGTTTAATTAACCTTTATATTAATCTTTGCAAATCGCTAGCACGCTTCACGATGTATGTGGCTAATGTTTACATTCAGGGTACATGCATGTTTTCTATTTACGACGTTCTCAATATAATTAATAATCCCACGTTTATAATGAACAAAACGTTATGGTTATTGTGTTATTACAAACTGTATACGCAGGTATTAAAGTTAACATGATAACACTACACTAAGCTTACTTTTGTAGATGGTTTATAACGGTGTCTGTTAAGAAGTAGTGTAAAATATTTAAATAAATAAAAAACAGTTATAACTGCATGAAAATTAATGGTAACACAATACCTGCAAAATACTGTTTACATCCTGCAAATGCATACGATCCAAGACTATAAATACTGTAATTGATGTTTTTCAATATTATGCCAGAATAAGTTATGTTATCTGATAACATATTTACTGCCATTCTACTGTTGTCAAGGCAACACTCCACGTGTGTTGTGTCAAAAACGCCCCACAGAACAGAGGGGCGGGGCGAGCAAAGCTCACTAGCATTTAAAAACACACGCACTAAAACGGTGTGCTGAAAACAGAGCTGTTTTTGAGCAGGTAAAATGAGTGTTTTCTTACAATACTAATGAGAAGTATATTACAAACTTTCAATTTAGACCCTAAAGAATCATATTAGCTTGTACAAAAATGGCATTATATGACCCCTTTAATCACGGAAAAATTTAGTGGATTCACTTGTGTAAATTTTTACACTTGTGGTTGTTAATCCTGAAACAGTATATGTGGACGTTTGGTCCTCTTAGGCAAACAAAACTTTTCTTCAAATTGTGAACTAATTATAGAGAGAAACTGAGCAAAGGGCGCTTCCCTTATAGCGCAACTGACCGAGATTACTTACATGAAAACTACACAATGAATCTCTTATGTCGTGTATGCTTTCTTTTTCTTTTGTTATAATGGGAAGATCTGCGAACATGTAGAACTAAATAAACTTGCGAAAACAAAAATGAGTTCAGAGAGGATTCTGACTGGCCTACAGTAAACACCTCTGATTGGCCATTGCTTTCAACAGAGATGCCTGTGATTGGCAATTCTGAACGCTGCAGAAACATGTACATGTAGTAAATATAAACTTTTGGTTGTGTAATTTGAAACCAAAGCACGTGCAAAACACCAGAGACAGGAGCGTTTGGAAGCGGCTGAGTTTGAGCAGGTACAGAATTGAGTTGGTAGTAATGGTACTGTAAAGAGACAGTACCATTACCATGTTAATTTTCCAGGAAATCGGGCAATAGGAGGAGCCACTATACAGTCGTCAACATCCGCAGACTGGGTTGCTGAAAGGGCCGTGGATGGTAATCGAGGTCTCCAGCAGTTGTATACGGGATGCTCCTCAACCCTTAATGAGACAGACCCGTGGTGGAGGCTGGATCTGCATGATGTCTACAGAGTTAATGAAGTGATCGTCAGTAATAGAAATGACTGCTGTGCAGAACAAATAAACGGAGCGGAAATTCGAGTCGGAAACTCTTTGGAGAACAACGGCATCAACAATCCCATGTGAGAAACTTGAGGTTGAAAGAGTGTGAGACGTCAAGGACAAATGTGAAGGATTAATGCAGATATGACAGTATTTTTATATCCTTCATGTGTTTCTCTGTCTGTAGATGTGCTGTTATTCCTGCTATTCCAGCAGGTGAGTCCTACAACTACTCATGTGATGGGATGGAGGGACGTTACGTGATTATTCATATTCCTGGAGACCGGAAGATTCTTGTGCTTTGTGAGGTTGAAGTCTACGGGTATTTGGCAGGTAATTCATTGTTGTAGAGCATTATATTCAATGTTATACATTAATACATAATTCATGTAATATCATGCCATACTTGAAACGTATTATAAAAGGAACACAAAATCATAATTTTCACAATTCGTTTTGGTGAGCGTAGCTGATGCAGTAATAATTCACTTCACCTTCAGTCGTTGTTCCTCAGTAATCTTCCCCTCTACTGCAAACTTTGTGCATCAAGACGAGTCGTGACATTTTTTTCATATATATGTGACTGTGTGTTTGTGTGGATGGAATCACACTGAGAGCAGGTGGATGGTCACTCAAGATCTCTTTACTGTAACCTGGCACAGACAAACTGGGACAAACACGACCAAAAGCTGGTTAAAGGACAGTGCATCAACGCATCAACGTTGCTCAAAGTCAGCAGCGAGAGATGTGAAACTCTCCTGAATATACATTGTTATAAAGTGAGCGTGAACATATAGTGGAATAAAACTCAAAATAAAACATACCTTAAAGAAATAAAATATAAAATCACTTTCTCTGTTCTCATTTCTCATCAAATCACATAAATGCAGAGAAATTATAAACTTAAATAACCATCTTTTACATATTTTGTACAAGTAAAATACCAAAAGAGAAAGAAAATGCACACCTAAAATGGCGCAGTTACACAGTTCAGCACGTGCGACCACGTGATGTTTTATTAACAAATTTCGGGAGGAGCACGCGCAGATAATTAACGCAGCCACTTCATCATCAGCAATCACACCATCTATCCAATCAGCTCGAGAGAGAACCCTTATAAATAACCAAGGCAGTCTTACCTCCATCAGTTCTAGTCTTTCAGCATTCCTCCACCACCCCGACTCCTGACCTTCAGCCTGTTCCTACCCCAGCATGGGGGGAACGCTTGGGTCCGGGCTAAATGCAGAGCTCGGACCCCTCTCCCCGTACAGGGGGAGTACCCTGGGCTCGGGGGTAAGTACCGAGCTCGGAGCCCTCTCCCTGGACAGCACGCCAAATACACATAACCTTTACTCAGTTTATTATATGCAAGTGTGAACTCGTGAAATAGCACGTGTGTCGATGCTAATACTCAACTCGGCTAATACATTTTTTACACAGAACATGACAAATCTGAATATAACACATACCTGGGACAAACACGACCAAAAGCTGGTTAAAGGACAGTGCATCAACGCATCAACGTTGCTCAAAGTCTTGAATGAAATAAAGAGAGATACTGAGTTCATAAGCAGGTCACACACACACTTCATTTTATCAATCGCAAATAACACATATTTGACTCAACTGACAGAACTAGGAACTGACAGACATATGAAACAAACTTGTGTGTAGTATTAAAGTCCAACCTTACACTTAAAAACAATCTAAACTCATTGTTTATGACGCAGCGCTTAATTGATGCGACTTACCAGCAGCGAGAGATGTGAAACTCTGCTGGTGGTGACGTAGCTCCGCCCTTAATATCACGCATGCCAATGCAAGTGACGCAACAGCCAATGTCGAGTTTTCCCAATTAATGCATGAATTTAACAACATTATTTAAACTCCGTTACATATATATATATATATATATATATATATATATATATATATATATATATACATATATAATTTTTTTTTTTTTTTTTAGAAAATCTGGCAGTAGCTGGAGCTGCTATACAGTCGTCAACATCTGCGGACTGGTTTGCTGAAAAGGCCATTGATCGAGGTCTCCAGCAGTTGTATACCGGATGCTCCTCAACCCTTAATGAGAAAGACCCGTGGTGGAGGCTGGATCTGCATGATGTCTACAGAGTTAATGAAGTGGTCGTCACTAATAGAAAAGACTGCTGTGCAGAGAAAATAAACGGAGCAGAGATTCGAGTCGGAAACTCTTTGGAGAAAAACGGCATCAACAATCCCATGTGAGAAACTTGAGGTTGAAAGAGCGTGAGACATCAAGGACAAATGTGAAGGATTAATGCAGATATGACAGTATTTTTATATCCTTCATGTGTTTCTCTGTCTGTAGATGTGCTGTTATTCCTGCTATTCCAGCAGGTGAGTCCTACAGCTACTCATGTGATTTACTGGATGGACGTTACGTGATTATTCATATTCCTGGAGACCGGAAGATTCTTGTGCTTTGTGAGGTTGAAGTCTACGGGTATTTGGCAGGTAATTCATTGTTGTAGAGCATTATATTCAATGTTATACATTAATACATAATTCATGTAATATCATGCCATAAGTCATAAGTCACCTTTATTTATATAGCGCTTTTACCAATACAGATTGTGTCAAAGCACTTAACAGTATCAAATTGGAGGACAGAGTGTCAGTAATATATAATAAGATTAAACATTCAATTTTCAGTCAAAGGCATTTCATTATTGAATTCAGAGATGTCATTGTCTAGCTCAGTTTAGTTTAAATAGTATATGAGCAATCAAATCGGCGATAATCGCTAGAAATTAGGTGTCCCCAACTGAGCAAGCCAGAGGCGACAGCGGCAAGGAACCAAAACTCCCTCTGTGACAGAATGGAGAAAAAAACCTTGGGAGAAACCAGACTCAGTCGGGGGGCCAGTTCTCCTCTGACCAGACGAAACCCACAGTTCAAAAGTTTCAGGTTCTAACAATAGTAGTATTATGTAGTTAGGCATTTTATTATATTTTTAGTTATATTTTTTAGTTTTAATGTATTTTAATTGAGGTCTCCGGGGGTCATCTGGGTGTCCTGGTCTCTCCGCTGACGATCAGGGCTGCAGACATCATCTCTTGGTGCTGATCCACCATCTGATCATAGGAAAGAAACAGACAAATATTAGCGTAGATGGCATTCTACTTATGATGTAACGAGTACACCGTGTGTTGTGGGAAGTGTTCCCGGTTCCGGTTGATCTAATTAATGCAGCCTAACAATCCTTTAACGGATTTGAATAATAGAAGCGTATTAATGTGTTATGTGTACGCCAAGGTAAAGAGATGGGTCTTTAATCTAGATTTAAACTGACAGAGTGTGTCTGCCTCCCGAACAGTGTTAGGTAGATTGTTCCAGAGTTTGGGTGCTAAATAGGAAAAGGATCTGCCGCCCGTAGTCGATTTTGATATTCTAGGTATTATCAAACGGCCAGAGTTTTGAGAACGCAGCGGACGTGGAGGACTATAATGCGATAAGAGCTCGCTCAAGTACTGAGGAGCTAAACCATTCAGGGCTTTATAAGTAATTAACAAGATTTTAAAATCTATCCAATGTTTGATAGGGAGCCAGCGCAGTGTTGACAGGACCGGGCTAATATGATCATATTTCCTGGTTCTAGTAAGGACTCTAGCTGCTGCATTTTGGACTAACTGTAGTTTGTTGATCAAGCGTGCAGAACAACCACCCAATAAAACATTACAGTAGTCTAGCCTTGAGGTCATAAACGCATGAACTAACATTTCTGCATTTGACGTTGAGAGCATAGGTCGTAATTTAGATATGTTTTTGAGATGAAAAAACGCAGTTTTACAGATGCTAGAAACATGGCTTTCAAATGAAAGATTGCTATCGAACAGCACACCTAGGTTCCTGACTGATGAAGAAGAATTGACAGAGCAGCCATCAAGTGTTAGATAATGTTCTAGGTTGTTACATGTGGGGTTTTTAGGTCCGATAACTAACACCTGTTTTTTCAGAATTTAGCAGTAAAAAATTACTCGTCATCCAGTTCTTTATATCAACTATGCATTCCGTTAGTTTCTCAATTTGGTATGTTTCACCGGGCCGCGAAGAAATATAGAGCTGAGTATCATCAGCATAACAGTGAAAGCTAACACCATGTCTCCTGATAATATCTCCCAAGGGTAACATGTAAAGCGTGAAAAGTAACGGCCCTAGTACTGAGCCTTGAGGTACTCCATACTGTACTTGTGATCGATATGATACCTCTTCATTCACCGCTACGAACTGATGGCGGTCAGATAAGTATGATTTGAACCATGCTAAGGCACTTCCACTAATGCCAACAAAGTTTTCTAGTCTATTCAAAAGAATGTTGTGGTCGATAGTGTCGAACGCAGCGCTAAGATCCAGTAGAACTAATAAAGAGATACAACCACGGTCAGATGATAGAAGCAGGTCATTTGTAACTCTAATGAGAGCAGTCTCAGTACTATGATATGACCATACTTGAAACGTATTATAAAAGGAACACAAAATCATAATTTTCACAATTCGGTTTGGTGAGAGTAGTTGATGCAGTAATAATTCACTTCACCTCCAGTCATTGTTCCTCAGTAATCTTTCCCTCTGCTGCAGACTTTGTGCATCAAGACGAGTCGTGACATTTTTTTCATATATATATATATATGTATTTTTTTTTTCTTAGAAAATCTGGCAGTAGCTGGAGCTGCTATACAGTCGTCAATATCTGCGGACTGGTTTGCTGAAAAGGCCATTGATGGTAATCAAGGTCTCCAGCAGTTGTATACGGGATGCTCCTCAACCCTTAATGAGAAAGACCCATGGTGGAGGCTGGATCTGCATGATGTCTACAGAGTTAGTAGAGTGGTCATCACTAATAGAAAAGACTGCTGTGCAGAACAAATAAACGGAGCGGAGATTCGCATCGGAAACTCTTTGGAGAAAAACGGCATCAACAATCCTATGTGAGAAACTTCAGGTTGAAAGAGCGTGAGACGTCAAGCACAAATGTGAAGGATTAATGCAGATATGACAGTATTTTTATATCCTTCATGTGTTTCTCTGTCTGTAGATGTGCTGTTATTCCTGCTATTCCAGCAGGTGAGTCCTACAACTACTCATGTGATGGGATGGAGGGACGTTACGTGATTATTCATATCCCTGGAGACATGAAGATACTCACTCTGTGTGAGGTGAAGGTCTATGGAGAAGGTATACATCAGTAATATTGGTTTATAATATATCAGATAATAATGTCTTCACATCATCAATTTTTAAACATGGACGCGATGTGGTTGTCGTACTGTATTAAAGCTTTAATCAGGATAAAACCGTATATTAAAAGCTAACATAAGCAGTAGCATAATAACAGCGTTTCTAAAAGTATGAGACAACAACAAACAAAAAACATAGGCCTACCATTAAAAGCCGTGCTCTGCGCAATCCTCTTCACTAATATCCTCTGCGTCTCAATCGGGCTCAAATTGATAAGCAATATAGTCAACGCCATTGTTTACAACAGTGGTTCCCAACCAGAGTTCACAGCAGGGGCGCGGGAGCAGATACTTTGAGGTAGGACTGGGCGATAAAATGATAACTACAATTATAGTGATATAATTTTCGATAAACATTCAATGTAATGTTTATGCGGGAAAAGCGGAACAAAACAGCGCTACTCATTTGAACCGCGCCACACGGACCATATCCGCTCGGTTCAAACAGCGGCGCGGCGCAGAGCGCGCAGATTAGAGCAGATCACGTGAGCACTAAACAGCGCTGTGAGATCCAGTGAGAAGCGCTTGAATTCAGCGAAGAACACAAATGACTGGTGTAAACTAATATCAGTCGATATCACTGATATAAACTAGTTTAAATCCAGATGAAACAGCGCGGACAAACAGCAGGAAAACACTGTGTGCAATGATACAATCAGAAGGCTTTTCAATCTATAAATCGCCATCGTTTACCATGGATTTACTGTAGTAACATTAACTGCACCATGGTATTGTGGCAGAAATGTGTGGTATTTATGTCAAATTTATTATATTAATGTAGATGTGTATTAAAGGAGTAATGGAATGTAATTACACTATATTTGTGATTAAGCTATAAGTTATCGTTTGTGCATTTATAATAAATGTATTTAGACTACTGTTCTACATATAAATAGGCTACATAAACATATAGTTGGATTTTTACCACAGTATTGAGGTGCTATATGTGTGGTTTTAACTCTGGTTATCATGGTAAATGTATGCTACTATGGAAGAACAATAGTTAATTTTAATAAAACTCAAACGGTCAGAAAAACTAAATTTCTCCATATAAAAAGAGGTTGTTGCAATTTTTTTTACAGATGTTACTGATTTTGAAAATGAACATAAATTTACATCTGCATCCCAACTCAAACTACTACTGTCAAATCAATGTCAAATGTGCATTTTTAACAGACAAATATTAAACATTTATATTATTATTATTGCATATATATAATATATATGGGCGTGTATAAATATAATATGGGGGGGGGGGTCTCAGATTACCATATGTGTACATAGGGGGGCCCATGAAAAAAAGGTTGGGAACCACTGGTTTACAATACAACTGGAGCACATGCCGCTGAGCTGAGGGGCGGGATGTTTAGACGCACACTAGAGGCGGTTTAGCCAATCACAACACACTGGGCCAGCTAACCAATCAGAGCCCATCGTGTATTTCTGAGGGAGGGGCTTCACAGAACCAGGAAATCAACTGCCCGTTTTATGGTAGCTGAAAAGCAGTGTACAATACAGGTAAAATATTAGAAAAATAATGTGTTTTTTTTTTTTTTTTTTTTTTTAAACGAAGCATGAACACATGTTGCTGTGCACCCCATAAACACAATCAAGCCTTTGAAAAAAATCCATTAGGCCACCCCTTTAAATATTATGACCTGAATTTGTTAAAAACAAAATCAGCTGTTGTTCTCCTGCAGTGCAGTTGCATTTGCAAAGAGAGAACTGGTTTATGTTATTACTGGTTTATATGCCGATCACCTATTGATTATTCAGTCAAACTATTTACAGCATGAACAAATTTACAATATTCTCACATTTTAAGGAGACATGATTTTACCAAAGTACTTTTTGGGACATGACACAAGAATATATTCATATTCTGATCTAATCAGTTTAGTATGAATGTTATTCCAGGTGGGATCTGCTCTGACTGATAGATGAACAGGAAGTGATGCGGAACGCTGACAAACGTGAGTGTTCTCACAACTGTACAATAACTTATGACATATGCTGCACAAATAGGAATGATTATAAAATTATGATATGTAATAGCAAAAATGTTTCATTTACAGGTCGCTGTGATACAAGACGATAATTCTCTGGAAATCAACAGTGTCTCTGACTCACTAAATTCACATTCATTCAATTTATTCATAATTTATGAAAGCCTGTTTCCACCACTGAATAAAAAATAAAACAAGGTAATTGTGACTTTTTATCTCACAATTCTGACATAAAGTCCATTCTGAGGGGAAAAAAAGATTGACTATTTTCTTACAATTTATATCTTTATTGATCTATATTATATCTTTATATGACTTTATTACTCAGAATTACGACTTTATTTCTCAGAACTGTGAGAATAGTACCTGTGCTGGGCAGCATGTAAGTCTTGAGATTTTTCAGCTGAAAGAAACTTGCACTGACTGATCTTAAAATATATCAGTGCCTTTTGTTTGGTCTCAAAAAGAACATCAGTAAGGTTTTTTCAAAGCACGTTTATAAAAATTACTTAAATGTCCTAATTGATTTATGGCCTAATCCAGGTTTAGGCTAAGCCCTGTCTGTGAAACCAGCCATTATGTATTTTTTAAGCTATGACTTTGGATAATTGATTTTTAGAATAGAGATCACGATTAGAGATTAGCCTATATATTATTTAGTTTGGTTGTCTAATTTCCTTTCAGGTTCTGACAAAATGTTTTTTAGCCTATTTAAAAATATGTATAACTTCCTATTCCAAAACCTACCATGTTACTTAAATACAAGCTTTTTTAAAAGGATTAATTCTTCAATTTCAAGGTATATCTGGAACCACAAGAAACCCAGGACTTTTTTTCACAGGACTTATCTAACCCCAGTTCGCCTCTTTAGAATACTTCTCAATTGTTCTCAGTTATGCTTTAAATGTAAGGTAGACATTGGCACAGTGATGCATGTATTTTGGGATTGTGACTAAATCAAAATGTACTGGACAGAGATGCACAAAATTATTGAAAAGTCTTTTCAATAAAGTTATAACCTTCTGAATTGTACAGCGGATCTGTGTCTGGACTGTGACAAAGAATATGTACTGAATTTTTGTATATATCTGGCCAAAAATGTATACTATTATTATGGTCAACTGCTCAGATACCTTCAATCAATATGTGGATGAGTCAGGCGACCAGTCTGTTACCATTGTAAAAATTAACATGATTTACATCAAAGATCCGAGGTGTTCTGGTGCATTTGGTCCTCTCTCGGGAACTTTCTTGAGGATACTCAGTGACTGTCTTTCTAATTGTGCTTTATAATTTTCTTTTATTTCTGTCTTTGCTCTTATGCATTTGAATGTCTAATATATATTAGCTGTACATGTTGTTATGAGATACCAGTACCACTGTTGTTTTATCGGAAAATTTAATTAAACAATATTAATTTAAATGCATTCATGATGTAAAAAATAATTTGAAATGAATGAACTTCCTCGAGTTTTTGAACAAATCTCTTGAATGAATAATTCAGCAATCAAATACATTTGAACAATCACTGGTCACCACCTACTGGCATAATGTAACATATACAGTCTTTATTTGAAGAGTAACATAAGTTCCAAAGGTCAGTTACTAATTTTGATCGCGGCTATATCCAGACTATAAACTTTTATCCTAATACTTTCGTTATTATTTAATGTTTGCAACATAGAAATGTAGCCTACTGTGTGTGTATTGTTTGCGAAGCTGTTTCAACATAAAGCTTACATGATGAGTGACGCTCTCTCTGGATCAGCAGCTGCGTGAAAACAGGTTTAAATATTCCAATCCGATATGATTTCAAGGTTCAATAGACATAGCGGGATCATCGTAATTAAGAAATAAGATCACGTATGTTTTAATCGAGATCGCAATATTTTAATGATTGATTATGCATACATACGAGCCTATAGCATATGTATTTTTGTATGTCTTATTTGTACCAGACCTCAAAAGTGACCTCCGCTTCCACAATCCACAGTCCACTTTATCCAGCACAGTTTGGTCTCTGTGATCTTGTTTGTTTTACCTACTCAGAAATCACTTCGTATGATTCAGCAAAAAGTAAAAGTAGCCTAATGTTAGTGTAATCTATTAACTACACACATCATAAACCCGTCTTTTTAGGCAAGTACCAGATATGGGTGTCATGTCATAAAATATTTTAATATGACTGAATTTATCTTTAATGTGATCACAGTTTAAGAAAAACATTGTAAGCTACTAGTTATTTCATTTATTTCCACATTTATTCAAACAGCGAGTAAATTATGTACCTAAAGCGAGCAAAGAACATTTACATGATCACATTGTCACTGACTATAGTCTAGCGTGAGTTTAAGCACTCTCACAAAACTCCCGTTATTATCAATGAAGCTGTCTACACTGTCATATTAGTGTTTTACTTACTTGATACGTACATCTGCACTTTGCTATGATGAGAGAATTCACGAGAGTGCAGAATTCAGGCGGTGAGTGCACGCACTGAACAAAAGTGATGACTCATCTGAACACTTCTGATTGACCATTGCATTCATAAACTCAACAGAATCGTGTGTGATTGGTTAAAATGTGCAACGCAGTAAAACGCGTAAAAAGAAATATGATGCGACATGATCAGATCTAAATATAATGCCGCAATCAACACTTTTAATTTCACTTTCACTTTATTCGCGACAGTCCAATTTGGTTGGATTTTGCCTCAAGTCCCCATTAATTTCAGACCCGTTGCCAGGGGAAGGCTATGAGACTCGTTCGGCCAGATCACTGAAAAGAGAGAACTGAGTGATGTTTCTCAGGTCAGTCAGAGCACTCATGGTACGCACAATGCATACAGCTGTACACCTCCAGCCGCCACTGCGCACACACACACACACACACACACACACACACACACACACACACACACACACACACACACACACACACTCACTCACTCACTCACTCACTCACTCACTCACTCACTCACTCACTCACTCACTCACTCACTCACTCACTCTCACTCACTCACTCACTCACACTCAATCATCAGAGTAAAAGAGTATGAAATTAATATAAATGAATTATGTGATCACACACGATATAAAACAAAACAAAACATTTACAATAGTTTTAGGCATCACTAAAAATATAAAAACGTCTTAAATTTTTCCAGGAGCAGGGAAAACGAGTTTGTCATGTAAGAAAAAGTTATCGGTCAATTGTAATGAGAAACCAGCGACGTCAAAATAAGTAAAGGGGAAAACAATTATTTTAACAGGCCAAACCATAAGGGGACCCCGACATGTCAGGACATGTCAGATTTCCATGTTTTATGGAGGCTTTCAATAGACATAATGATTTTAGTACTGTATCAGCCCCTTTGATTTTTTACTGTACAAACTGTACACCTATCCATCACACAAAAATTTCAGCATTTCAGCATCAGAACTTAAAAAAACACATCATTCTCTTCTTTTAAAGAAGATGGTAATAAATAAAATGTGATTATATAAATAACATACTGTACAAAAAAAAACACATTTACCATAGTTTTAGGTGACAATAAGAGATGGGCGGAGTTACAGATGAGGGGGTGCCTTTCCAAAAGCAGCTATGGTGGCAAGTTCCGTCTTTACCAATATAGCTCAATGGAACTTACCACCATAGTTAGCTAACGATGCTTTTGGGAAACACACCCCAGATGAGCCTCTGCTGTCCATTACAGTGCATTTGTCAAGTTAGTCTGATAACCCCTTTCCAGAGCCAATGTCTTGATCGTATTAAATTTATGTTTAAAGCATAATCAAAGAGTTTAAATAAGATCTTTCAAAATTAAAAGATTGTTTAGATGAAATCTTTAAAGCGTTTAATAAAATATTTGACTTATCTTCTTGCAAAATAAGCCAAAATTATTATTTTTATTCAACAGTAGGGTACAATGGTGCTAAAGACGCCCCAGGGTAAAAGGTAAAAGAAAAAAAACATAAATTTTTCAAGAAGCACATGCAAATTTGGCTGATCCTTTACGCGATCGCGGGCAGTAGCGCAAAGTTGATTTTGTGCTTTCTTGATCTAATATGTGATGTTTTTTAAAATGTTGTAGATTTAAGTAGCAAATGAGAATCGCTAAAATTATTGAATATATTTTGAGACAATGGTCTTCTTAATGATTTTCAGTTTTGTTTAAATTTAATTTCTATTTATTTTTAAATAGATGAACACTTAACTTAAAAAAAAAACTGTATGCAAATAAGTAAGTTGCAAATAATGCATTTTTTAAATTAACTTATAAATAATAACATTTCTAAGCTATTTGTTAAAATATATTCAATTACACACTGGCTGTCATAGCATGTTTCATAACAGATTAATTTAAACATACATTAAATAATTAAGACTAACGGGTTTATCAAAATATAATGAGTATATGGTGTAGTATTTCACGCAATGCTCCTCTCTAGACTTCATTTCTCTAGTGAACTAACAAGCTGTGGACAGTGATGACTTGCCGAGGAAAATTAAAGGAAGGAAAATTAATCCTACGTGACATTTTATTTCCACGCTTTTTTGTTGTCTTTCCGCGGTTGAAACACTGATTGAGCAATTACATGAGGCATGAGATGTTCAGTCATGTTTATTCGTGTTAAAACTAGTAGTACAGATGAAGGAAGGATCGCGTTCACTCACGCTCAGCTCTGCACACAACCCGGTCTCACGGCAGTTTGTGATCTAGTCACATAATTTAATCTATTTATTCGTGGCAGGGACACGTTTATTCCGTTATTTTCGTAAGTCCAGCACGTTTTTTAAACTAATGCATTTCAATTGGATGCATCTTTCGTGCAACAGCACGGTTCTTTCTGCCAGTCGGGCTGCAGCAGAGAAGCTGTTTAATCAACATTTATTCACGAGATCTTATCACGGTTTATATATGTGCAGTGCAGCTGCTAGCCATTTTGGTGCCCTAACCATAATTCCTTTATGATTTTAAACATAAAGACAGTTTGTCAGTCTTTTATATACCTCCTACTGTCACATACCTCCAAACTTCGTCAGGTGCTGCGCAAATTGCGCAATCCAACGGAGCACTGGGGGCACCATCTCTAGAGCAATTAAATACTCTTGTTATGCCTGAAAGGTGCCTAATAATATATACTGAAATAATATCGGCATTATAATTATTGACTATGATTATTGATTTTTCATTAGGCTTTTTTTGGTGCCCCCTCAGCAAGTCGGTGCCCTACGCACTGCGCGTGGTGGGAGTGGCGGCGCTGTATATTAATTATGAATTATTATTTCGGTCTTTTTCGGTTATTATTTCGAAGCTGGATTGCTTTGCTGTTTATTGATATTTTTAAAACTATAACGCTACATCTATCGACATTTATTTAGATGTTATTATTGTATTCATTCATTTCTTTATTTTAATAATATTATTTCGGTCTTATTACTGGTGAAAAATTACAGTAAGCCAGAACACGGGCCGAGCGGGGCTCATTTTAAGCCCATTAGCCACAATGCAATGCGGACATTCATATCACAGAATCTGACAGCGATCAGCGGGTCATTAACGACAGTATAGGCTATTGCATTTATAAGCAGCCTTTACAATATATTTAGAGTCTAAAGTTTAAAAAAAAATTTGAAAAGCCCAAAGATCTGTAGGCCTATCTCTGCTAAATGAATTTAACATACATTTGTGGTGCCCTTTATTTTAAGTTTCTTTTTTATTTTTTTTGGTTCTTTTTATTTAAACTATATTGTTACTAAATGTGAAAATGTGTAAAAGTAATGTGTCAAGGACTTGATATTGAATTCTGTAATTTTAAAAATTCAATAAAAAAAAAGAAAAAAAAAAGAACCATTGCGCATCTTACAGCAAAAAAAAATAAAATTACATTTAATCTGTGTTTTTGTCACCAGCAATACAGTATGTTGCTCAGTTTTGTTACAGTAAGTTAAGCTCCGAATTTTTTTTAAAGTTCCAGTGAGTTTCTTCTGTTGTCCTGTTGGAATTTTTTTTTTTTTTAATTTGTTCGCAATGTTTTAATAATTTTAATTTTTCGCAATGTTTTTTATTTTTTATTTTTTTGCACAACAATATCCGGGTGACGGCGCTACCGCCAATTAGCTACTACTTCCTCTGGAGTCATTGAGTAAGGTAGGACAAAAATTATTGGCAACCTCATGAACAAGTAGCCTATATAATTAGTTGAAATATGTATGCAAAAGTGTATTAGTCAAGTATGTTGCTGGGGTATTGTCATGACTGCCTTATGCCCTATTTTAACTTTTTGTGACATTGCTTTGGTGTTTCCATTTGTCTGATATAAAACCCTCTCGGGGTTGTATTCACTATAACAACCGCATCTCTCTACATTATCCTATTACATGGCTACTTACCAAATAAATCAATCATTTGACACAAAATATTGAGTTTATTTTATTGATTTAAATACGATTTTATTGCTTCCGCTAAAGAAAATAGTCCGTTCAGTTTTTTACGGTTGTAATCCTGCAACGTAAACTTCTGTTTAATTATCCGGACTTCTTTCAGCGGATTGATAGTTGTCCTCCAGACTCCGAGTGAACAGAACTGCTTACATTTTAGTTTTTGAGATCTTCAGTGCTCATTAAAAAAGTTATATTTAGCTGCACCAGTCACAAAAATGTTATATTTTATCCATTGTTAAGTAAATTAATTGTCTCTGTCCCATTAACTCCCTTCCCCTAAACGAGTGGTTTTTTTTGTTTTTTAGATTCTACCAACCTACCTACTAGTACATAGGTCACTAACAGGCAGACCGCGGTCGGGGTCCGGACCCAGAAGCCGTCCCACCTGGACCCGGACCTACATATACAGCTTCTATTTCAACTGGCGCAGCTTTTGTAGTCTTTACGGTAGCGGACTCCGGTCCGAATCCGTGAAGGCTTTTGACATAATGAAATAAATACCAAACGCTAATTTCTAATACATCAAATTTATATCTAGCAGATCAAGGTCAGCTCTAGAGCCGTTTGGGTGCGGTCGTGTGTGCAGTGCTGAGAGCAGGGAGCGTCCGCAGCGCGCAGACAAATGAAACTTTCAGTGGGTGAAAAGCAATGGTATTTTCAAAAATTAGGAAACTTGACGGGTCCTTAAAAATCTTAAATGTTACAAGAAAGTCTTAATTATGATTTCAGGAGGTGTTAAATGTGGGGATTGAAAGACAAGAATTGCGATATTCTTTGAATAAATATGAGCGCTGCACGTTTCAAAGTCATCTGCTTCGCTGCTTTGTGGAGTCTATCTGTTGGGCTTTGTGTACTGCCATTCCCAAAGCGCCACCTGCTGGAAGACAATGATTTTCCATTTTCAATCAGCCCGTACAGTCTGCTGTTGTCAAAGGCCAATGTGAAAATCAATCCATGTTTTTAAGCAAACAGGCAGAGTTGTAAATGTGAACTGGTGGATCAACAAGAAGATGTGTTATAAAATGTAAACAATTAAGGCAGTAAAATATATTTATGTTATTTAATTAATATAATACTTGATTGTTTTTGTGAAAACCTGCATCTGAATAGTAAATCGTGCTTTTTACAGTCATTTAATTTTTTATTTATTTTTATTTTTTTGTGCAGGTCTTAAAAAAAAAGGTCTTTAAAAGTCTTGAATTTAAGCTTAAATATCCTGCAGATACCCTGGCCTGGCAAAAACCATCAATTGTTTTTTATATATAATTGTTCGGACCTCGGCTGGTGGGGAGGGTTCATTACTGGACCTCGAGCCGTTTTTAGATACCTGTACTAGTAGATCACCACAACCAAAGGCCCTTTTAAGCGCCAACCTATCTGGATTTGTGCACTGCCTCTCATTTCTGTCTGTCTCTTATCTCTGTCTGCCCCTCTGTCCATCTCAGTGTCTGTATGCCCCTGTAGCAGTCGATTCCGTTCCCTTCTGGAATTCCTGTTCCCCCTTGAAGAAGCGTGTCTGCTTAGCGGGTTGCCAGGTCTGCATAACAAACCCGACCTGGCTCTGGAAAGGGGTTATCAGACTAACTTGACAAATGCACTGTAATGGACAGCAGAGGCTCATCTGGGGTGTGTTTCCCAAAAGCATCGTTAGCTAACTATGGTGGTAAGTTCCATTGAGCTATATTGGTAAAGACGGAACTTGCCACCATAGCTGCTTTTGGAAAGGCACCCTCTCATCTGTAACTCCGCCCATCTCTTATTGTCACCTAAAACTATAGTAAATGTGTTTTTTTTGTACAGTATGTTATTTATATAATCACATTTTATTTATTACATCTTCTTTAAAAGAAGAGAATGATGTGTTTTTTTAAGTTCTGATGCTGAAATTTTTGTGTGATGGATAGGTGTACAGTTTGTACAGTAAAAAATCAAAGGGGCTGATACAGTATTAAAATCATTATGTCTATTGAAAGCCTCCATAAAACATGGAAATCTGACATGTCCTGACATGTCGGGGTCCCCTTATGGTTTGGCCTGTTAAAATAATTGTTTTCCCCTTTACTTATTTTGACGTCGCTGGTTTCTCATTACAATTGACCGATAACTTTTTAATACATGACAAACTCTTTTTCCCCCGCTCCTGGAAAAATTTAAGACGTTTTTATATTTTTAGTGATGCCTAAAACTATTGTAAATGTTTTGTTTTGTTTTGTTTTATATCGTGTGTGTGATCACATAATTCATTTATATTAATTTCATTTAAAAGAAGAGAATAAGACCCTTTTACTCTGATGATTGAGTGTGAGTGTGTGAGTGTGTGTGTGTGTGTGTGTGTGTGTGTGTGTGTGTGTGTGCAGTGGCGGCTGGAGGTGTACAGCTGTATGCATTGTGCGTACCATGAGTGCTCTGACTGACCTGAGAAACATCACTCAGTTCTCTCTTTTCAGTGATCTGGCCGAACGACCGGGTTGCTGCACAAGTCTGCGGCGGCTCACGGCTCACAGTGCGTTTCCACTACAGTGTCAAATCTGCGCTCAGTGCCACTGGCAACGCTACAACGCCACTGCTTTGGGGCGTGGGAAATTTAGGGCAGAGCATGCCTCTGAAAACAATGTTAACACCCTGTGTTCATTTCATCTTCTTTTCACAGCGATTGGTTGTCACCTGGTGTTTTTCGCTCGATATTTGCATGAAGCCGAGGAATGCCGAACCTTTTTGACACTCTCAGCCATTCTAAATGCTTTCTCTGCACTGCTTTCAATCCCATAATGCACTGCGCAGGCGTTTAAGCTTAATTTCCATAGGAATTAATTGAAAAGCTCGCTCCGCTGTGCTCGCTACGTGCCAGTGGAAATGCACTGTCAGACACGGCTACCGGAGCTGATCATGGCCGCTCGAGTCAATGCTTGTGTCGGGTTTATACCAGCACGTTTCTGAACCTTCCCAGAAGGGGCTCTCCAAGGCGTTTATACAGCGATCTGTCATGCCACATCAAAGACTGTCAAAACTCCATTTATTATTTGAATTTCCTGAAAAAAAAAATGCTGTATTCGTTAGGTACACATGTGACGGGACGGTTCGGTACGATTACGCGTACCGTTACACCCTTAATATATATATATATATATATATATATGGTAAACATATATTAAGCTCACGTATCCATTAAGCACACTTCCATTTTTGATATCAGATTATTAAAAGAAAAAAAATTATTTATTATCCCACTTGATGTCTTAACCAATTGATGTGTTTGTTACTACATACTTCCTGTAATTTCAAGTCAATCAGATCATTGCACACTGAGATATGGGTCTCCATGGCTGAATCCGAAACCGCCTACTCAATGAGTAGGTACTTAATTTCAAGAAGTACTTACTTAACGAGCGTTACAAGAGTACGTACTCTACAGCCAAATCTCGTTGAGTATGAATGCGGTCCGCCATGTTTATGTTATCATGTGATTTATGACGTTATAACAAACGCAAACACAAACTTAACCCTTTAAGACCTGCCATAGAACAATTCCGCCAGAGTATATCTTAGTATTTTTACATGCTGTGCTGTCATTATTTTGAGTATTTTCAAATGCCATATATCAATACAATCCTTACACCTCCAATTTGAAGGCTGTGGATGTAAAAAATCCATAATTACTAGATAAATAGCTCAAAAGTGCAATAAACCAACAAAAATATGAAAATCGATTTTTTTTTCAACATATTTTACTAAATACAGAAATATCACAAATGTCAAACCTCAAACTTGTCAATGTAAAAAACTTGCATAAAACACTTTGAAACTACATACAATTTATTTGGACTGATTACATAAATTCGTTTGTGAGATACACTCATTTTTATAAACGTGCATTGTGAAGTCAAACCGCTAATATATTGCTTTTGAGAGCAATATTGATTGAACTACAAAAGATAATGTAAAATAATCAGTTACACTACTCTAAAATCTGTAATTTATCATAACTAAAAATGCAAAAAGGCTGTGTTAACACTTGTGACAATTCCTGACTAGAATAAAGCAGAGGGGTATGTGGCATGCCTTTAGAGGTGGAGTGCATTTGAATTTGTGGGGTAAAAAAAATAATTTTGCTTTTGAGAGCGATGTTGATTGAAAAATAAATACATAAAGAACATCTCAGTTATTCTTGTGTAAAAACAAAACAAAACAAATACATAAAACAAAAATAAACCCCACTAGAAACAGATTCTGGAGCAGATGAGCAGTCGGAGAGTTCCTCGTCGTCGCACGCGCGTAACGTTAGTAGCTCCAAAACCTCCGCGTGCATGTACTTATGTTTTCATGCAGTCGTAACATTATGCACGCGAGTGTGTGATTGTGCTTGCATTTGTGAAGGTGCATTTGTGTGCATGTGTGAAAAAGAAAAAAAAGCAACAGATTGCAATGATAAATAAATAAGAGTGATGAATAGAACGCAGCAGCAGCTGTAGTATATACATACAGCAAATGAAAGTCAAATGTCGCGGCTTGTGATGTCACCACATGCAACACACCTTGGGGTCATAGTGCACAGAACGTGATTACGTCATAGTAGACGTAGGAACAGGTATCTAGCAACCTCAGATCTATAGAACATGTGTGCAAAGACGTGCAATGTTATTTTTAGTGTATTTTGTTGTATACGCATTTTATGCAATTTGTGCAGACTTGTTAGAGGGTTAAAACAATGCAACAGGAGCATGTTGTAGACTTGATCTGACTGTGTAACGTCTCTGATTTTGAATGCAAAAAGAATTATTGCGCTACCCTTTTGGTTTCGGTTTCTATTGACTTTTAAACAGAGACACGAAAACCGGAGCGCGGGCGCTCCCGTCGGTTTTATAGGGTTAAAAGATATGAGCGACAGCTTTAATTCAATCTATCTGTAAATTTTGATGTAGGATAGGATACAGCTGTGTGCGTGTGATTAGTGAGATGGCCGATGGGAAATGCAGTCCGGTGAAATGCAAGTGTAGTGCGGGTGACCTCTGGTGGTGAGTGAGCAGAAGTGCATGGACCAGATTCGTGACATAGCGCCCCCCCCCCCCCAAGGAGCGGCTTTCAGACGCTCCTACAACATCCAGGAGGGTGGTGGAGCAGAGGCAGAACAGGGGGAGGGATGGAGGGCCAGGTCCATGTGGAAGTGAAGAGAATGGGGACTGAGGCAGAGCCGGCCGAGCAGGAAGCCGGGGCGGAGTCAACGGGACTGGAGTCCACCAGGGAGGAGCCGACGGACCTGGTGCCCACCAGGGCGGAGCAGACGGAGCAGGAGCCCACCAGGGCGGAGCAGACGAGACCGGAGCCCACCAGGGCAGAGCAGACGGAGCAGGAGCCCACCAGGGCGGAACAGACGGAGCAGGAGCCCACCAGGGCGGAGTAGATGGAGCAGGAGCCCGCCAGGGCAGAGCAGACCACCACCTGAGCCAGACAGAAGACCACCATGGCGGCGCAGACAGAGCGGGCGGAGCAGAAGACCACCAGAACGGAGCAGATAGAGCAGGAGCACACCACGACGGATCAGGAACCCACAGCAGAGCCTAGGACCTAGGGAGAATGGAGACACAAGGAGGAGACAGAACATGCACAGACACAAGGACTGAGGTAGGGAACACAGGAAGTTCATGGTTAGTTTCCATAGCCGTGACAGGACAGAACGAGAGTTCATTGACGGCCTCCATAGCCGTGACAGGACAGAACGAGAGTTCATTGACGACCTCCATAGTCATGACAGGACAGAACGAGAGTTCATTGACAGATACCGCTGACACCTCTGGAGGTTCTGCGGCGGTTGCCGCCACCTCTGGAGGTTCTACAGTGGTAAACACAGGACACAGGGAGAGTTCAGTAATGGTCTCTTCGACCGCAACACAACAGGCTGAGAGTTCATTGCTGGGCGCCACCACCATACGAGGAGCTGAAGTGAGCACCGCCGCTTCGGGAGGTTCTGCACCTTTATGTACTGCCACCTCTGGAGAAACTGCAGCGGGCACCATCACTTCAGGGAACACAGCAGTGAGCGCCACTACCTCAGGAGGTTCTACAGCGTCAGCCGCCACCTCTAGAGACATCATAGTGGACGCCGCCACCTCTGGGAGTTCTGTGGTGGTGTATGCAGCCCAAACACACCAGAATGCGATCCCCATCAGGGGAAGCATTTCAGACAGGGGAATCAGTTCAGGAACAGGAGGGCTGGAGTGAGTGGGTTTGGGGATACCAGCTGCGCTTGCAGACACCAGCGGTGAATCCCTCACACTGGATATCAGACTGGGATAATGAAAGACTGACCTTGATGATCTGGGTGTGTCAGCGGAGACGTGATCCGACTCTGGAAGGTCAGCGGAGATGTGCTGTGACTCTGGACGGACAGCTGTGACATGCTGTGACTCTGGGAGATCAATTGAGACGTGAAGTGACTCTGGATGACCAACTGAGACGTGACTCGATTCATGGTGGTCAACTGTGACTTGATTCCTCCGCAACACCCACAGTGAACGATGAACCAACCGTCAATAGAGCATAGTCCATAAAATCACTTAAAGATGAACGAGGACCCTCACAAATTAGTCGCGATTTGAGCGGCTGGTTAATGCCCTCGCAAAAGAAGTCTATGAGTACACAGTCTGGCAGGTCAGAAAAATAGGCTACATCTAAATACTCTTATATATAATCCTCGAGTGATCGCAAGCCCTGCTCGAGGGTCAATAACAGTCTTGCAATGTACATACCTGGCCAATGTCCACATGAAAAGCCACTGGATCCTTGTGAGGCCGAGTATTCTGTTACGTGGCTGACGAGACGTGAGACGTGAGGACCCATCTGCAGACTTTTATTGACAAGAGACGTGGTCATAACAGGCAGGGTCAAACAATGGCAGACAGGGATATATAGGCAATGCAAAGAGTTATCTGAAACAGGAGTGGGTCAGGCAACAGCAAACAGAATCAAGAGGGCTAGACAAGAGAGGTAATCCAAAACATGAGCGATAGTCCAGGCAGGGGAAAACACAATCCGACAAAGGCATGGCTAGGCTAGGCAAGGCAAGGCAAGACTAGGAAAACTAACGGGGCTCTGTAGGGCAGCGATAATGCATACAATACTCGGCAGTGAGGCAGAGAAAGTCCAAGGCTTATAAAACGTGTCTGATAGGATACAGCTGTGTGCGTGTGATCAGGTGAGCGTATGATTAGTGAGATGGCTGATAAGTACATTGTACTTATTTTTTGATGTAAGTACATAGTAGTTAAGGCCACCTAATATAAAGTGTAACCAAATACTGAGTGTGAAATAATAATATATGTTAAAATAATGTTTGCTCTTATCATTCTGTGTACAAAATCCCATGAACTTCACCCTGATCGGGAGCTGTATGTGCACTCATCTGTTTTCAATGCAGTTTAACCTCGCGTCGCTTCATGTCATCTTCCCACTCATTGAACTATGACTGGTCCTTTACTGCAAAAAGACGATGAAACAATGGCGCCACATGATTTTTTAAAATTACTTTCATAGGTTTCACATTATATTATCGGCTCTGAAAATATGTAAAAGTGACTAGAAACCGGAAATGTAAAGCATCGTTCTAATCGGGGGAGACTTCCGTGTTCAGAAAAAGGT